>VZSE01000985.1:1802227-2005270 GCA_013398275.1 Promerops cafer | reverse complement strand
TTTCCCCTTTTCCCTACCTTTCCAGCCCCCCTCCCCTTCCCGTCCCTTTCCCTTGCCTTGGCCTGCTCTTGCTCTCCTGGGGTGCCGCTCTCGAGGTGTTCGTGGAGCCCTTGCGAAGGGCCCGCCGTGTGCTGCGGCCTGTCCCGGGTCCCTGCGCTCATCGAGTTTCAGTCGGAGTGGGACATTCCGGGAAGGGTTTGTGAAGCGCTCTGGGGACACGCGGGCGCTCCTGTGCCTCTCCTGCAGGACACGGATCCTTTTAAACACAGCAGTGTGACCCCAAAACACCTTGGCGGGCTTAACGTGGTTTTTCCCTTGCTGTTCTTAGGATGTGATTTTGAGCTGTGTAATAGCAATACTTAGAATTGTGTTGCTTCTACAATAATACGTGCTCTGTGTTACTCTGTTTCTTGTGCACGGCATGATTTTTGCCCCCTTTTTTTGTTTCTTTTTTTCCTTCACTTACTTTTTTTTTTTTTTNTTTTTTTTTTTTTTTTTTTTTTTTTTTTTTTGGTGTTGATAGTCCTGGACCAGTTTCAAGTTGGGAAACAACTAATTTTTTTCAGCTTGTCATAAGAAATTGGTTGAGATAGATATAACTTGTAGTTTGAGAATGCAAAGCAAGTTTGACAACAACTGAATGCACTCTAGGGACTGTTCTGGTGGGTGGGGGTGAATTGCAAGGCTAAGGGGACAGTAAATATACCATATAAATATATCTCATAGATACAGCATTCTGGGCTAAAGGAGGAAACACTTCCATGAATGACTGGAGCAAATAAATATCTGTTGAGTTTTTTGGTGCTTTGCTTTGGTTTTATGCATACCTCCTCCAGTCAACCCTTTTAACCAGTTCAAGCTCCTGAAAACTTCCCAAAGTGCAGGATCAACTTGACACAGAGATATGTTTGAAGATATTTAAGCGGAACCATCCTCTAGAAATCTAACAACAATTTCCCAGCTACCCAGCCCAGTCCATTCATGCAAGGCTGTGAAGCTTTAGTGGTTAATACTGGCTGTACGAAGAGCTATTCTTTTGAAATTCAGCTCTTGCTAATGATATTGCTACTAAATTATTTTATGATTGCGCATTAAGACCTCGCCCATCTTTGTAGAATGGTAGTTTAAGGACTGGCCTTATTAAGATTTATTTAAGGGGTTGACTTTTTCATTTTCTTTTTAACCGTTAACTGTACTGAAATATGGTAGCTCTAATTAAGTGGGATGGATCATTCTAGTCTCAGTACTATTGATCTATAATTTATTTCTTTCCCAGCACGTTTGTGACATCTAAGCCTGAGTAGATAATGATTTACCCAACTCAGTTCACTGTACTGTTGGTAACTGTAGTCACTGGTGATGCAGTAATTAAAGGACACCATAAAAATACTCTGGAGCAAAGGTAATTTGTAGGAACTATGGGGGCTATCACTCAATATATGGATAGGAATAAACAGTATTCAGATAGGGTAGAAAACTAGGAAGGCCATTTTAACAGCACAAGTTTTATAATCATCATTTAGGAGGAAAAGAGCTACAGAAACATCATATTTTCCATTACCTAACAGATTATAAAATTATTGTCATAGAATCATAGAATGTACTGAACTGGAAGAGACCCATCAGGATCATTGAGTCCAACTCCTGGCCCTGCACAGGACACCCCGAGAGTCCCTCCGTGTGCCTGAGGGTGTTGTCCAAACACTGCTTGAGCTCAGCCAGGCTTGGAGCTGTGCACTGCCCTGAGGAGCCTGTCCCAGTGCCCAGCCACACTTGGGGTTGCCCACCTTTTCCTGCTCTCCAGTCTGAGCCTCCCCCGACTCAGCTCCCAGCCATTTC
Source organism: Promerops cafer (assembly GCA_013398275.1). Taxonomy (NCBI): domain Eukaryota; kingdom Metazoa; phylum Chordata; class Aves; order Passeriformes; family Nectariniidae; genus Promerops; species Promerops cafer. The sequence continues at coordinate 2,003,431 of VZSE01000985.1, read as the reverse complement.
CTCAAGTGCTGTCACTGGGCACGAGAGTGAAAAGAGCTGTTCCTGCCCTTCTGCTTCTCCTTGTGAGACCACAGCGAGGTCGCACGGAAGATCTGATCCCAACTGAACCAGTACTAGTAGAGCTAAAGTTGATATTTTGTGGTTCACCACAGAAGTGAGGGTTTGGGCTAATATTTATAGAAGGGTTTGTTAACAGGTGTGGGGTTTGGGGGTTATTTGTTGGTTTTTTGGTGGAAATTTTTTAAGGATTCTGAGTTTTGGCAATGATGCAAGTTTTGAATTTGCTAACCCAGCTCAGCTGCTTGGCAGACATGGCCTCATCCCAAACAATATATTATTCTGACTCGGGGGGCGGGGGGGGCTGTTCTCAGAGATGTTTGGCAAAATGTGCTTGCTACTTGTGGAGCTTTTTGACAAAATGAGGTACTGTCTTGGAGCAGTAGTTATAGGACAAGGAGAAATGGAAAATTAAAAGAAAGGAAGCTTAGGTTAGATACCAGGAAGAAATTCCCTATTGTTAGAGTGGTGAGACACTGAAACAGGTTGTCCAGGGAGGCTGTGGATGCCTCAGGCCTTGAAACGTCCAAGACCAGGTTGGAAGGAGCTTGGAGCAACCTGGTCTAGTGGGAGGTGTCCCTGACCATGGCAGGGGAGGATGGGAAAGATGATCTTTAAGGTTCCATTCCAATTCCTTAAAATTCATTCTATGAATATTTGGGAAAGAATGGTTGTAAATTTTTCAAAGACTTAAATCTGAATTCAAATTCCAGTGCAGTTAGAACATGAGTAAAACATTACAATATTACAGCAAAAAGGAACTACATTCTGTTATCAGAGTTCAAAAAGTAATTATTTTGATTTTAAAATGACTAAGCAAATTCTGGTGTGTAGGTGTTTCTTTGAGAGCTGTTGTTCAGCTTGTATTACTGAGCATTTTTCAGCCAAACATGAAGGTAAAATGCCAGCATGCCATTGTGTAAAGCATCTGAACAGATCTCTGTGGTTGTTTTTGTGCATTCATACAAGCATTAGCCTCATGTAAATTTATACTGCTTAATGTTCCTGTCCTCCTAAAGTTAAAAGTTCATTTGCATCAATACAAAAGCTATAAGATGTCAGGGCTGCAGCATTATGAAGTAGATGAAAAGTGTTGTAATGCTTTTGGGTACGTGCAGTGTCTTTCTCCTTGTAGATTTCATTCTTGTGTTTGTTTTCCTTAGAGATAAACTGCAGAACTTGGGTGGCTTTTTGCTAAAATGTTGGTCACCCCAGGCAATTTGATCTCACCAGAAAGTTATCTTTCTTTGAGTTCTTTGCCATCTTCCATCATTTTTATGCCCTGAAAACTCAGTGCTACTAAACTTAAGACTTCAGGGTTTACATTTACTTCTTGCATTTGAATTGCTGATCATTTTTTTTCTCTCTGAACAAGCTCGTTCAGAAGTAAAAGTCCAAGAAAACAAACAAACCACCAGACTTCACCTGTGGAGCGTTGTTAGTACAGCAGTTGTTGTTCATCAGCTGTTTGGATAAGTGCACCCTACTCTGAGAGCAGCTCCAAATGTCTGCAGTGGGTCCTTTGTAGAATTAATGTCCACTACAGTGATTTTGGTCTCGTGGTGTGGCACTGGGGAAGCTGTCCTACAAATTTGAAGACAGATTTGTGCATGCAGTGCAGTTTGTTTAAGGTTAAAATCATGGAGACCCTTTAATAGTTAGACTTTCTTTGAATGTTCTTTGAAGTTGGTCTATCACTTGGAAAAGTCACGGGATGTGATCTAAAGGAATATATATTAAATCTGAGAAATGAAAATGGGCAGTAAAAATGAGGGAAGAAAAATCTAGGAATATTTGAGTGGTCAAACATTTCTCTCCTGCTATTCAAATTTGTTGAAATGATGACACCTCAGTGCTACAGTCTAATCTAAATTCAGGTCTTTTTCAGTCAAGGAAGAACTAAGTTCAAGTATCATGAGGGAAGAAGAGATCTGCTGGCAGCTTTTTACTACTCTTCCATTAATGCAGGAGTAATCAGCAGGTGTTCACAGCCTCAGCAGCCATCTTATTCTAGATCTCTTACAGCCCTGCTCAATAAAGCCAAGATAAATTGCCTGGAGCAGAAGGGTGTGGAATATCTTTCTGACAGACATGCACTCTGCATTTTGTGTATAAAATACTCAAATAAGAGATAAATACAAACAAAGCATATATCTCAACTCTGCACAAAAAAAAAAAAAGCATGTGAAGCATTCCATTGGGCAGAAAGAATGGGATTTTCTGAGTCACTTGTAGAGAGGAAAGGAAAAAACCCATTGAAGGAAATTATATTAAAAGATCAAGCCTAAGATCTAAGATTACATAAAAGATTTACATAATTGTGGGATGGATAAAAAGAGTCACATATATGTGAAACTGATAGGATCTGCTCACACAAATCAGAAATGGCACCAGAAGGTGTCTGACCAAGCAGAAGCCAAAGGCTACATGAGAACTGCCTAGGGCAGCATCAAAGGCTGCTCAGCAATAAATGAAGTTGCCTGGAGCATCATCAAAATGTCAGTTTGAGGGAGACTATTTTCTCCCTTGCTCTTGTTTTCTCTTTTACATTTCATGAAAAATCCCTGACATTTCTTGAAGGGCATGTGTTTGACTCCCATCTGGTTTCCACTATTATACATTATTTGCTTTTTATGAAACTTGAAGATAGAACTTTTCGACTTCATGCCCATCTTTGACTAAAATCTGAAAGGCTGAACAAAGGAGAATCCTGGCTTCTTTTGCTCTGCTTATGTATTTCTTGCAATTAATGCATTTGAAGAACTCCATCTTGTGTCTGGTGCCCAGCTGACAATGTTTGCGGGGCTGGAGCAAGAAACTTTCCCCAGAGCTGTGCATGGGAAGGGATTAGGAGTTAGTGCCACTTCCCAGTCTGCTGCATGTCCCTGCCCTGCCTTTGGTTGGTGGAACCCCAGGTGTTGTTTAAAGCTTTAGCTGTACGTGCTGTAACAACTCACTCTCCTGAGATTGATAGTAAATCTCTCACAGTTGCACAGTTAAGCACAAAGCTTACAGAAATAGAGTATTTATAACATTTCAGAGGACCATAAATTATTGGTTTGTCAGAATAACCTTCTTCCTAGGACTGCAAAGCAGAAGCAGGGAGGGGAATAGCAGCACCTGAGCTAAGCTTGCAGCTTGATGCAGGGCCAAAAAATCTCATCTGCTACTGTGCGTGTAGATACACCACTGTGAAACCTCAGTGAAGTGGCAGAATGAGGAGGGCGACATTTAAAAAGTGACAAAGGAAATCACTTTGTCTCAGTTTTATGGTGTACAGTACAGATCTCCATCATCGTTATACTCTCCTGTAAGCTTTACCCTGATGCAAGGTTGCAGAACCTTGGCTTCAAACCAGCTTTAAACCAGCATACAGCAGAAAATGGCAAAGAAAGAGCTATTTTGTAGTGCTTGGAGCTGTTGGCAATACAGAGCCACGCCATGAAGAGCTGATGCACTGAAAGTGTCCCCATGTCACACCCTCCTCCCTTTCCTCCCCTTACAATTGCCGTGCAGGGGCTCTGCCCACAGCCTTTTCCCTCCTGGATGCTGCAGTAGAGTTGCAGGAGCTGATTGCCCAGTAACCTGCACCGTGCTGCAGTGTGCGTGCCTGCCTCGCTCCGAGCTGCAGTGCTGCAGTGCTGCAGTGCTGCAGTGCTGCAGCTCGGTGCTGCTGGGGGGGACAGCAGCAGCTCAGAAACGCCGTGCTGGGAACAGAGCTGGGCCCCTCTCACGCTGCAGCGTGAGCTCTGCGTGTGCAAGTGGGTACCCTGTGCCTCAACTGAGCTACTTGCCCACTGCCAGCATCACCTAAATGATCTTAGGGCTATTTTTAAGCACCTGCTTTGACAGAAGTTTGTGGAAACTTGCCTATAATGCAAAATATTTTTTTTATCACTTGCTTTTTTTCAGTGTGATGCCTTTATTTTCTGTCCTTTATATATAGAATGAATAAATAAAAGCCTTTTCCTTTCTTTTTGTGCTTAATTAGGAGAATAATTATGCTACTGAGGCTGCTCCTAATGGCTCCCAGTGGAGTTACTCCAAGTTTTTAGATTGGTTATATTTCATATTTTCATACTTTTAGTGACCCTTGGTGCAAGAAGTAGACATATACTAATGAAATCTGCTGAGGCAAACTTACAAAGCATTCTTTACTGAGGGAAAAATGAGACTATAATATGTAAAGAGTCAGAAAACTTTTTTAAAGTTAGGATGAAACTTAGTATTATGAAATAAAAGAACCTTTAAAGATTCACACCAAATGTTTCTACCACAAATTACAGATTTTTCATCAGAAGTGATAGGAGAAGAAAGAAGATTTAGATATGTGGTGGGTGATTGAAGTATAATGGTGCACTGTGTGTGTTAAATAGGTAGTGGGATACTGGGATTTTCAATATGAGTTTTTTCAGCTGATACAGGAAATAGTAATTTTATTATACAAAGGCCCTGCCCACATAAGTAGAAAGTTCTTCCTGAGTCACCGAATGTGTAAATGTTTTTCTCAATTTGCCAAACTTACTTTTCCACACAGTTCAGAGAGTGTGTCTCTGTGGGTCAATCTCAGGGATGTCAGCTGATAATCTTGGTTGTTGCAAATAGCTTTGGAATGCTTGTTCAGTTAAATAAACAACTAATCTGAACCGAGCAGTGCAATTGAGAGCAAATGCACTGATTTCAGTTATTGAAACACATATCCCTGCATATTTAGCAAAGGAAGCCAATGTGAATGAAAATGCAGGTTATGCTTCAAAGCTCATTCAGAGGAAATGGCTAATTGCAGAGGGTTTTTATTTTTCTTGAGCCAGGTATGTAGATTACTTTAATGATGTTGATGTGGGATTATCTGAGAAGAAAGGTGCAAAAAGGGTGGTTTTTGCAGTGCTTATGTAAATTCATGTATATAATTTTGTCCCCTGTTAAAGGAACCTGCATTGCTGTCAGTGGTAACTCCGTGTGTCTTATTAAGCTATAAATTTTGATCATTAAACAATAATTGTATTAGCTAGAATAAGGAGGCCTGGTACTGCCTTTCAATTCATATTAGTCCATTTCTTTTTTTGTATACTGCTACAGACTCTTCATTTTTATTTTTTTCACTTTAGTTATTGCAGTTATGCTAAGCAGTGGCAAAGTGTGTCATGGCATTGTGGTGAAGATGCATTGTGTGAAGAGAAGGAATTTGGAATTTTCACTTGTTTACTGAAGTTTGAAAAGACAGAAGAAAATACATTATAAAAGGGTCTAGTTTCCACAGTGTCCTTCTTGAATTCTGTGTGATGTTTAAAAGACATATATTGCTGCCAGTCCTTAAAATTAAGAGCCTAAAGAGGTGCTAGAGGACCAGGTGGACATTGGCAGGCAGTTTACAGCCCAGAATGGAAGCTCAGAGCTCTCGGTTCCACTAATCCCAGACAGACTGGTTCCTTTGCCATCATTAGCTTAAGTGGGGCACATATAAAATCTTTACAAAAATAACCTTCTTTACTATCAAGAATAACATGAAAAGAATGCCATGAATGTAGTGTAGCCCGGTGAGCAATAGTCATTTATTATCTAAATTTAAAATACATAATGTGTCAGAGCTCAGAAGTTGTCTTGTGTTCTGTCTCAGCTTGCTTAATCTGTTGCCAGACACAGCAAAGATGTTGGGTTCAGGAAAAAACTTGGGCTTCTAAAATACTGCTTTGTATTTTCAGAATTTCACTCTAGGGACACTATAAAGCAGAGAAGCTTTCAAAAGCATGAACAGGGTGATTCTCTTTGGTTCTCTAACACAACAACACCAGGTTCACTGAAGTATCTTCCTCAGGTTTGTCTGTGCAGGAAAACTGACCTCAGTGCCAGACTGGACTGCATCCCCAAAATAAGGTAGAGCTCCCAGTGGTCGCTTCGAGGGGCTTTGTCCGCCGCCCTGGGGGCAGGTCTGACACTCAGTGTGCTGCTGCAGGTTGACTTCTGTCCACAAGGTCAAATCCATGAGATAAGAACCCTGTGACAGAAGAGGAAATCAGTTCACAGTGCAGACTCATTTTTTAACAAAAGCCACTCTAGCCTGGAGTAATGAATAAATGAGTTATTTAAAAGACAAGGCTGCTGGCACGAACTCGGCGTTGGTTCATAAAGCAGTGAAGGCCCATGAGTGACAGCTCCTGAGGAAGGGACTTGCCTGTAACGAGACAGTTAAAACAGGCAGAAAATGAGTCTGAGTGGAACAGAAGACATGCTGAGAAACTGGAATAAAACCATGGATCCTGTGGAATATACTAACCTGGTTTCTTAGGAAAATACAACTGCCTATGGCACCAAAGTGACTGAAAGGAAAATAAAGCGATATATTCTGATTACCCTGTTAAAATCAGTAAAAATCAGTAAAAATCAGTAAAATCACCCTGATTCCATAACAGCCTTGTCCTTGGTTCAAAGAAACAAACCCCCATTACTTAATTCTTAAAAGTGTAATAAAGCAGGAAATAATAGAGAGGTGAGAACTTCCAAATCTTAGAATTTCAGGGATGTGATCTGAAGCAGATCTTGGAGAAACGGAAGTGATGAGAACGTGTTTGTGCTCAGCAGCATATCCCAGGATTAAAAGTGGCTGCATTTCTAGGGATGATGCTGTTCTTCAAAGTGAAAGATGATTATTGAGAAAAGTTTCTGTGTGGTTTGTGGACTCTTTTCTTGGGTGTCTGACATAAGGCATTTTTTATTTGTTACACTAACTTTTATTTATTTGTAGAAACAGATGAACTGTCTCTATACTGAATTTATTCTCTGGCAGAAAATTCAGCACCGTGTAGTAGTTACACTATCATGTCCAAATTTACTTTCCCAAACAGAAAATGAATAGACAAAAAAAATGTTAGAGTTCAAACCTATTTTTGTACTTTATATACAACATAGGGAATACTGGATCACTGATTCATATTTTCAAGGCAGTTCTAGACTGGCTTTTTTTTAATACACTGCTTCATAGCAGAACAGGTTATAAATCATTTTGTGGATGTTTATGGGCTCTCCCTTGTGCTCCATGTCATAAATATGCAGGACTGAGAAGCAGAGATTTTTTTCAAGAGATTTTACATGTGCTTTTTTCATATTTGTTAAATTAAAGGACAGGAAATTAAAAAGGGTGAATTTACTTGCAATTCTGTAGGTAATCAATTTATTTGCTGGACTTAGGATCCTGTGTTTCTGTGAATATATTAATTTATTAACTCTGAGGGGATGGACAGCTGAATTGGGATTAACTGAAGTTTAGTATTTTGGAGAGCAGGCTGTGGTCTGTCTCTGTTTTCACATTCATCTTTGTGTAACCTTGGAGATTGTTCTTTCTCTTTTATGTTTACTTCTTTTTTTTCTTCTTTATTGTTTTTTTTAATTTTTAAGTGAGATTTTTGTTTTGTGTGTTGAAATAAAAACAGAGGACCTCAATAGGAGGGTTTAGACCTCCATCTCCCTGTGCTTTAATTTCCTAGGAGAGCTTCTGCTGGAAAAGTATGACCTGGTATAAATTCATTCTGCAGAGCACTTGAGTCTTTAGGATGCTTCTTAGTTTGGTTTTTTTTTTTTACTTTTGGTTAATGCTGATTAATAATTGATCTCTCTTATCTACCGTTACTTCCCTTTCCAGGACGAAAAAAGTGATTTGACATATTACTTTTTAAAAAAGCTTAAATTAATGAACACAGTAAATGTAGGCACACTGGTAAGCAGCATCCTGACCTAAAGAAGCAATTAAAAATAAATCATCCATCTCTAAGAAAGATAAAAAAAAATACTCAGAGTTGTTTCTGCAGCTTGAAAGCAAGAATAAATTTCTTAAAGCCAAATGAATATTATAAGCACTTACTTTTGTGGGTGGAAAAAAGAGCCTAAAAAAACTTCATACACCAAAAAATCAAGAGCAAAGGCTGAAATAACATAATCCTTTCATCTTCAAATATGGAAATGGTAAGGAATAGAGAAAGGAAGTAGATCTTTAAATATTGAAATTCATTATCTTAAAGGAGTTGCTCTGAACAGCACATTGGCAGTGTTATGCTGGCAGGAGATTCCATGCCAGTGGGAGCATGGAATGCAGACCCCCGGCTGAGCTGTGGAAATCACTCTTCCATATCAAGTGCCCATCAGGTTTACACAGAAGCACGTGAACAGGGTGTGGCTGTCCTTTGCCCTCCAGGACAGGGCAGACTCTAATGACTGAGCTGAAATCTGGATTCCCTTCCTGTGGCAGGTGCTGGGTGACCCCACTGCATGACTTTAGGGCCAGACCCAGCTCTCACTGAAGTCTGCTTTTTACCTTAGCAGCAAGTGAATTGGGCCAGCCGTAGTTACTTATGATCCCTGTCAAAAATGTACCTGTCTCAGTTACTAGTGATGTCCTTTTGGGTTGTGAAATAATTTGGGGCTGTTGTGGAGCCTATAAATAGCAGATTGCATTGCCATGGCAATTCTTTTTTACGCCTAAAAGAACAGTGTCAGCCTCAGAGCTACAGCCAGCTTGGAAATGAAGTGGCACCTGAGCTGGTCAGGAGGAAAGGAAAGGAAGTGTTTGTTAGAAGCACTAAAGGAGAGAGTTCAAGGCAGTAGGTCAAGGATGAAGTCCTGGCACTGTTGAGGTCAATGAGCTGTGTGTTGACTTAATTGGAGGCAGAATTTCACTCGAGATTTCCCTGAATAAGGGAAATTCTTTGAACAGTTGACGTGTGTCCACCCTCTTGCCATCTTTCCCTCATTCTTCTCCCTCCTCTTGGCATTTCAATATTAGAAATTGTTGGATAATTTATCAGTTCTTTTTGAAGCATGAGAAAACCTGGCAGAGGGTCCAAAGTTGAAAGTAACTCATCCTACAACAGTTTGAGATCCATGCTAATCATTAATTTTGAGTAGAGGTGATTTCCCCTTCAAATGGCTTCTCAGAGGCCATCTCCCCATGGGCAGGGCAAGCCTCCCACGGGCTCTGGGGGCAAAGAGCAGCAAGGGCAGAGTCAGCCAGGGCAACCCAGTGACCCCAATGAGTTGTGTGGGAACTTGGCCTCTTTGTTTGATTGCAAGAGCACCTCTAAAAATGTCACAGCATCTGAGGTGAGCACATACTTGATACAAAGGCCCCATCCCTCACAAGGGAATTCTGACAAGTAGCAGAGAACAATATATGACTTTAGGGAATTATTTTAATTTTCCAGCTCCCTGTGGATTTGCTTGAATGGCTAAAGAATTACAGATTGAAGTTTAGTCAAAGACAACTGTCAGTTACATTGTCTCAATATTCATATTGAAGATTTTAAGTGGCTCACAAAATGCTTTTTACATTTTTAAATTACTTCATGAGTATGGATCAATCAGCAAAATATAGCAGTAATGAGTTCCTTTTAATAGCAAAGAGCTTGCTAATTACCATGCTGATTATATGAACCAAGTTTTTAGCCAACAAAAAAGCTCCTGCAGGCAGTGTCCTTCCACCTGCTGAGGGGCTGGCAATTCTCATTAAAAAATAAGAGGAAATAATTATTCTTTTTAGTCTGTTTCAAATCTTAGGCAAAAAGAAGTGTGCTCGCTCACTTTCTATGCGTGACATCATCTGAAATTAGTAGATGCTTTCATGAGTATTTGAAAGGAAAAGTTTAAAAATAGCTGCCCACAAAACCCATCCTTTCCCAGTTCAAAGGCAGGCCTTGCAGGGCTGAGGTTCGATCCCAGGTGGGCTGCCTGTGAGCAGGGGTCCCTCTGCAGGCCGTGGCTTCTCCCGGCCCAGGCGCTGTTGGGCAGCCGAGGGATGAATTCTGGGCGCGGGGCTGCCAGCTCTGCCCCGGGGGCTCTGGGGAGGGGTCAGCAGCCCGGCCCCGCAGCCACGGGGCTCCCCGCACGCTCAGATGAGTTCTCTTGGAGGCAGCATCAACTGGGCTAAAATCGACCCCCAAATGAGCTTCTGAAATGTGCTCTGGGTTCTCAGCTCTTGCAAAGCCAGGGGGTGGGCTGGTGGTCGTGGAATTAGGCTGGAGTTTGAGAAATCCGTGGGCTCTAGGGCAGCTTGGGCAAATTACTTTGTCTCTTTGTCTCATCTGGAATGTTCCTTGTTAAGACCTAAAAAAACCATGAGGTGCTTGGTGGCTGTGGATTAACAAGGTAATCAGGTAGGCTTTAGGCAGAAAGGAGCAAAGGAAAGCAAGTCTGAAAGCTTTATTGTTCTTGTTTTTGTCCTGTATTCTAAAATTCCTTATTTTTTAAAGGAAAAATTAATTCTAACAGATGCTTAAACCCTTTTTACTTTAGATAATTTGGAAGAAGAGAGAGGGAACTGTGAAACGTCCCTTGGGACTCCTGCCTGATGTAGACCTAGGAGTCTGTGCATTCATGGCACCAATGCAGCCCTGTTACTGTCTGAAATAATTCCTTCCCCTTGGGTTTATGGCTACCACACAGGTTAGATTGTTAATGCTATGGAAATAGCAGTTATCAAAAGGTTCATTTCCACAATTTATTTATCTTTCTAAGGAACTTCTAATGCAGTGAACCTAAATTTTGAATCAAGGTGGGTTTATTTGATTGTGGTTTAGATGGAAAAGGTTTATAGCACATAGTTCAGATTCTATAAGCAAGGATTTTGGAGGTGGTGCTGAACACTTAGCAATAACAACTGGCACAAATCCTAATTTCATCTAGGAAAATCACAGGTGACAGTGTTACTGAACATTCACCATCTCATTTTAGATGTGGTTGTGTGCTCAGCCTTGCTTCTTGAGGATAATTGTATGAGAAATTGAAATCCTTACTTGTGCTCCTAGCAGAGACCAGGATGTGTACAATTCTTGCTCCTAAAAATACCATCTTGACAGCATAACCTTGGGTGGGAAACAACATGGATTGCTTTTTCCACAGATTTGTTTTCTGCTGTGGATAAAGAAAGAAATTCACTTTTAGCTCCTAGAAAACCAGTATTTTTGTCAGTGGTATAATTCTTGCACACACAAATGATGGTCCTCTACCTTACTTTTCTCTGTAGGAAAATAGATTATTACCTTTTTCTTTTGGAACACTGAAAAAATTCTAAATTTTAAAAAGAAAAAAGAAGAAGATATGGATATTTCATTTTAGTGGCACAAAATTGTTTATTTGAACGTCAGTCACTGAATATTACTGTTTTTGCACAGAGAAGAACATTTAAGACTTGTGTTATTGTACATTTTATTTAATTTATTTTGCCTGCAGGTACTAATTTAATTCATTTTCATTGATTTGAGGAATGTATTTGAGCCAAAATAGTATGCTTAAAGGCATCAGCAAGTGATATAATAGGACTGTACCTGTAGTTCAGAAGGAAAAGATAAAAGGAAAAGAAACTGTTATTCCTAAGGAGAATTAAAAGGGAGGGGAGGAAAGCCCTTTTAATAATGGTTCATTTTCTTCCTTTTTAGTACAAAGTGATAAAAGGAAATAAATTCATGTTCCAAGCCTCAGACAAAGCATAAGGTCATTTATGAGGATGTTGTCTTCAAGGGTGAGGAAAAGTTTGTCAGAAGTTGTTAATGTTGAAAGTATGGAAAGTAGATTAAAACATCACAAGGCAAAATCAGATTGTCAAGATGACAGAATAAACCTGTACACCTATTTTCCAATTTTCATCTCCACATGAAAACACAGCATGATCATGAGTTTCAGTGAAAAGAAACAGAATATATTGGTCAGCTGCCTGGTAGGAGGGGAATCATGGTTTTAGAAAGCAGATATTGGGTTTGATAAAACAGGAACATATCCCTAAATTAGTGCTCGTGTTCTTTGTAGCAAGCACTGGTTTTTGAACAAGGTCCAATATTTACTCAGGAAAACCTCTTTTCCAAATCCGTGTGTCTGCACTGGGAACTGGAGCAGAGTCTCAAGGAAGGCTGCTGTGCTGGTTCTGCTGGGGAAGTTCAGGGAAAAATGGGGGCCAGGGAGCAGCTCTGCAAGGGAGAGGGCTCCATGAACAGACTGTCCCTTGGCTGGTGACCTGAAGAACAGGGTGGGAAGGAGGGAAGGTGCAGGAGCCCCTGTGGGTGGGATGGGGAGGGACTGAAGGGGAGGTGGGAACGGGGGCCGCACTCGTAGCGCAGGGTGAGAGCTGCTGAGTGTGAGTGAGTGTGTCAGCAGGGCTGGGGACAGGGATCAGTAGGACTGATGGTGGTTTGGAGACTCAGCACCTCCCTGGAGGAGCTGGAACGGGCAATCCCTCACCAGCATTGCCCCAGGTGCTGCTAGGAACAGTGGCATTGCCACTGCAGCACTTTTATCAGCTGTTTCATCCAAAGGGGGATGGAACCTTCAGCTCTGTGTGGAGTTTTACCCCTCTGGTTAAGGGCAGTTTGGCTATTTCAGATTTATTATAAAAAAGTAGAATGATTTTTTCTACTGTTGCTTTCTTGTTTCTTGCACTGACTGTAGGTATCTGACTATTGGCTGTACCTGGTTTCACTGTGCTGTTAGAAGAAAATTACATTCTTTGCCTCAAATAAAAAGGAGAGTTCTTAGGTATCAACCTAGTTTATCAAATATTGCCATGAGCTGTGTGAGTCTGCTGATGCCAGTTGTGTAAACTCAGCAGAAAAGCATGAAGTTTAGAAGCATGCCAAAAAAAAAAAAAAAAGTGTCTTTTCACCAAAAATTATAAATTTTTGCATTTTGTGGGATGACAACTTCATTACCATGGACAAATTAGGACCACTTCTTATTTCCTGGGTAACCGTGTGTCTTCTGCTTGGCTTTGGGAATACACTCCTCAGCAGATCTGCCCAAAATCATGGCACGGTACTTCAGTTATGCAATAATGTAAATCCATTCAAAAAGTTGTCTTGGCTCAAAGCATGGCTTGATTTTTACCTACCTGCTGCAATTCCATTTGATTTGCTTTTTTTAGCCTTCCATTCTTCCACATAAGCCATTTTCTGATTTTGTTGAGGAAAGAAAGGAAAGATGTAAAATTTGAGAGGTAAGAATCTTAATGGGTGTATATCATACTTGAAATAAATTTGAATTATTGGGGTATTTTTCTTTTGTCACTAGTAGTGCTTAATACCAAATTCTCTAGAGGCATATGATTATTACTGTTTTCATTTTCACTCCTCTAAGAGAGGTTTTTTCCTCTACGGAGTTTTCCTTCTTTTTGTTTCCAAAATTGTCTGCTTTGAATGAATCTCTAACAGAAAAACCTGTTTAAAGTGTCAACTCTCCATTCATGCATGGTCCCTACTGCATATACTCAGCATCGTTAGGATTTTATTTATTTATTTTTAAAATTTACAGCAATCTTTTGAAATAGTTTTCCTTTTTTTCTGGATGAAATGTATGGTAAAATATTGCCTACACCTTCCCTCCTTCTCCAGATGTCCTGTTTTGTTCTTTCTGTTTGGTTTGGGGTTTTTGTTGTCATTGTTCTGGGGTTTGTTTTGTTTCTTTGGGTTTGTTGTTGGGTTTTTCTGTTAAGTGGCCTGTGTCAGCTAGTCCGTAATTTAAAAATATTTGTGTTAAAGGGTCTGTTTTGCACTTCTTTCTCTCTGTGGTGAGTTTATGCAAAGCTGCTCCACAATCTCCTGAACTGATTCCCTCCTTCCTTTGGGAAAGGGCTGGTTTCTCCTTGAGAGAGGAGAGAGCACTGCTGACAAAGTGCACTGCTCTGAGGTGTCTGGCTCTGGGATTCTCTCCCCTGTTGCCTTGGTCAAACAGCATCTAAAAACCAATCTAGGCAGTCTCTTGGAATCTTTTGTGGTATATTTTGGTGCATTATGCTTCTGTGTATTGAAAAAAGAAGAAATTTAATTTGGATTTTATGAGCTGTGAGTTTTGACTGAGCTTTCAATGGCTGAGGGGCTGTATTTATTGATCTCCAAGTGAATAATAAAACGTGATCATTTTCTATCCACTGTGTGCCCAGTGCATTGCTCTTCTCCTTTCGTGAGGTAAGGAATGATTTTTTTAGCAGAATATTTGGAAGGAATTGACACCATAGTTTCCCCACCTTGAAAATCGTGGAGATAAATTTTTCAGATGAAATTTCCTCTTGTGCTCAGTGGTCTTGATGGGACCTTTGCAGCTTGCTCTGTGATCAGCTCTGTGTCAGTTTTGGGCACAAAGCTGCTGTGTTGGGGCCTGCAGGAGCTCCTGTAGTTCTGTATTTCCCTTCAGAACATTTCCTCTGTGTTTGTCACAAGGAGCATCCTTAACTGAATGGTGGAACTTTGTATAGCTTGTGAAATATCCCAGGTTTTTGTTATGCTTTGTAATAACTCGCTGTTTTTTTCCTTCTGATACCACAAATATTTGCAGAGACCCACTTTGACAGGTAATAATGGATTTAAATAGTCAACATCAAATACAAAAGGATTATGAATACTAAGGAAAACATCTTGAAAAAAGGTGAGCAGTCTTTGCAAGGGTGAGATAGTCTGCATGTTTCGATGTCTCTTTCAGTAGAATCACATCTTTACTTTCAATTTCATCTTTAATGTAACATTAAATGTGACATTGTTCTGTAAATATTGTTGCTACTGACATGAACATCAATTCATGTTATTCATAAAGAGACTTTCAGTATCTGAGCAATGAATAGCAAGCAGGAGGAACAATTGTTTGCATTTTTATTTCTTAATACACATCCCTTTGCTAAAAAAGGGAAGCAGACTCAATTTTACACTTATCAAACACACACTGCTTTTGGGAAAAGAGCTGACTTTTAGAAAAAAATATTCAAGTGAAGGGAGGTAAAATTATTAAAGTGAATTTATTTCCTTTACATATTACAAGTTGTTTGCCAAATAAGCGTGATTGGGGAACTGAGATATTTTTGCAAGAGTTATAAAATTACCGGTTGTGACGGGCTCATTTTGGCAGGCACTGCAGTGAGTAGGTTTTGCTCAGGGTGATAGGTGTAAGAGGAGTGGATGGGGACATGTCTATGCACAGAAGCCCAGTTAGGACCCATTGCCGTGAGCGAGGCAGCGGTGAGTGCGATGCTCTGGCAGGACCCAGTGTGCCCAGCCTCGCTCCTTTCCGGGGCTGCCCATCTCTCGCTGCCCGAAGCGCTGGCACCCCGGGCACCCGTCCCTGCAAGGGCTGCACAAGGCTTTGCTGCACTGGGCTCCTGCTCGGTGTCCTCCTCCTGCGAGTGGATGTCAGTGCCGGGAACCCCTGGGGGCTCTGCGGGCGCCGTTAGGGAGCCCCAAGCGCTGGGGCCGGGGTCGGCAGAGCCGATCACCTTGGGCTGCGCCCAGCGGCGCTGGGAGGAGCCCCGTGGGCGGAGGTGCCGCCTAGCAGTGGCTATTTCCCTCTGATAGTCCCTTTGATACTGCCCTGTGTTTCACCAAACCCGGTGTCGCTCTGCCCCTGTGTTTGCCCAGCTCCAAGCAGAGCTGCCTCTCTCAGAGATGGGAAGCGCTTTCCTAAAAGGTCACTGCATAAATGCCAGGGAAAAGCTATTAAAATCCTCAGAGTGTGTCGTGAGCTTATGATCTCAGGGCTGCAAGAGAAGTTACTGAATATTTCCCACTTTCTAATCATTGCGAATTTCAGGTGCTTGGCACGTCTGAGGATTTAAGCTAAAATCAGGAAAAAAATTGAGTCATTCTGACGGTGCAACTTGACAAATTGCCAAGGATGTCTAAGCAAGAGTCACAGCTGCATTAAACAGCTTAGTGTACTGTTATCTTCTGCTTTTGCAGCTGCAGAAATTGCTTTGCCATGTAAAGCAGAGACCACCAAACCCAGAAATCTTTACGAGTCATGTGTCTACGCCAAGAGACACTGGGAGGGGAGCAATGAGCCATGAAAAACTGCTCCTGCCGTGGTAGCTCTGAAATATGCAGAAAAACATTTTGTTTCTGGTCTTTTAAAATTTTTTATTATTCTTTTATTTTTATTTTTAAGCTCTGTTCCTTTTCTAATGCCCAGAAATGCCTTCCTTTAAAGGGATAAAATTTGAATTAATTTTTGCATTTGTGTGCACACACATGCATGTAATTTTCATGCATAAAGTGGAAGGAAAAAGAGATGTTCCGTTACAAAATTCAGTTTAGTCTGGTCCATGTTATGTGATGAATAATAGTGGCCCTGACAATGCTGCATAAATACTCTGTGGCATGGCTGCAGCAGTGACACTGTGGATGTGCTGCTACCTGTTGTTATTTTTATAGACTGGTAGATTCAAAGGGATGGGATGGGAGCAAGTCTCTCCTTTATGAAATGCCCTCTACCAGCAAATGTTACTTTTGTAATATGTGTATAAATCCATAATAATTATTTTACTCAGCTGCCCTTTAAATCACAAAAAAATACTCAGCCATGGATTTTGCCATTTACAACAGCTGTCAGAATGGATTTCCTACATCTTTGGTGTGTGCATCAGGACAGATTTCTCAGTTTCCTTAATGATACTTGGGTTTGCTCTGCTTATCAGAGGGATAGTCCAAGTGTGATTAGATCTACTCATTAGGTCTTCACAATAAAAATGATGTTCCAGCGCCTTCACTACAATGTGCTTTTCACTGTGTCTTTTGTGAAATTCACTCTGAGTGATGAACAGCACAGAGAAGGGAAAACAAGGACCTGCTTCCTGGAAACAAGCATTCCTGAAATGTAAGGATTATTAATTGGAGATGTTACAGATTGGAGGGCATAAACTATATTAACTAAGCGCTTTCCTTTTTATTTTCTATTCAATTCTGTTGTAAAAATAACTTTTTTTCAGTATTTTGGATATATAAAGATGGAAGACCCCATTCAAAATAAGTTCACAAAAGTTCTGCTTAATGATATTCAATGAAGCTTCAGGGCACTTTCAGAGTTACCATCAGAAGGACATACAGTTTGTCATTTTTATTAGGGATTTGCATCACTGACAAGAAAAGTTGTTCTCCCTCTCTTATTTTTGTGTGAGTATATGAGGTTACTGGTCATGGACAGTTTTAAGTCCTTCTAAATATGCATTTCCTTTAATTCATTAAGAAACTTTCATGTTCCAACATATCCATTACAATGACAAACTGACACTGTAAAATTAAAAAGCCTGCAATTACTCACTTGGTCTGTATTTTAATCAAAGCTATTGTAATGTGACTCTAGGGGAGCCATAAATGGCCAAACAAAGGGGTTGGGATTTATATGAGACTTTTGTATACAGAATATCTAAGTGGAAGGAGCTAGTGAAGAACAAAAATGTTGGATTTATTCAATGCAGGAAGGATAGCTACAAGTGCAGTTTGACCAGAGCATAAAATGAATTTCTGGCCAGCTCAGGATCAGAGAGGTCCAAACTAACACAGGTTCTCCTTTGTTTTGGCTTTTGGGCATTGAGACCATCTGACAAAGCCATGGTGGGCACAGACATTGCTTTTATGAATCACTGCATGAAGAACTTAAGGAAGTAAAGAAATACAGAAAATGTTTTTGCATGCATTGTGGCTGCTAGGAAGGCAGCAATGGTATCCCTGACTTCTCTTAGAAAGTGCACTTGTGTGTGGGGGTGCTTAGTGGGGTGTGGGCAGGAGAGGAGGGAAGTGTGCTGCTCCTCCTCTGTGCTTTGTGATTTCAAGAGGAATTTTCTCATTTTGTTGTATAATAAGCAGGGTTGATTGTATCTCTAAGGCTGCAGAGGTCAGACAGCAACCAGTGAGAGGCAGTGGGTGTAGCCAGAGTGAAACTTGTCCATGCATTGCTGCAAGGAGCTGTGTTCTCACTGCTCTCAGTGGAATTGCACACCCTGTCCTTGCTCAACTCATGGATTTTGGGTGCTCTTCCCTGGGAAGGAACAGGGACAGCTCACGTGTCCCAAAGCAATTCTCTCATAAATTTTATAGGAAGTTTTATGCTTTTCTGTATTGCCTACAAAATTTATACAAGACTATAATTTTGAAGGAAGTTAAGTGAATAAAACTGCTCTGAAGCTGGAATGGCAGCTGCGCCTTAGAACTTCTTTTTTTTTGTCTCCAGGGTTCACATGGAAACTACTGCAGATTTAATGAGTATTTGTCACTTGCATAGCAAAGATATGAGCAGACATTCTCATTTTGGACCCAAATCTGTCTTTAAAAAAGATGGAATAGAAAGTTCTGTAGTAAAGGCAGCATCTTGCAGTGGCTCTTTCTGCAGAGAGTTCCCCTGAGGTCTGATTGAGATGACCTAAGGTCACCAGCATCCACAGGAACTAACTGGGCTCTCTTGGTAGATTTGGGAGGAGCTGGAATTTCTATGTCCTCCTCAAAGAATTTGCAGAACCTCCATAGGTTAAGACTAAGAGGTTCACTTTAGCAGAAGCAACTCTCACAGTTACCCACTGCTTCTCTTTTCTTCTCTTCTCAGCTTGTCAGCTGATGCATTGACCACCTTGTCAATATTCAAGGTATCATGAGAGAAAGGGGCTTCCCCTACTCTGAGAGCAGTTGCAGGTACAAAGTTGGCCCGTGCCCAAGTACCCATCTGGCTGAGCTAGCGAGTATTTCACAGACTATTACTTGTTAAGCTGATCATAGCCTCTTCTCATTCCAGCAAATCAGAGTCCTAGTTTGCTCATGTTCAGACCATTTTCAGTTTGTCAGCACAAAGCTCTTCTCGTGTGTGTCAGAGGAAGAAGCAAGTAACCATGATGGAGAAAAAGTAGCCAGCACATAACGCAGGTACTTAATATTGTAACACTTAAAATGTCTGACACTGATTTCAGAGCGGCAATTCACCCGAGGGCAAGACTGGAAATGTTTTCTAATTAAGCCAGACTCCCCAGCTCCTAACGGGGAGCTGCCATGGCCCCAGTGGAGAGGGGTTCCTCCCCTTCGTGGGCAGGCAGTGGTGGTGCTCTGGGTGCAGACATTTCACCTCTGCCATCTTCATCCCAAGGCCTCGTTTGCACTAGATGGCACTGTGATAACACTTGTTACACCACCCCATTTATTTACAAAACCCCACTGCACCGAAACCAGGGGAGTTACCTTGGAGTGCAGCAGTGAGGGTTTTCATGCTCTAGCTCCCTCTGACTATCACTGGTTCCTTGGCAGATGAATGCTGTTACACTCGTGGATCTGCTGTTACTGGCTCTGGGTGTGACTGGGAGTCCAGAACCACTCTGAGCACAGGTGAGCCTGCTCAGACTGGCTCCCAGGTTGCACTTTGAACCCTCATTGAATTATACAGAGCTCTTTTAAAGCCCTCTAGTTCTGTCACTCCTATTGTAATTCAGAGCATGTAATGTTGATAGAGCGTCAGAGTTTCAATATTTTTTCAAATATATTTTTTCTCTGCCAGAACCTCCTACCCCCCAGTTGTAAATTCTTACAATCAGCAGATCCTTTATGTCTGAGTAGCCTTTCAACTATTCACCTCAAGTGCATTTCACAGTACTTTCTTTCTAAGCCTTAAAAGCCTAACTTTAACTTAGGTTAAAAGTCTTTGCACCTGTCTCATAATAAAACTTTTCCATTTTGTCTGCTTGCTCAGCCACCCCTTCTAATTTCTAAATGAGTTTTACATCTCTCTGGCATTAGCATCGGGTTTTGCTCTGATTAAGTCTTGCATTTCTATGATGATTCTCATCCAAGTAGATCCCCTAGTGCTTTATAAACTTTATTAACTGGTGGAACATAGTACCTATCCTTTGCCCTTGATCAAATTAATAAACCTTTAGAGTGAAAGACAGTAAATGATTTTGCTGAAGGTGGAAGGTGATGATGGAAACCATATGATATTATATACAAACTACTCCAGGCTTCAGAATTCTTTCACCTGGACAGGAAAAGTGAAATAACTTATCAGTGTCATATAGATTCCAGCAGTGTCAAAATGATTATGTGAATTTATTCAAGGTCTATGGCTTCGACTTCAAAGATAGAGCTCATGCAGTCACCTAAAAAGGAACATCTGCTGTTCTAGATCTTACTTGTAGGGAACAGTGATGGTACGGGCAGCCTTGGCTCTTGACTGCGAAGATGCACAGCCTCCAAAATCCCCCCGGGGGTGCTTACAAGAAGTGTTTCCCTGGGAGGGCGTTGCTGGAGCAGGCTGTTAGGATGCCTAGAGGCAGTTTGTGACATTTTGTAACTAGAAGCCTGCTCAGTACAGCTCTTCTCCAGCGTTCCTCAGCAAGGCAGGCGCTGAAACAGGGAGCTGCAGAGCTCTGCTGCGGGATGGGGCGCAGGGAAGGTGAGCTGCCCTCAGTCTCAGTCCTGACAGGACACCCCAGGTAATAACCTTCTGCTTCCTAGGACTTCCAGAGCTTTTCAAAGCTCTTGGTGGACAGGAGCTGCGATTGCAAGTGAAAGACGACAGCAAAATGTATTTATGGGCAGAGCTGAGAACAGAGTGTAAGGGAGGTTTGTCAGCTGCCAATTTTTTATTTACTGCATCTGCTGGGTCCTTTGTTTAATGACACTAGCAAGAATGAAACCATCAGGCTTTTCTCAACTGCTTTTCATTGACTGTAAGGGAGATAAAAGATTAAGGTAATTCTGTACATTAATTTACAGAGCTTTATTATACATGGTTTCCAAAATGGAACCGAATGGTTCATGGCAGTCACTGTGAAGTATTTTAATTTTGGATTCTCAAATCTGGTGTCATCTTCAAAGTATCTTTGCAAGTTCTGCCTCTGGCCCTGAGCCTGGCACACCCTGATCGTTTTCTGTTGGCATCTGTGGAATTCTGCATTCAACTTCATTGCAGGATGTGGATTTTTATCTCTTTCAATTTCTCTATTCTTAGCATTTCCTGAATGCTACCCAGCAGTGTCTTTTAATGCAAGACACTCTAATTCAGAAGTATTTCAATAAGCATTTTCCTCCCTTTCATCTGTAAGGTTTTCTGACTTTATCCCAGTGCTGAACCAACAAAATGTTGTTTTCACTGCAACTGAAATCCAGTCTTTAGTTAAGTTATAAAAAAACCTGTTTCATTTAAGTAGCAGCTTTAGGTCTTAGTTTATGATGAAACCAAAGCTGTGCTCAAATATAAGTGAGGAATGTGACTTTAAATAACACAATAATTCATTTTATATGGAAGTATTCACTTTGAATGAATAACTAAATATTAAAAGTCATTAAATATAATTTTATGTCATTACTTTGTGCATGTGACACAGCAAATCTTGCTGTCAATTTTAGCCCTATGGTCTGGCTTATTTTTTCATGTGAACTTGATACAAAGTCTAGAAAGGATATGATGAAAAATGCAACATTTAAAAAACTTGAAAAGCTCTTAAATGTATCTATTTACCGTCTGAATTTCCTAGAAAAACTGTGTCATTTTCTGACTTTTTAAAAAATATATTGATTTTTCCTATTAAGTGGAATAAACTTTATGGCATTTGATCATAACCTGCTCCAGCATTTAACACTATCCCTGAATTTCTACTTCATTGTATTTTAATCACTTTTGTTTGCAAGGATTAGGAAGGTTTTACCTGTAATAATTAAAGCTGACTTGCAGAAGCCCTGCTGATGGAAGTATTAATGTCTGATTTTATGGGCCTGCAGTGCAAAGAACACACTAATGGGAACCAAGTGATTTAAATCTGAATGGTGGACACTGAAGGACCCCAGCTAATTAATAGGCTTGTGAATGAAGCTCTTGAGAAAGCCCACCAAGAACTAATGGGCTACCTTACAGCTTCCCTCATAGCAGTGATTATATGTTGAGATGCACTCTAAATCAATTAAATGTTCTTGCTTTGCACCACATTATTAAGTTTATGTAGTCTGATCGTTTTAGCTTTACATCCACACTGTTGCCAGTTCTACACATAGGACAGATTGCATTTAAAACTAAAGTTGCCTTTTTTTTTTTTCTTTAATATGTATATGAAAAAACCCAACACTGTGTTGAAAGCTGTCTGAGCTGCACATAAATACAGATGGGTGAGCTGGGCCTTGAAAATAGGAATGGACCAACACAAAGGCTAACAAACCTCTTGAAAAAAAACTGGAATTTGGATCTACTAAAACATTTTATCAAGATATATTTGTTGTCTTGAATCTAAACGTTCAGGGCAGCTCTGAACTTTGGATCCAACACAGACTTTACACTTGGAAGTGCTCTTGTGTGGAGACACATCCTAGGGAAGTGGAGGAGAAAAAATACTTTAAATGCAGATGATTCTGATGAAAATGCAATTTCACTGTGTCAACTGGAACGTGCAGAGCACAAGAACTGCCCCCAGCAGAGCTGTGGGGTCACCTCTGGTAAATCACAGCCCAGCATGTTTGGTAAATGCTGCATTGTGTAAGAATATGTGGCTGAAGGCAGTAGTGCCCCCCTAGACATATTAAAAGTACCCAACTGCATGAGATACACGTTTGTTTATCGCCCTGGTGTCCGTCTCTTTGGGGATTCAGGGAGCTTAGAGCAGAGCAAGAGGCAAAATCTGCTTTGCACCACTTCCCTTCTTTGAGTCTCAGGATCCTTGCACAGAACAGGGCTGGAACCACGCGTTGCACCTTTCTTCTCGGGGTGGCCATGGAGTGACTGTGCAGTTCCATGGCCTCCTGTCCTCCCAAGAAGTGTTCCACTTTCCCTTGGCACCCCAATTTCCCAGACCTGTGCCTGTGCAATGTGCAGGTTTAGGTATTTCCTGTGTCAATGAGCACAGGCCAGTGTTTCTGTTATTACTATTTTTTTTTCATTATCACTTCTTTTCTTACATGATTCTTAAGACTTTCATCCTGCCTCTCAGCTCTGAGTTTGTTTTTTTTCCCTCAGAAGTGAAATAATTTGTGTTTTAAAGCCTGACTTTAATTTCAATATAGTACAATAAGGTGAATTTATTTCTTCCTTTTTTGTTCTCCCTACAGTTAAATGGCAATGAATACTACTAATAATCAGAAATCTATAGAGAAATATTAAATTTCTTTAATGTTTGGAAATCTCATTTGCATGAAGGAGAAATAGGTAAATATTTCTTACGTTGTAATAATATACAATATCAGTTGCCATCTATAATGAAAAAATAAACTACAAATATTGCATGCACAACAAAAATGTGTCATATTATGAAAAAATATATACACTGCTAAATTTTAGGTGTAGTTTGTTAGATATTACATAATCTCTGAAGCATTTTGAAACAATTAAAATAAAGGATTGGTTTCTGTGTGCTCAGATCCACTTGACCAGCACCTGAGCAGTTCAGAGCTGTGCAAACAGTTCTGTGGGACTGATTGTGCTAAAAGTGCTGGATTAATGGAATTATTTATTTAGTTCTACTCACAGCCACTGAAGGAGTGTCCCTTAAATTTGGATTTTGATGTTTTTCTTTCTCTGGGGTGTGATGCCACACTTTGCCAGCGAGGTCTTGGTGAGGGGCTGGCGATGCACTCGATTTTCAGAGCTCATTAATAGAGATCACTAATTATATTTTTCTTCCATTTTTGGTTGAATGAAAGGCTTTTATGGTAAACAAAAGTAAGTTTCATTTCCTTTTTTTGTTACCCCAAAAGACCCAACACCTCTGTGGTGATGAAAATCTGTCCTCTGGTGCCTTCTGCTTTCCCTCGGCCGCAGCGCCGCGTCTCGCGGCACCTTTCCCTCCCGTGGGCTCCCTGCCCTGCGATTCCTCTGCCTGATTTTGTGTCTGTAGAAACCTGTGAGACTCGAGTTAGACCATGCCCTGCCTGGTAGACCTGCATGAAATCAATGCAGAGCTCAGGGAGTCAGCACAGCCTCGCTCTGCTGAGGGAAGCCTTGCGCTTCTGATCCGGTCTCCTGTTGGGCACAGCTGTTCTGATGGAGGAGACACTTTTCCCAGGGAAATGGGGAGAGGTGAAGGGACTGGGGACACCCAAAAACCACCTGCTTGCCTCAGGCAAAAGTCATTTTCTCATCAGCGTGCTTGGAGACTTCTGCAAAGATTGCAGTGTGTTAACCTGCACTGGTTACTGCCTGTGCCCCGGGCAGGTGAACGACCTGAGCTCAGGCTGTGCCTCTCACAGATGTGCTCTGTCCTTGGACGTCCTCAAATGGACAGCACTGGGCTCTTGCTGGTCACACAGAGGGACAGAGAGGTGCTGCCTTCATAGTGCAGGGACAAGATATTTTTATGAGTCTATGCAGTCATTTGCTTAAACTCTCTAACTTTGGACGATTTGCAAGAATTCTCTCAGTTAATTTCCGGAGAAAGAAATTTTCTGTGGCTTCGTGTGAGCATGAGTTTGCTTTATTTTTCACACAGTTTGTCCCAATAACCCTGGTTACATCACCTGGCCTCCTGTCTGGTAGAATGGGTTGCTGGCAATTCCCTGCGTGGGAGATATGTCACACAAGCTCACAGTCACACCTTAAATTTGTGAAGCAGTTACATAGTGAGGGTGTTGTTAGTAGCATAGAATTATAGCTCATTTTAGATTGCTTTTACCGTGGTGTTAATGCAGATATTTATGTGAGTTTCAGTACATTTTCAAACTGCTCTTTTCTTGATGAAATACACTGTTATTATCCGATACTGGTGTCACAAAACCACTGGTAGATTCATCCTGGATGCCTGGAGGTAGTTTGGGATGTGAGTGGAAGACTTCTCTCCACTCTCTGGGATTTTCTCTTGTGACAGTGTCTAAATGCATCTATGGTAGTCTGAGTTAATGGGGGGAAGAGGTGGAAACAGGTAAATGCAAATTGACAACCTGCCTTTTCTTCAGAACAAACTCTGGGGAAAAAGGAATTCAGGAAACTGAAAACAATGCAGTTGTATTTTCCTGCTTATAGCCTATGCTTAACAAACACAACTGCAACTGGAATTTTAAGGAATTTGAAATTGTGCTAGGTGTGTGACAGTAAATTTGACCAGCTGTAGCTGAGTTGGCCATGTGTGAACACCAATTAGTGTGGTACATGGTAAAATAATTAGGAGTATCAAGAGGAAATTAAGAAAAAGGGAAAGGTAAGCTGAATATCAGGTAGTTTGTTATTCTCAGGGGCTTTTAAAACCAGACTGTAGAAGCCATAAGGAGGGTCTGTGTAAGAAATAATTTCATTCTGAAAAGGCTTGGGCTGGCTCATTTTTATCTGCAAGTTCTATGGTTGTGTGCTCAGTGAAGCATCTCTGGATAGCCCCGACAGCTGGTGTGTGTGGGAGATGTTGACTTCTCTGCTAATGATCCACAGCAAACAAAATAAATATTGGTTATTGTGTGCTGCCCCACGGAAGCTGTCCTGCTCCTGTCTCACAGCAGCACTGCACAGCTCTGGTTTGTGCAGCAGCTTTGTGGTGTCCCAGACTCTCTCCTTACTCTTGCCCAGCACCAGCCAGATTCTTACAGATGGCATTGGAATCTGCATGAGGAATCCTCAAAAGTTCACATGTGAAGGGTGTATTTATGCTTCACCCACTAAGAAACATGCAGTGAATTTAAAGAGGACAGTAGTCCTTATTTCTCTTCCCTGGTTCCCTGCCTAGTGGTATTGTAATAATAGTGAAGGAGGAGGTGGATGTCAGAAAAGAGAAATGTTATTGCAGAAGCATGAGGAATATATATGCCCCATAAAAGCCATCTGGCATGGCAGGCCTGTGTGTGGCTGTGGCTAGATAAGAAATCCTTTTTCCAGCTGCTTGGTCTTTGCAAAAGGACTTAAGCCCCAAAAAAGTTTTGGGGTAATAGATGAAATGACAGCAAAATGAGTTTTCAAAATCAAAGTAGTATGTGAAATTGTGCAAAGGAACTTTAATGTCAGCAGGATTCTCTTCAAGGTAAAACTCAAGTGCACGGAAATAACTTCACTGTACTCTGATTGAGAGAGCAGTTGTGCATCTGAGGACTTGGGACTGTGTCCCGTGCTCTTGATTTCCAGGTCACATAAGTGCATGATATCAAACTTTCTATTCTACCCAGGTGCTAATTTCAAACTCCCTGAATTTTTGTTACCAGGAATTAGGGCATGGAAATACTTGCCAGTGCTTGATTGCTGCCCCTAGACAATACATCAGTACATTCTCATAATAAAATTCACAGCTGCCTTTACATCACTATTAATCCCAGTGATGCACAACTGTAACAGCATTTGGAGTTTGTCCAAGGAAAAAAGTTTCTTAGATTTGCAAGGCAAACAGCTGTTATTAGAATAATTTATTTTTCTGTCTTCTTTTTTCTTTTTTAAGTTCTGTGGTGTCCACCTCCTTCTGTAGATGTCTGAATACAGTTAAAGTAAGAATTATAAAAATAGCAGGATTATTATTATTGGTTAAATTTTCCTCATTTGAATTCGTGTTTCCAGAGAATCCCTATGCTAAAATATTATAGAGAAATTAATTTTCCCCTAAAGTGTAAACCATATATTTTTTAACCCAAATCTGTCAGAGCTTATTTCTATTAAGCTAGTCACAATATTTCTTATACATTTTATAAGAATAAGAAAATCTAATGTTATTTAAGTATGCTTGTCCAAACAGTGCCATCATCGATGACTTTGATTTCTTTTTCTGGAATTTACTTATCTGGAATATGTTGTTTTATTAATTTAAACTTCTTTTTGACTCCAGCATTATAAACAGGCTTCTCCTTGGAAATTTTCGTACTGTCGATACGAGCAGTGGGCAAATTAAAACGCCAGGCATGTGAGATTTCTTTGGTGTAGATGTATAAGCAGTTCCACCACGCTTCTATAATTAATCTTTGAAAACAAAACAATACTTTCCCCTCCAGAAATGGACAATCCATCCAGGACCACTTTGATCTGTGGCACAACCTGGGCAGAAGGAGAGGCAGAGTCATTCCACTCTTGTCACACAGGATATGCTTCGTGTTCTCTTGGCATTGGTAAAGGGCAGAAGAAATATGACACAGATGAACCCAACTCCAGTGTGCAGTCCTGGGATGCTACCTTAGAAATCGCTGGCATGTTTGCTGAGATTTCAGTTACAGTAATAATATTAAAGATGCTTAATTACTGTATCTTGACATCAGTATCTAACACAGGTGGGTGGGAAAGAGTTTGCAGTCTCCTTCCTCTTCTGTATTTTTCCTGGGCCACTAGAAGACAAGATGATGTTAAAAAAGATAGTCTGGAGAAGGGAGTAAAACCAATATTATTTTAGAACATTAAAGTGACTCATTTTGGTAATTTTGAAATAATTTAATCTTTTGCAAAACCATATTACTTACAAATTAACTTATATGTCAGTGTGCAATTTGCTCTGGCTCAATGCTAGGTATATTTTTAATCTCTGTGACTAGAGATGAAATATTTTCTTCAAGCAGTTGAGAAGGGACAGGGTTCTGTGGTACTTTTGTACCTACTTCAAGATCTTTCTTTTGAGATTTTATGATGCATTATATTTCATTAGTGGGGGCCTGAACATTTCTGTTACTTCTGATATTACTTAGTGGCATACAGAGCTCTGGAAGTTCTGGAGTACGCAATAAATAATTGTCAGCAGACACATAGGATGGAAAGGGCTGCATTTAACAGGTGGGATTCTGTCTCCAGTAGTTTTGGGTAGTGTGGGATGCCCTGGAAGCAGCCTGGGGAGATTTACAGAAGTAGAACTGCTCTCTTATGAACTTGTATTTCAGAGACCAAATGGTCCCACAGTGGAACTTGCAGCACTTTTGTTGTCAGTGTGGTGTGTTGGGTACTGCTCTGCACAAAGGGAAACTCACCTGAGTGTCAGGAAAGTTACCTGTCTCTTGCTGAGTCCAAATTTGTTACAGCAGATTTGTTGGAACTGGAATTATTTATAGTCAATTTTCAGCACCCGCAGAAAAAGCTGTGTAGGAGTTGGTAGAGAGCCCCTGTTTTAAGCATTAGTTGAAATAATTAATGGCATTAAAATGTCAGTGATATTTTTTACTCTTCAGTTAATAAGAACAGACATGTTGTCTCAAATGTCAATAAATTACCAGTGATGTTTTCTTCTCATTTACTGGTAAGCTATTGTGATTTCAGACTGCTTGATAAGAGCAGCATACCAGAATTGGATAACAACAGATTTTTCTCTGATGAAGTTAAGTTTGTCATGTCTGTCCTCCTTCATAATGTGTGTCTTGTGTCTTAAAAATCGAGTTTATTCCAAGGTCTTTTTTTGAGATCTTAGTCATAGACAAAGTTTAACCCAAATACATGAGCTTTTGGATGAATAAGCAAGTTCTTCATTATCATTAATCATTACCATTTAATCAGGTTGTATTTGCATGAGATTGATTTCTTCATTGAGTTTTGATGGTGCACAGAGGTCCCCATTGTGTTCATCTATTTTGCCAGGGTTGTGCTGCAGTGATGGAGTTTGGAGGGGCAGTGACCCCGGCCAGGATCCCAGCTGGCCA
This sequence comes from Promerops cafer, assembly GCA_013398275.1. Lineage (NCBI taxonomy): Eukaryota > Metazoa > Chordata > Aves > Passeriformes > Nectariniidae > Promerops > Promerops cafer. The sequence continues at coordinate 1,975,115 of VZSE01000985.1, read as the reverse complement.
CAGCAGCCTGGCCCTGTGACACTGCTGCTGCCCCACAGCAGCTGGCAGCGGGGGCAGAGCTCTGAAAAGGAGTGGGTTAACATTTTGTGTGACTTGCTAAAGGCGTGCGTTGGAATCTGCCCCTCTACCTCCAAATTTGAGGTTAATAATAGGAAAATAATACATAAACCAGGAGACTGTATCACTAAATGAAGAAGAAATTTTTGCTATTCTCTTTTCTTGCATCTTTACCTAATTTTTTCCCTGTGCTGATGATGAACAAGCCACTTAGCTGTTTTTTTTTCCTCTTGAAAAATGGGATGAATTTTTAATATGTTACCCCATGATATTTGACCCTTTTAAAAATTACCTGCTTCGGAAATATATTTGTTTATCTCGGGGTCAGCCAAAGAAGCTGTGTTTGAAAAGAGAGAGAACAAATTAGATAACATTCTCACTATACTTAATATGTTGAAATAGAATAATCCTTCCAAGAAAGTTTGCTGGTTTTGCCATAAATGCCCTGTTTATAACTGTGAAGATGGCTTGTATATAATTTTTATGTGTAAAGACATTGTAAAGGTACATAAACTTGGAATTACTCTAAAAGATGCCCATGGTGTATAAATTATACAGTAGGCCTTTCCCACCTACACAAGATCTTTTGTGAGTATCACAAATGCTCTAATGCTCTGTTTCATGGAAATAAACACAGTGCTACTGCATTTCAGGATCTCTCATTAATATATTAATGAGTCTTTTAAAGGTGCTTAGCTGCCTTATTAATCTTGAAATGTCTTTTTCTTTCAGGATACTTTTCCACGAACTTTTGTTAACTCCAGCTGAAGAAAGACCATAATTTTACTGGTAGAATAATTTAAAGTAGTATTGAGATTGCCACATTTGGCACGTTCTGCAGGGAACATGTATATTGCCAAAATCCCTCTGGCTAGGTGTAGGCTGATCCATTTCTCCTGTCAGCTGCAGGGTTCTGATTCTGTAAGAACCTTTCTGTGCATGCTTTCAGACACCCCAGTGTTCAGGGCCAGCCTTCGTGCCCGTCTGCTGCTGACCCGGCGTGGAGGGGCGCGCGCGGCAGCGCGGTACCGAAGAGCCCTCACGGCTACAGCAATCTGTTTTGTTTGACACAAAATCTGCTGTATGATCCCTCAGAAATACTGCTTTCTCCAGGCAGCGGGGCTTTCAGAAGTGACAAGTATTTGCCAGTGTTGCTTTGCTTTTTTTTGTTGGTCACGCTTGCACCACTTTTCAGAGCGATTCCAAGTTGGAAGAAATTATCTGAATTAAGTCTGCACTCGCTGTTTTTCTGTTCATGGTACGAGTTTGTCAGCATGGGGTTTCACCAAGTGGTTGCTTTCACTGTTCATTTTCCTGTGCTCCTCTTGAGGGTTTATATGCTTATTATTGTTTAAGAAGGACTTATGTTTATCTGCTGTTGGCATCTTGATGTTTGTTCCATTTCCCAGGTAACTGGTGAGTATGGAATACACAGAGGTTCTGTAACAGTGTTTTCTTCACCAGATCATCAGAAGTTTATTCCTGTATTTTGTTTTTTCTTTTCCTAGTCTATTTTGAAAACCTGTAATTAATCTTCTGGCTACCTACCTTCCCATACACTGTGCTGAGCAGAATTACCTCACTCAGACATTTGTTTCATTGGAAGTTTGTCTTGAGTAAATTGAAAGCATGAATGTATTGATAACAGCCAACTCACTCAGATAATGAGAGTGCTGAAAATGGGGTGACAGAGGATCAAGCACAGATGAAGAAGCAGAATACATCCCTAGCTTTGCATAGTTGGAGTGGGTGAATTCCCTCTCTAAATGTCTTCACCATCTATTTTACACAAAGTTAACCAAGGCTAATCAGCCAGTTTGATCAGCAGGTGTGCCACAGTTACCAGTATATATGCCAGTGGCTCTGCAGGTATAATGTAAACAAAATGTGCTTTTGTTCAATGAAGAAAATCCACTGACAAGGCTTTTGTGCTGGATAGCTCTGTGATCAACACTGAGGCAAAGAAACCACTTTATTCTCTGCTATCTCCTCATTTTCTAGCACTGCTATTTATTTGCTGATATCCTATCAGTTTGTGATGAGAGATCTCACAGAAAGATTTAATCAGTTATGTAATTCTTTACAGTGTTTTACATACATCAAATATTTGTACTACAAAATAATTACAACTGAACTAAGACTGAGGAGGATTAGTCATCACTTTCTTGGCTGCCATTGATTTAAAAAGCCTACTTTCTTCTGATTTGGAAAAAAGGCTCAATCTTGATTATTTCTTTGTCAGCCTCTGAACAAGCTTCTAAAGTGCCATTAATTGTGTTCAGAAATGTGTAACACTGTTCCTAGATTCTGTAAGACCAATGCAGTCTTACAGCTGAGACCTGGAACACAGTTTCCTCCACGAGCAATTCATATCAGGACAACAAATCCCCAGGATAGGCTTAAAAAAATAATGTAAAAATATCCTATAGCAAAGCAAGCGTGAATTGGGCTCACATTACATCTGCATGATCAAAACAGTCCATTAAACTTTAATCTTCTTCTGAGACTAACTCAGGCTAATACTTAACTGACAGATACTAAGACTTTCATTTTTATATTCAATTCAGTTGTATAACTTCATATTAGCTGAAAGACTGATATGGCATTCTTTTTATCAGCAACGGCTTCATGCAGCATGGCAATGTAGAAATAGCTTGAAGCTGTTAAAACACTTTACTTTCTGAGTTTTCTCGATCTCTATCTGCTGTTACCTACTGAATTTTGTGCAACCTGTGAAGGATGATAGATGAATACTAAGCTGTCACTTGGATGACTGCAGCAACTGGTGATCAGAATGCTTAAATTTTAATTTTTTATAATTCCATTAATAGTTTCAATCAAAGGAGGAGTAGCTGTAAGAATTATAAAGCCTTCCTGACCTCATTATAGTTGTTAGTTAACTCCTGTCCTTCAGGCTAGCTGGAGTCTGTGTGCTGGACACTTGCATAAGAGTATGTTTTAAAATCTGTGCATGAGGCCACGTAGCTGAACAAATGGCTGAGATTTATGACAGAACATAAAATCTGAATTGACACTTGAAAACGCAATACTTAAAACTTCCTGGATGAACAGTCGCATTTTGTAATTTAAAAAAATGTCCCAGACTTTTCAGTAGCAGTGTGTAGTTTAATCCTTGTTGTATCTCACTATATGTCATGCAGTACCAGCTTGTTCATGGTCTGCTGCTGAGGGGTCAGGTGGCTCTGCTCTGTTTAAGCACAGCTGGTGATGCCTGCCTCTCTGAATTTATACTGTGGCCCTTTCCAGTGATGGCACTGCCCCTGTATAAGGTGCCAGTTTGAAGGATGTCTCTTTTGACGTGGCACCTTGGTCTGGATTTGGTGCTGGGATGCTCAGTGACATCCAGGCCATGCACAGAGCTGGGGTGAGGGTTGCTCTTTTCTCTGAATCACATGAACTTGTTGCAAAGGGCACTCTGGAAAATGTGTTTTTAAGGGAGAAGAGTGTGAAAATTTCTACTCTAGCCTTCCTCCTGAATATGCAAATAGACATGTTGGAATATTCTTTTATTGAATATGTATAGCATGCACTCAGTATTAATCTGTCTTTTGCAGATGAGCAAGAACTGAGTATTGTGAAAATGATTCTAGCCTTTGCTAGATGGCAATATATCCTTTGGTGAAATAGCAGCTGCCAGGTATGAGAATTGGGAATTTACCCATTCCCTCAGGGATCAGCTTTGAACAGCAGCCATTTGTTCTGCTTTGTCAACAAGAGAGCAGTGAGATCAGCTCAGGACTGGGGACTGACTGCTCCTTTGGTCACTTCCTTCTGACCTGGTAAGGTAGACACGAGTCTGAAACTTTATTCATGGCACTGCTTTCAGCAGTTTTCTGTCAGTGTGCCTGTGGGGGAGTTTCTGGTATCTTGGTGCCTTAGAGATGCAATTTTTAATTTGCTGTTCACTGAGAGTCAGGCAGATAAATGGCAAAAGGCTGGTGAGTTTAGAGGCACTTGTTCAGTAGGAAGGAGCTGGTGGCAGCACTAAATATGCCATTAATATGAATATTAATGACAAGCTCTGTGCTCTCAGTGCCATGATTTAAAAGGTGGGACTTGGTTAGTCCAGAGAACCGTGATCAAAAATTATCACTGGGGCTGTGACCTCCTCTCTTGAGCTGTGCTGGGTGGGCTGGTACAGCTTAGCTCAGCAGAGTCCTGCTCTGGAGCAAGATGCAAACTTCTCTCGTGGGGGAGAAGTGCTCTCAGCCCTTGTTTCAGCTGCCAGTCATGGTGTTCCTGTCACCCTCCTGCTGAACAGCTGCTGGGTGCTGTGTTCCCACACGGGTGGCAGAGACAGGACTTGAGTCTTTCTAGCAGATCTTAAACTAATTAGAAGGTTTTAACAGCCAACTACTGGCGTCCCTCCTCAGAGTGCAATGTCATCCTTTGTTCCCTTGGACTCAGCTGGTCTCTCACTGTCAGTGTCAGTTTTAGGCTAATTTCTTAAAGAACACCAAAGGCAGGGGTTGGGGCTGGGGGTGCTGAGTTTGTTGTTGTTTGTTTCGGTTGGGTTAGATTTTGGGGGGATTGGTGTTTTTGGGCTTGTTTGTTTGTTCTTGTAGTGGTTTGTATCCATTTCTGAAGTGTCCAGCACAAGCAGAAATGGAGCTGATAGTTTGTACCATCTGTGACTACTTACAAGAGTATGAACTGAAGACAGACTAACAAATGTAAGTATTTGAAAATAACATCCTTCATACAGGCCAGGATCAGTCATGTAGAGCTTGTTCCTATGCAGAATCTGGGTGCAAATTTTACCTCTAACTCACTTGCTTATTATGCACATCTAGCTGGACATCTGCATTTCTTCTTTCACCAGCTCCATTCAGAGATGAAAAGCCTTTCAGCAGCAAAAAAGCATTTCAGAAAGTGGCTGAAAGCACTGGAAAAACACTGAAGTGTGTCTGGGTTTATATAATTTGAGGGTGAGTGAAGTTACATGACAGAGCTTAAGATGGTCTAGCAGCTGTATCAAAACTGGAAGAAAAAGGCTTTTCCTTTCTATTCCTTCTGTCGGCCATGGTCTCATTCCTGGTCTTAACTGACTAGCCCAGCAAATATAAAGTCAAGTCTTTTTTGCTAAATTCAGTCCCAATGATCACAAGAAACAGTGCAAGAGAGGATGATCTTGGGTCTGTCTGGCCAAGGGATGAAGTAATGAGGGAGTCACTGCTCCTTGTCACTCTCTGGGTTTGCCATTACATTTACTCTGGGTTATACAAATGAGCAGATTCAGACACTGTTGTGTTTTTGTGGTTTGTTTGTTGGAGAGGGTCTGTTGGTTTTGTTTTTTAAATAAGCCCTGAAGCTCAAGGGATGGAAGCTGGTATTGGCTTCCCCTGGGTGCATTGAAGTTCTCTCCCAAAGCTCCTGTCTCTGTGGTTGACAGCCCAGTTATCAGAAACTTTGCAGCCTTCTTGGAGAAGCCCTGGTGTCAAGGTTTCCTATAGGTTTGCATTAACATTAAGCAAAACATCAACCAGGCAATTCAGACACCAAATTCCAGATGTTTGCCTCATTGTCCAGACTTTAGGGCTGTGCTAACCTTGGGCTCTCAGCATTGCATTAAGGATTTCTCACTTGGCTGAATACCAGGGCTGGGCAGATGGTTTGTCTAAACCTGCTTGGAGTGGGGATGCTGCCCCAGTGCTGTGCTGCTCCCAAGGCAGGACAGGAGCTGATTGAAGGCATTCAGCCCTGGCTGCATCTGAGAGAGGTGTGGAGAGACTCCAGGCTGGCGTGTGACGTCCAGCCTGGAGCTGCAGAGCCATAATTGATCACCACCAGTTTTGTACCTCTCTCTTACAGGATCTGCCTCTCTTCTGTGGAAAACCCCAGCTTTAGTTTCATAGAGTTTTTCCTTAATTTTTAGAGCTGAGCCTTGTTTGTGACCATCCAATGTTTTTGCTTTGTTGGGGTTGTTACTCTCTCAGTTGGCTGATTTGGTGAGCTAACCTCGGCATGAAGCTTCAGCCTGGACTGAAGTACTTTGGAAACACTGGGGCTTCTTTTTCAGAGTTAGAATCTGAGATATCTCTTAGCATTTATGCAGGCAAGAACTCAAACAAATGTAGTACTTAGCAATAAGGTAGTAAATGACTAAATCTTCATACAAAGTCTCTACTTGGAGTTGTTTTTTGAAACCAAAGAGAAAAGCTTATATAATTTTATTTCAAAACAAGAATTGATAGCTAGCGTTTTGTATTTTAGTAGGAAAAGTAAATAAAACTTAATACAAAATTTCTGTTAAATTCAATTTAAATTTATTGTAAAGGAGAGACAGCTAATATATCTTTCTGGGGCAAGAAAAGAGAAGAAATTAATTGTTCTTTGTGAACATGAGCTTTCAGTGGTTAGAAACAGTAAGTGCAGATGATACATTTTATTCTTGTCACTTACAAAAAGCAAACACATTTAAGGGGACACATCAGCCCTGGTAAGGAATCTGAATATCATAGATGCAGCTGCTCAGTGTAGCAGAAATGGAGAACATCAGCACCCACACAAACGAGGGAGAGGCTGGCTCTTGGCTGTGTGAGCCATTTTAGTGAACACCACACTTCCCAGTTGCTCTCCTTTCACAGCAAACAGTGGAGCTCCCCTGAAGCACCTGCAGGGTAATAAATGGTCTCCCACTCCAAAGAACAGAGTTCACCAATAGTCCAAAACATTTCTGTCAATAAATCTAGTAAGGTTTACATGAAGGACATCACGTGTTGGGTGAACTGAAGGGACCGGGAGAAAAGGGGATAGTTTGGGGTTTCATAGAGGGAGATGGTTGCTCAAAAATTAATGACCTAGATCACTGCAATATGAAGTTTGGTGGTTTCTTTTTCCTCTCACAACAAGTGCTGTGCAGGCATATGTAACATACCTTCTACATATTAATGCAAATAATGATCATAACCTTACTACTAAAAATGAGGCATTTTTTCTTCTGATGCAAACTAGTTAACCCTGTAGTGTAGCTGAGATCTCAGTTTCTTCCTTTTGGGAGAAAATATCAGAAATGCTGCCCTATATTGTTCTGCAATTAATTTTTTTCCAAGGGATGTTTGAAATTAAATAGTTTTTTTTCCCTCTCCTATCAGAAATAAATATGGGAATTACTTGAATGAATAAAATGGCTGAAAGATATAACTTGCCAGGTTTTTTTAGTAATAGTATTAAATATTGATTATTTTACTGTATGATTGCCAAAATGAGAATCTTCATACTGGCACTTATAGCAGCTACTAAATTACATTGATTTGAACCTCTTTTTACCCATAGGGTTTCATAATTCAGCATTTGTCAATATCAAATCAATCCAGTGCAAATTGCAGGCACTCTATGACTCCCAAAAAAGAGAAAAGACCAGTAGACTTGTTACAACAAGAGGAAAGCTTCAAACTTTCAGTCCCACTCACCTACACAGTATTTTAAATTAGGGAGTAGCATGTGATGGCTTTTAAATTTGTAAATGTAATAATTTGTGGTGTTTATGAGAAGAAGAAATAATAGGACCCACTGGAACACAGTCACAGAGATGATGATGATGATGATGATAATAATAATAATAATAATGTTGTAGGAAGGAACACTGGCATAATTATTATTCTGTTATTCTCTCTTGATGCTCTGATGAAAAGCCTGTATCAGGGACTCCAAGTGTCCCCTGCAGACTTTCTAGCTTTAGTATTTTTACATGTGCACTAGGGCTGGATGGACACAATCCAATTACTTCCACTTAAGATTTAGTTCCTTTTGAAGCAGGTTTGCAGGAGTGCTTGGCTGGGACTGTAACCCACCTAGAGCAGGATCTCTCTTTGGGAGAAACTCTTGCTTTCTTTCCTGGCTTTTGGGAAAGAACCATATGGCAACAGTTGGAATATACTTGTACACTCCGAGATGCTCTGTCATCTCAAACTCTGTCATGAGAACACCCTGTCATCTTAGTTGTTTGTGCAATATGTGTTGGATGGTTCTCTGAAAACAATGTAACAGCACTTTCCAAAATGATGCAGAAATCAGGGACCCTCCCAAGGGTCATTAAGTGATAAAACCAGATTTCAATTCAGCCTCTAATTAGGGAAGACTAGAAGTTCTAAAGATGCTGTTTCCTTCACACCTTCCAGACAAAGCTGAAATGTTTTTCCAGGTGAAATAGCATCCCAATAAGATTTTTTTTCCCATTATAGTTTGAAATCCGAGAAGTAGTAATTGTTACCAGAAATGCTGCATTTCTGAGTGATGCAGAGTCCAGACTTCATGGATTGATCTGGAATGGAGAATGACTGCATTCCAGACTGCCTCAGGCCTCTAGTCTGTAACCATGGGGTTTAGGATATAATTTATTGGATGCCAGCCTCTCACAGTTTATTGTTTACAGACAGTAACTCATGAAGATGTGGTAGTTCTTTCTCCCTCTGGTGCCCAGCCACATGGCTGGGAGTCTGCTGCAGTGTTTGAGTTAACAGATCTGGGTAGTTTAGCTCAGATCTTGTGTTCAGTCCTTGCTGCCAGCAATCTACTCTAAAAATAATGTTTTAATCCATTTATATTTGTTGTGTTTAAAAATGTGACCTACCTGGAATATGAGCCTGCCTTACTGGCAGTGGCACAGTTACACCCAGTCAGTTTTGCCTCATTCTGTCCTCACTGCAGTGGCTGCATTCCAAAGGCAGGGTAGGGGAGTTGCTCTTTCTTGGCTTGGGCTGTCCTGCTCCCTCTGATGACCCTCTGCAGAGTGACTGGCAGCAGTGTGGGTGTGCCTGGGACTGCCAGTGCTGTCAGGCACCTGCACCATTCCCTGCCTGTGTCTGGGAGTGGTCCTGAAATGGATTTTTGTCTCTGCCATTGCCTCATGTCCCAGCACACGGGAGGCTGAGATGAATGCTGAGTGTGTCTCTTGTAGGAGGCCCTGAGTAATCCTCCCTCAGCCCCGTTCAGAGGGGCAGGGTTCTGTGGACCTATTCCCACTTGGAGTTAATGGTGCCAAATGTAACGTGGAGGAAATCCAGAGAGAGGGACTGGGTGTGCAAAGAATTAAATGTCTTTCAAGATTAGGAGTTTCACTGGCCATAATTATGTCTTGGATTTCAGTAGATAACTGTCTTGGCAAAATGACCATTCTCGTGGCTTGCCCTGAATCCAAAATATTTCAGAATATGAAATGCTATGAAGTATTTTCTTTGTCATAATTAAAAGGCTTGAAAGCAATTCTTTCATTATAATAGCCTTTCTTTTCTAGCAATGATTCAAGAGCAATTTTTTCCCCCTGTCAAATGCCAATTTATCTTGAAAGTATTTTCTTGATTGCTCTTAGTATCTGAAGATAATATTGGAGCAAACAATTTAGTGTACTCTGTGTGTAGCCCTGTATTAATCTTTAGGTAATTGTAAACCATATTGTGCACACAAGGATTTTTGAGTGTAAGAATTCTTGTAAGAAATCTGCTTCACACATGCTTTGTGAAACACATTTCTGTTGCCTCCTATTACTTTAAAGGTTGGACTTGATTTTTTTTGTATACTTTTTTGTATATATGTTTTTTTATAATGCTTATGGATTATGGCTCTGGTTGTGTTTAAAAGAACTATTGTATACAACAGTGGATTGATCAGGTGGCACTTTTGGCTTACATCAGTGCTTCTGTTAGGGAGGGCAGCTGGTTGGTCATTCTAATGAAAGGCTAGTGGCATATCTTTATCCTGATGGGGCAACCAAGTCTGGCAGCAATTAGATGAGGATTTTTAGCTTTTGGATTGAATTGCTAGCCCATTTTTCGCAGGCAATTCACAGATGTGTCTGGGAAAGAAGTGGTCAGAAGGATGGATTTCTTCTGATCGTGGCTTGGGCATTTTTTTATGGATTTTAAAAATAATTTTGATATTGCTGTAATAATGCAGTGGGTTCTGGACAGTAACGGTGAAGGTAGCACTGAAGTGTAATAGCAAAGAAGTCTTTATTTCCCTGAAGCTTTTCAAGCTGTTTGTTTAACTAATTAAAGAGAACAGACTCCCATGCTACCACTTGGATTTAACACTTTGTTTTTCCTCTGAGAGCCTTGGCAAAGGCAGGAACTTTCTGCCTAACGCCCGTGCAGTGTGTGCTGCAGTGTGCCAGTATCTGCAGGGATGTCATTATGGGGAGACCCAAAAGTGCAGCTGATTCCAAAGTTTTCTACACTAAGTTGTTGGATTTGAGGGGTCTTTTCAGTGATGGTGTTGGGTTTGGTGCTGGGTCAGACTGGATGTCACTGTGCAGATAACATTTGGCATGGTCTGCATGGTCAAATACTCTCCTCCTCCTCCTGAATCGTAGGCTCTGATCTGCTTCAGACATCTCCAATCCTCCACAATATGTTTGAACCTTCAAAGCACAACATTAAAATAACTTTATCTTTTGTAGTGCCCTTAAAGCTTTCCCTGGATGTGATAGCAACGATTTTGACTTGAGTGCTTTATGTGAAGGAGCAGGAACCTTGCAGCAGACCCTTCCCACCTGCCCCTGGTTTGTGTGCTGGGTTGGGGTCTGCCTTGGGCCCCCAGGTTGTGGCAGCTGGCAGGATGCAGTGCTACATGAAGAGGTGGCCAGTGTCTGTCCCTTATGCTCTAAAAGCCATCTGAACCTCAGGAAATGCTAAATTTTCTCATTATGATCTTGGGGATGTTTTATATTACCTTCTTACCCAGCTAGTTAAACAAATATATGATATCTTTACTTACAGTGCAGATGCTTTCAGCAGAAAAGTAACAGTTTTTTCCAAAATTTTTCATGGCATAACTGCCTCCCCTAATGTACGTGCAGGCATTTCTTTCACCAATAAAAAGGGATTTTGAGCTATAGATCTCTGAAACAGCAGCCACATCCAGTTGCTAATTAGATAAGTGCCAGATGTTGGCTCCCTTCTTCCCATCTATCTCATGCACATCTCATCACTTTTAGGTCCCTCCTTGTTATTCCTACAGAGCAGGAGTTACAGCACAGACCCTTTGCTGATCTGTGTGCTCCTGGCTCTCACTGGTGTGGCAGACATTCTCTGCAAGAAGGCAAAATGACATTTTTCATTAAGCCCTGCAGGCAGGGCTGCAGCCCTAGTCCAGGTGTGTTTGTGCTGATGGCAAGGGCTGGTGGCCAGTGTGGCCCTGCAAGGATTCCTCTGTGTTTGGAGCAGAGAGGTCACACTGCTCACACTGCCAGGCAAGACAGAGAGCCCTCTGTCAGAGCTACCTGGGCCAGGGCCCCAGGGAGTGCTGGCCACTAGACAGGGACAAAAACTGGCTGAAGCTGTCATTCTATCCTCCTAAATGTCAGCTGGGATTATGAAGGGAATGAGCTGGACCCCTTGGAGCCTGGCTTGCCCTTGAGCTGCATCCCAGGTGCTCTAAAGGTAAGAGACATGGCAGGGAGAGGAAAGGTGCCTGAGGGCACTGCTGATGAGCTGCTGTTTGCACTCCTCCCTTGTTTGGCTGTTCTCATTAATGGCATCATTTGCCTGTACAGTTACAGTAACTTTTTGTATAAATGGGAGAAAAGTGGAATGGATGTCTCCATTCCATGTGTGCTAAATGCATTTGGAAACTGTCCTAACATGGCCTCGTCAGGCCCCTGAGTTCACTCACTCTTGAGATGAATAGAGGCATTCACACATCAGATATGCTAAAGGACTAGCTCAGCCAGGACCAACATCTCTTATTTTTAACGTTTATCTTACCAGTTATCAAGGTTGAAAATTAACTCCCCTAATTTTTAAAGGCAAATTCGATGATGTAGAGTTGGCCTTGGCCAGGAAAGAAAGAAAAATATATCAATTTAGTGCAGAAATTAGTGACTGTCTTTCCACAGCCAAAGTTAAGCTAAAGAAGCAAAACAATATGATGAAATTTCTTCCTTTTAGTAATTTTTGCTGCATAATTTGCAACATTTTTTAAACTATAAATCATTAAGTTCTGCTAAAACTGGTGCATTTTTTGCCTTCTTTTCCTCCTTGTAGATGGAGATTTTGGAGGTGAAGTCAAGAGGGAGGGCTGTGCCTGCTGCTGGGTTTATTTACTCTTTGCTGTTGTTATTTCCACCTGCTATCACCATATTTTTAATCTCTGCCAGCATGTGGCATGTTAACAGAAGTTAGCTAAATTTAGCAGTTGCTTTTGTGAAATTAGCCCTTGCTCTGATTTTTAATATCATGGGTGGTCACATAGCGAGGTGACAGGCAGTGAAGGAAAGAGAAAGCAGGACTGGTTTTTGCTGAGCTGGAATGTGAGGAGTTGCATTTCTCTTCACTCTGCCAGGGCTGAACTCCTTTGGTGTCAGGGGAGTGAGGCTGGTTAAGTGAGCAGCATCTCTCCCTTCGTGGCCTTTCCACTGCCCATGTCCATCACCAGTGCAGTTCCAGCCCTGCTTGCTGCTCACTCAGCTCAAACCTTGCTGCTTGGCAGTTGTGAGGCTTTTCTTTCACTTTTGCTGACTGGGTTTGGGTTTTTTTTTCCCAATTGTGTTGTCATCTGAATGGAAGAGATTTGCTGTGATCTTGGGGTGAGGGTTTTTTCACATGAAGAAAAAAAAAGCATTTACCTGGAGACTCACTGGGCAGGAAGAATACCTAGCAGGTGAAAGGAGTTAGAGTCAATTATTGACATGCTTTGATCAAAGAAATTTGTAAAGTCTAGAAACGTCTGCGCTGTCCTCACAAGGCAGGGATTTTTCTTATGAAAAATCACTTTTGATTTGGAAAACTAATTCTTTCAGAGATTTGTATCTGCTGTGATAAATTTGATTTAATGATCAGCAGGGGTGTGCACAGATTAATCCTTTTACTATAACCAAATTTAGTGCATCAAATTTACTTCTTACGGGACTATTTGGCTTTTCTGTGCAATGAGCAAGAGAAACTTGGCAATCCTGTGTTGAGATACAGAGACATGCAGATTATGCAGATTCAGTGTCTGTTGTGCTGTGTTTAATCTTGGTTTATTTAGTCTATGATACGCCACTCAAATGTGCCTGATTGGGTTTTTTGATTTTTGGTTTTTTTGACTCCTCTTCCAAACCCATAATCCTACAGAAGAGTGGTATTTCACATTTCTGTAGTTCTTAGTTTTACTGTGGCCCAATGTGTAAGTAACTTTTTGAGGTGGCTGATTCTGGAAGGAGTACAGGGTCTGTCTAGAAATGCAGTGACATTACAGAGCCTTCTGAGGTGGGGAGCAGGGTGGTGCCCAGTGAGGGAGCAGTGGAGAAAACATTTGGAAATCCAAACATAATTGAGTAGGACAGAATTTGGCATAGAACAGTAACATCGTGTGCCAGCACTGGAGAGGGAGAAATGCTTAGGCTCAGGTTCCCATCCTGAGGTTGTCTTTTCACTATGCTGCTGGAGCACGTCTGCTACCAGAAACATTTGATTTAGACCAAATTCCAGTAAATAGAAAAGTCTTGGAAAGAAAGTGCTTGGTATCATTATTACACTGCACTTGATGATCAAAACCAGTTAATGTTCACCCTTTTCTCTCCCAGGGGCATAAATGCAACCTGGAACAGTCAGTATTTGAGGCCTGTGTCTCGGAGGCAGCAGCTCTTTTGAGATCTTCCCTAAAACACCAACTTTCCCACATCCTGCTGCCTTGCCATGTCCAGCAGGATGGCAGGGCACAGGAAAATTGCTGCCCCTTAACAGTGGCATCCATTTCTTGTGCTATATGAAACCTGTGTTAGAATGCATGACATCCGACCTCAAGGCAGTGGCTGTGTGAGATGAGGTTCTATTTTATTTGTGTTCTGAAGTGCATTTGCAGTAACAGGATCAGCTTTTAGAGGGTTTCCTTTTCCAAAGAGCTGGCACAATGGCTTGGGCTAAAGATAGACCATGGGCATTGCCAAGACCTATAAAGGCTTATCATATAATGGTGATTACCAGACTAAATCAATCCAATTCTGCAAAAAGGAGGCAAATTCTTTGCGTGCCACTTTAAGTGATGGTAGAGATTTTGACAGGATTTTTGCTTGCCAACTGATGTAATTCTTGTGCAAAAGAACGTGTTTTTCTTTTCAGTTGTAGTCACAACATGAAATATGTGTGTTGAGAAATTAAGCTGAAATATAGAAAATGTAAGACTAATTTAAAAATTACATGCACTATATGAGTATGCATGTGTCTACAGAGAGGCACCTATATATGCACACACTTCTGATGAATAAGCTTTGAGAGTCTTTCTAAAGAATAATCAATTTCTCTTTGTCCTTTATGAGATCAACCGTATGAGTAACACACTAAGAATTTTCTAGACTCACACAGTCTGTTTCTATAGAAAGTGCTTTCTTTAAGTCTGTTTCCAAGAGATCACCACCCTGGCATGGAGGAGAAAAATAATACAGAGCTCTTGCAGGCAGAGACAAATAGTTTTCTACCTCAGTACACATCTCTGCCTCTAAAAGTGTGCTGCAGCAAGGAAATCCATTTACAGTTTTTCTTTTACATAACAGTTGCACTGCCCTTAAGAGCCCCTGGTTGTTCCCATAGTCTCTTCTCCAGTTGTCCTGCAGTACAACTGCAATGAAAAACCTGTTTATGGAGAACTGGTGCTCTGCAGAGTGTCTCTCAGCAAACCACACAGGTCAAAAGCATCTTTGTCATCTTGGGAAGGATTCTCAGATAATAATGTGGAGATTCCTACTTTTTTCAGTACAAGAGGTATTAACCTAAGTGCAGGTGCCTTTTGCAAGAGCAATCTTGCTGTAAGCACACGGATGAAGGCAAAAGTGAGTGGGGATGGATTTGACTTGTAATTGCCACAGCCTGTGTCTGGGGAGCTGCTGGTCCCTGTGCTCAGTGCCCTCCCTGATGGGTGATGGGCAGCACGTGCACCCTCTGCCCAGCTGGGATGCATTCCTGGGCTGTCTCTGTGTTAGCTCAGTTCCTGTGACTCCTTCACCTGCAGTCCCTTTTTTCTCTACCTGTGTACCCAGTGACCAGGTTTTTGCATACAACAACAATCTCGTTTCATGTCATGTGCTTAGAGACCTTCTCTTTGTTCAGCTCTGCCATTTCCTCATCAGTGTTGTGCCTGCCCCTTTTGTGGAGATCCACACTTGGTCCCCACTGTTCAGCAGGCTGGGGGACTCTGTGAAGCTTTCTCCTTATTCTGCTCTGATTCTACACCAAACAGAAGCTTGTTTAATATCTCCTGCATCTTGTCTCCTGTTCCACTGACACACTTGTGGATGAAATTTCCCTGTGTGTCTTTTCCAGCCATTTGTTTTTTCCTGAGCACTTTTGAATGCTGTTGTCTCTGCTAATATTTTTTTGGATCACCTTCCCCAAAGAAAATCACAAAACCTATTAAATTGTCTTCTGTCATCAGTAATTTTGTTTATACTACTGAGCTCAACATGATCATAAAACAGAGAACTGGACTCAAGCATCAGACAGGTAAGTGCAACAAAGGAAACTCACAGATAACAGAGAATATTTGGCCTGACAGCTGGTCAGCAAAACCAGATCTGGTGGTTGTAGCATATTGTAAATGGAATATGTGGACAAAATGCAGTGCTGTTAACAAAATGGGGAGAAAAATGAGCTAATTTTAGTTTGGGATGTCTTAAATGGAATTTTGCATCTAACATGAGGGCGGGACCTTGCTTTGTTTTTCCTGGGATTTTTGAGCCTTCAGCTAGGACATGGATGCAATCCTGAGTTTCACCCTTTAAGACAGACATACAAAAATGAGAAATATGGAAGGAAAAAAACAGAAATGAGAAGTTCAGCAGATGTAACCTCTGAGGGAAGGTCGAGGAAATTAGATTATTTTGCTCTAGGAAAAAAAGGCTGAAGAAACTACAGTAACAAATATGTAGTCTGTAAAAGATGCTACAAAGAGGACTGATTTCTTTGTTTCTGTATTCTCTGAGGCTAGAACAAGAAGTAATCAGCTTTAATTGTATGAAAGAAGATACAACACAGGTATTTGAAAATCCTAAACTTTTCCATCGTAAAAATAGTGGAGCAGTAGAAGCAGGCACCTGGGTGTGTGGTAGGGCATCCTTAGAGGAACTGTAATAGTTAAGGAACTATTAAGAAAACATCTGTCAGGGGTTGTCTTGGGTATTCTTGTTTCTCAATAGCACAGGAGATGGAGCAGATGATTTATGGAGATTTTTTGTCAGACTATTTGTATGTTCCTGCCATAGACTGTAGCCTCTCATTTTTACTGTATTTTGATTGCTATAATACAAAATTGAAATAGTTCAACAGAACTCTTCCACGAGCTGTAATAAGATCTCACAATGAGAAATGTGGTGGATATTGCAGGAAATCCATTTTATGTGCCATAGAGCAGGTGTTGTACATCTTAGAACAGGGGCTATTTTGTCTTGTGATAATGGCATTATGAGGCTGGGAGTTCTCACAAAGTGGTGTTTTCCACACTTGCTGGTTTGTCAGGCTACTGCATTGGTTTTTTTTTCCTTGGAAGTCCAGCCTGAATATATTTCCTTCTATAACAGTGTAAAAGTGCTTTTGCTATTTCAGCTTGTTCTGTCTCCAGAAAGGGAGAGAGGCAGAGGAGACAAAACAAGCAGCAAAACAACCCTCAATTCAGTTTTAAATACAAAAAGCTGACATTCAAAGATATTTTCAACTTTTTTTTTTTTTTTTTTTTTTTTTAATTTTTTTAATGTCAAAAGGCTCCTGTTGGATTATCTCATCTGGCATTGACTTGCTCTAATTTATTAACAGTACCAATGCTGGTGCCAAACTGGTTTCTGGTGATGACACAGAAACATGTTTGTATTCAAGAGCCAGCACACCTTCCCATGCCACCTGAGGCTCTCGGGTGTGCTCCTGTGTCGATGCACACATTCTTAATGAGGCATTTGTTTGCACCAGGGAGATATTGGCTCTTCTCTGTCATTAACAACTTTATTCCATTTGTACAATTCTCTTGCTTTCTGAGCACATTTCTGAGTATTTACAGGAGTGCAGGTTGCTGGGGAGCAGATCTTTCATATTGTGTTAAGAAATACGTGATCAAGTTTGCAAATGTAACAGTTTAATGGTTGTTTTAATACATTTTATTTGATGGAATAAATAATTTTTCTGAAGCCTTGGTTTAGGTCTTCCTTAAAGTGCACTTCCACATCATTGAAACTCCATGAACGTGCAACTCTTGTGAGCACTTCATAAGTAACATATTTCACCTGTAGATAAATGACAGCTTTCATCCTGATGGTAATATATTTCTCATTAATTAGAAAATGCTCTCTATAGGACTGAGAAACAAGTCATTGGAACAGTCACTACTGATAGCTATGTAGGAGGAAAGTTCATAAAAACCTCCAAGTAGATAATTTTATCCCTTTTTTAGGAGACTTTAATATGATACAATAATTATGAAATTTTATATTATTTTCTTGGATTTTATATGTTTGGGGTTTTTTTAATCAGCTGTCTTTTTTCTTTTTGCATAATGAACTAGGAACACCTTTGCAGTTATATAAACCTAACACCCTGCACTCTGCCTCAGATTAATGGGTGATTTCTAATACAATTAAAAATAGTTCCTTAGAATTCTGACTTCACAGGATACTTAAGCATGTTCTCAAATCTTAAATACATTATAAACCAAATTTAAGCACTGAAGAATGGAGGCAAATATTTAAACGGCTTTTATTTGTTTAATATGCATAGATCAAAAGACAATTCCACTACTAATTCCTTATTTATTTCACAACCATTCTCAAAGTACATTTAATAAATGTTCCAGTCCTGAGGTCTTTGCAGGAGTCATGTCAAGTTTGCACTCAGGGCCTGAATAGTGACACTGTTATGTACCAAAGCAGCTTCTTGTTATCAGTCTTTTTTCAGCTCTTCAGGGGTTCATTGTTTTCAACTAAAAAGGGATTGATTATCACAGAAAAAAACAAATGAGATCACCCATGAATTGTAGGAATTCTCCCTTTACCCTGTGAGCCTTTCTAGCACAAATAGGATTTTTTTTTTCAGAATTGTATTATGCCTTTATAGTCCAGATTGGAGTGTTTGGAGTGGGGAGCTGTTAAAGAGGCTTGAAATGAGGTGCTGTGAGAAGGGAGTTTGATTGGAAAGGTAGAGAGCAGTGAAATCCACCTAAGCAGTGAATGATGGGTCCCAGTGTATTATCAAAGGAACAGAATTAGCACAGCCCAGAAGAAAAGGGAGTGCACAACATGACATAGCCCAGGGCATATCTGAGAGGAATTAGTAAAATGAAATTATTTGCAGTACCCAGTGCAGACACCATAGACAGTAATGGGTGAAAACACAAGAGAAGCAGCAGGTGTAAGTAGCAGCAAATATTCTGCAAAACCATCACTGGGGTAATTGCTGTTTGTTGTGCATGGGCACGGTCAGCTACCATGGCAAGTTACTCAAGAAACATGGATTTTCCAAAAGCAGCAAACCCGCCCTGCTGGGCTCTGTGCAGACTGTGTCCTTGCAGAGTAGGCTCACCCTGTCTGTCAGGCTTTTGTTGAAGAGAGTTTCCCTGGCCACTTGCATTCTCCAGTGAGGAGATGCTTATGTGAAATGCACGCCTGAGAAAGCTGAGGTGCTTTTCTCTCATGTTGGTGTGGTGATAAATTTTTTCAAGTATACTGAGAACACGTTTAGACAGAGAGCTGCATCACTGGAAATTGTTCATTCCCCCATCTGGGAAGCTCCAGAGTTCTGAGGTGTGTCCTTCAGGATGTTCACTGCCTGGTCCTCAGTGCTGAGCTCCATTACTCTTCCCACAAAATTTGTGTGAGGTCTTTGGATGTTTTTACAGTTAAGTTAACTGCCAAAGAGAAATCAGTCTTTCATAATTTCCTGGTTCCTGAGCCGTTTTCTTACAGCACACAAATGAGTTGCTATGCAGAAAAGGCTGTAGTAGGATGACTCACTCCAACTGCTATTACCAAGGAACAAGTTGCTCAGTTGCATTATATGACATCACATCTACTACTTAATATTTTTCCCTAAAGCTTCCTCTGGCTTTTGTTATATCACTGCTCTTCTGTTCCTAATGTGGAAATAAAATCTGATGTGTGAGTTTGTGCCTTATTTCCTCTTGTTCTCTGGTGCTTTTTTACTTGAGAAGCTCTTTAAAACCACTGGCCATCACTGCAGGTTCTGCAGGCAGTGCTCTCTGCAGCCCCTGGGTTCTTTCATTCAAACCTTGTTTTAGGCCATATGTATCCTAATTTTACTGGACTGAAAATGTTTAGTAGACATTTGTCCACATCAAAGCAGAAGGTGGTGTATTTACTTTGGAGCTCATAAACATGGTTGAAGATAATAATTACCCAGAGCTTATTTCTGCATTCAGCAATACTGAATTATTCTACCCTTCTAGCCAAAGCCCTTTCAGGATGGAGCAGAGGAGCAGAGTATAAGTTGTGCTGAGGTAAAATGAGATGTTCCTGTCCGGTCTTGCTCCCCAGATTTTACAAGATCTGTAATTTAAGTGCTATAGATGGTGTTGCCTGCCTGTGTTTGATGAGAAAGTCAGAGCTGGTGGACATTGATTTGCCACTGGGAACTGAAACCATTAATTGAAGCTGTGGCGACAAATCCATTTCTTTGCTCTGCTTCGTGGATCCTGACTTCACAGTTTTTGCTACAATCAAAAATTCATTCATGCAAATGCACCTTTTGTGATCAAAGTAATCAATTTTTCTGGCTTGTAGCTGACAAACTCAGGATTCTAAAGAAGTATCCACGTGTCCCTGAGCTCCCCACGGGGGCTGAGTGCTCTCAGGGTGGGACGAGTGTTGGAGGGATGGGACACCAGAGCAAACCTGAGCATAAAGTACTCAAAATGCTGCCAGCTCTGAGAGTGGTGTGAGGCAAGACACTTGAATATAGATCTAGGAAATGAACATATTGGATTTGGGGTGTTTGTTTGTTTTGTAGTTTATAACCACTCTAAATTGAGTGTACCAGAGAGGCTGTAGAGTAAATACAAGAGTTTTTATTTTGTATATTTGGGGTT
Organism: Promerops cafer; assembly: GCA_013398275.1. Classification (NCBI taxonomy): domain Eukaryota; kingdom Metazoa; phylum Chordata; class Aves; order Passeriformes; family Nectariniidae; genus Promerops; species Promerops cafer. The sequence continues at coordinate 1,955,042 of VZSE01000985.1, read as the reverse complement.
TTTTTGTACTTACAGACTTGGGTTCTGGAAACTTTGTCTAGTTCTTTCACAGTTTTTTTTTTGTCATCTATTACTTGTGATGGAAGGAAAGAAAGCCTTTACTCAGGAAAGGTTTGAAGAGGAGGCTTTTAATCTAATTCATTTAAAGTACAGTGAAACACTACTAATGGAAGCCTCATTAATAGATATATTTTTATTAGTTGGTATTTGGGGAATTATCTGACCATCCCAATAATAAATCTTTTATCACTTATTGATAGCACTTGCATTGATGTAAATCACAAATATCTGTGCTGTCAGATTCACACTGGCCTAATTAAGAGTAGCAAATAGCCTTTCCCATCCCTACAGTTCCCTACTGTGTGTGAATGAATATACAACTTTAATGCTGCATTAACTGACAAGTGCATGAGATTCTTTATGTTTTGCTGCTGCCTTTTCTTAGCCCTATTGTACTGAGGTGTCTCAAAAGCTTGGTTCAGCTTTGGGATGTTGGAAGCTGTAGATTTTTGTGACTCATGTTCTTTTATGTCTGTGTGAGTGTAAAAGTCATAGGTGAAAAATGAAGAGATCTTTGGGAGATATTTGGTAGAAATGTTTATTCTTGGTGCTCTTTTCACTCAACATGTTGGCCTGCACATACCCTATAGTTTTAGTGAAAGTCCCAATCAAGCTGCTGTTAGGATTTAGAATCATTGCTTGGCTGAAATGGTTTAATTTATGGATGGAAGGGAATTGGAGGAGAAAAGCTCTAGCCCTTATTATATAGGAGAACTCTGTAGTAAACATGTACCCTAAAATTTCATAATTAAGGAAATTTCTCATAATTCCTGATCATTAAGCAACAGTGCCATGCCCTTGGTCCTGATATTTTCTCAAACTAGTATGTTACAGATAATTGGGGTTATAAAAGGGCCATAAAATATGTAGGCTGACATAAACGTCCTATTTATAATATAGACTATCTTGCATAACTGCAGGGTCTCAGGTTGATTTTTTAGCTTTATAGTAATTAACACAGATAAAATAAACTTGCATGTCCTTGGTTAAGACCAAGAGCAGTGTTAAATAGTACAATGACAACAGCATGTGCTTAATTTCTCAGCATTCCCTTCAGAAGAAATCTGAAAGCCTCTTGTACTGTTAATTAGCAAAGCAATATTACTTTGCTGAACTGCAGTCACAATTCTCATTTAATAGTTTTCACTCTAAAGTCTCCATAATTGCTTACCATTGCTCCCACACGTGTGGGTACAGCTGATACAGCACTGGCTGAAGGAGAGGAAAAGATGCCCTCAGTGTGAGGAAGCCACTGAACCATGTTAAACAATTGTGGGAATAACTCTTATTTTCATGACTTTTGCACATGCAACTCTGAACCATGAAACTTTATTCAGATAGATTTGTCTGGTTTAATACACCAGCACTGTAACTTCGTTAAGGTCAATTGCAGGAGACTTTTGCCTTTTCATTTGCTGCCTTGGAGGGGATGCTTTGATTTTCATTTGTCTTTGTCAAGTTGCAGCATTTTATTTTGTTTAACGTTAGCATCAGGAATGTCATATCTGGTGGATGGATTTTTTCCTGAATGACATCAAATGTATTACTCAAAGTTCTCAGATGTAAGTTGCAGTGGCAGAAGTATTGCTTTATTCAAATTTTCTGGGATTCCAAAGCTTAAAAAAAAATCAGTGTGTTATATAGATGCTGAAAATAGAACAGTTTATGAAATGATGAAATCCTGAAAATGGCATTTCTGAGCCTTGTTAATATAATAAATAACAGAATATCATAAAATCAGTATAATTGAAAACACAAGTTTGGTAGTAGGGCAGATTTCATAGGGATTTACTCTTTAAATTCTTTATTTCCTTGACCTTTGTAAGAAAGTTAAGATCCTGCAGCCAAGGAGTGTTCTTCTTTGTTAGGGTTGGTATTCTGGATTTTTAGGTATCTGGTGTGGATCAAGTAGAGTATGTTGAAAAAGGGAACATCTGAGTACTACAGCAGTGTGATTGTAAATCATGGAGTTCCCCAGAGCCAGGTTTTTTGTGTGAATTTTCCTACAGCAATCAGCCTTTTTGTATGTACACTGTGTATGTTATTTTTGAATTCACATTGAAATTAGGCATTTTTTGTAAAACCCTTAAAATCCATGCATGAAATTAATTTCAAAGGGAGATTCTGCAAATGGTGTCTGACCTGCTCTCTTCTTTCTTCATTTAATATTTATATTGTGTGTGCAATAAAAGCTATGCAGAGCTTTCCAGGAACTTCAGCATCTGGCCTGCTTCCAGCATGTTTTTCTCTAGCCAGTGTTCTGGAATAGCTGGTGATTATTTACCTGTATAACTGATTAAACACATTCTCATTACAAGTGAAGCTTAGCAGGGCTTTTCCTTGTGATCCAGGTCAATACATTCCTCATCAGTGTTCTTTGATAACTTATCTATTTCTCCTTCTCTTCCATTTCATTTCTGTTCAGGACATTTTCTGACTCTGCTGACCATGTTAATCTTCAGTAGTGCCCGAGGGATTTTGCTTGTCTGCTCCTTTGGCATAATCCTAAATTAGCTCTGTTCACATTTGTTCAGGATACAGCACTGAACATACACTGTAGCATGGAATAGGACAATCTCTGCTCTCCTCTTGGATAATTAGTATTCCAAGATAGTCTTTCCTGTGACTGGAGATTTCAAATCAGAACATTTGTTGGCATGATATTAGTTTTTTCTTCTTGCCACCAATGCACAGCACATTTTGTCAGCAAAGGCAGCAGTTTGACTCAGCTCACCCTGCCCTGACAGATTGCTTGGTAGATAGAAGTGTTAGATTCCATTTTCCTCAGCAAAGCTCAGCCTAAACAAATAATTCAATTCCCACATCGATGCTGGGCCCCTTCCACATTTTATCCAGGCTGGGCAGGTGTAACTTTTTAAAGATTGCTCAGTGGGGCTTTTTTGTTTGTTTTGGTTCTGCTTTTATTCCCTCCCAGTGCACTCTTGTGAACACCTCATTTGGGAGATAATGGTGATTACTTATTACCACATTTAAAATAAATCACCAGTCATGGTTTCTTTGGGCTTTCATGGCATCATACTTGTAGTCACACCTGCTGCCTTCCAGTCCTCAGCTCCTGGAAAAAGCCTCTGGGCAGCCAAATGTGCAAGGATGGACTTGCTCACTCACTGACTGCTGGGGATTTATTGAGCTACTGTCCTGTACATCCCATCACTGTAAGAAATCAGACTAAATGTTGAGATATTTCACCCAGAGGTTTCTTTTGCCTTTGTTCCTGTTCTCTCCCATCCCACAGTTTCAATGATGCAGCAAATACTCTACAGTGTTGAATAGGGGAAAAAGAAAAAAAAAAGTTTATGTGCCTGTATGTCGACAGTGCACTAGAATTCAGTTTTTTCAGAGTGAAAACATGCATATGTATATTTCAGGATGATATTTTTCTACTTATGGTTGAAATGCTAAGTTGAAATGTAGGTTTCTTTTAGCATGTTCTCTTTTTCTGGAAGGAAGGGTGGAACAATCAGAACTAGAGAAACTACTGAAGTACTCCTTGTGACAGCTTTTTAATGCAGTAATGAACACTTGTTTGTTCAATGTTGCTTTCAACTCCAGTCTCTCATTCATAAAGGAAGAGAGAACAGAAATTGGAAAACAAAAATCTAATTAATCTAAGGGTATTGAATGCTTGTTAAAATTTACCTGTCCCAGGATGTCCATTTATCATGATTATGACTGAACAACCAAGCTAGGAAAGGTGCTGCTTCTTCATTTGATGCAAAATCATGATTTATTACCCTGTTTTTTAGTAATGGTTAAATCTAATGAACGTTTCTGCATGACAAATCATTTGTCTTCAGAGTAAAATTAGACATGTTATTCTTTCATGTAGAACATTACACAGCAATTCATGGGATACAGAAATATTGTATCACTAAATTATTGCCAGGGCACTGGCTGCATACCTAAAGAACATGTGGGCATTAATGTTTTACTATGATATAGTCTCCTTTTTGTAAAGTTATGTAAATATTTTCATTTGGCCTAATCAGTTTGCAAACTACACTTTCCTTCATGCTTATAAATTACTTGTCATACATCTGAAAAATACATATCTTGATGAATAATTGGTTTCTTTGTCCATTTATTGTATGTACATATAGAAGTAACATGTTCAATTTTTATTTAGTGAATTCTATATTTAATAATGGTACTTCCTACATGAACAGTGCAGCTATATTTTTTTTCTTTTTTTTTAGGAGGAGATATTTTAATATTACTGCTGCTCATTTGCTTCCAGAGTGCTCTTTATAGAGATCCTCCTGAGTGATTTTACAGTACAGGCAGCTGCCAGGTTGGGGTCTTGATGCTGCTCCTTTAACAGAAGCTCCATGGATTTCATAAAGGATAATCATTCTTTAAGTGCTCTAGCAGCAAAAAGATGATGTAAATTATTCCATAGACTTCTGTGGAAGTCTGCCTGCTTTATTATTCTTACACTGCTGTAGTACCATATGTTTCAACCTGCTTCTAGGCTCTTTGAGTCATCAGAAAAACTTCAGGCAGACGGTGTTCTAATTAAACCTAAAAAACCTTAAAATTTGCTGTAAACTGAGCCAAATTGATGATTGTGAGATGAGATTGTGCCAGAACTGGGGCTTACAGAAGACCTCGTGCTCCAAATGATTGTACCCTGGCCTCTCCCCCCGTGCACAGAGATTTATTGTGAGCAGTAGCCCTGTACATTTATATAAGAGTAGAATCAGCAGGCCAGCCTTGGGTTCTGTTTTACGAGTGCTGTGCTATAGGAGGGTCTCTAATCCCCTCAGAAGCTGCTCGGAGTCTCTCTTGGTGGTGTTGGAGAGCAGAGAGTGCAGGAACCAGGGCTGGTTCTGGGTGAGGAGAGGGGCAGTGCTTTGGTGGTGCTCTGCCTGGTTCCATGGCCAGGGAACGCTGGTGTGCCACGGTGCCCGGGCCAGCTGGCAGGGAATTAGAAGGCACTTCCAGCCAGCCAGATGGCCCCCAGCCCAGCTGGCCTCACCTCTGACCATTCCTGGTGGAGATGGCTTCCCGTGCACCCCAGGCTCACAGATGGCCCTGAGAAACAGAGTGATGCACTCAGGGGATCAGCCACTGCTGGGATCAGCACTGGGCTCTGCTGATGATGAGTGCAAGGGGAAAGGCTCTGTGCTCTTGGCTCCACGTGAGGAGCAGCAGCTGTGAAATGAAGCAGTTAACTTCACGGGGGAGAAAAAAAAAGTACTCTCTGTACTTTCAGTGTCTTTCAGCATTTGGTATTATTTCATATATATATATATATTCAGTACTCAGTGAATCGATATAATTATTTTCCATTAGTCTCAGGTCAAGAGCTTAGAAATCCAGTGAAAATGCAGTAATACTTTTTTGTTCTTTGAAGCTATTGAATTCATTTGGTTAACACATTTCAGTCTTTGCAGTCAACAGGGTGGTGATTTTAAATGAAAGTTTGGAATATTATGCCACTATTTCATTGTTAGTGCTTGGTTGAAAGTCCCAATTATGGCAAGATTCATAATAAAACTTGAAAACAAAACAGCAGCTGAAGTGAGAGGCTGGAAAGATAGATGAAAAGTAGGTAAAATAATTAGCTGTCTCACAGTTGATGTGGCAAAAAAGCATCTCAGGATAACAAATAACTACTACTGAAAGCAATCCATTATGTGCAAGGAAAGGTAAGACAATTACTAAGTAATAGTTGTTGCAGAATCCCACACAGTTTGGATATAAACATGATTTTAGTGTCTACATCTGTTACACAGGGGTCTTTTCCTGCTGGAATGCACCAACTTCTCCCAAAACCGTTTTTTTCCCTTTTTTGTCTCTTCTTACCTAGGAGGTACCCTGGTGCTTCATCTTAATGAACTGTGTTGCTTGAATTCTTTGGAGATACAAATGCCTTTGTCAGACCAGGTGGTGACACCTGTATTAGCCTGCTTTAAATCTCTGCTGTCGCAGAAACAAACTCAACTGTTCCTTCCCCCTTGGACTGGTACTGTGCATGTTTCAGCAGGAATTGTTCTGTCCACTGAACATTCATATTTTATACCACAAAACATCATGGTACAGGGACAGAATACCCAACCTGTCCCATCTGCTGTGGGGTAGATGCTGTTTCCCCCGAGTTCATTCCTCTTAGGAAAGTAAAAACCACCCCAGGACAGGTTAAATGGCAGTTTACTCTGTTACCTGAGCGGGGCTGAAGTGCTGGGTTGTGTTTTTCCTCTGCAGGGCAGGGAGCAGGAAGGGATAACAGCCAGTGCTTCGGGAGGCTGCTCTGAGCCTCCTGCAGCATGAGACAGCTCCGGGTTTGCTCCTGCCTGGGCTTCTCAGAAGGTGGAACCGTGGGGAGCTCAAAGGATCACTGAAGTTTAGTTGAAGAAACGAGTGAGCTTTTGGAGGGGGGTTGTTTGATTCAGTAGGTGAATATTCAGCTGTGTAAATTACAGAAGGAGGTTTGGTCCCAACTTCACAAACGGTGAAGTGAAAGAAATCTGTCTGGGGTTATTATTGTCTGGGAGTTTTTCAGCATCCCTGAACTCTCTGTACTTTCTAGTAAATATGACACTGCCTACCACAATACCAGGATTTCTGTGTCCTAGGATGAGCTATTGTATTTTAAGGCAATTTAAAAAAAGCCCAACCAAACCCAGCCTTCCAGCTTTGAAAATAATAGTTAATCATTCCGTTGTTTATTTTTTCTTAATGCTTGTTTTCCTATTAAACAGTGCCTGAGAAACAGTGCCTGAGCCTTGTGGCCCTCAGCAGTGGTTTTTAGCTGTGACATCTTGTTGAATTTACAGGGAAGGTGTGGAAGGCACAGTATTTAATAAGGGAAAGAATCTATACCTCGTGGCAGATCTTTGAGCAAACATGGTTCTAGAAGAGGTTTGAAAGCCTCTATGCTCTCTCTGCAGCAATGGTCAAATGCATGTACTTGGATTTTTTTGGCCCTTGGATGAGTGGTTGAAGCATTCATTTTGCCTTTCATCTGATCCTCTGTGGGCACTTTGTTATCCCATAGGTATAGAAGTTTCCTGTAGTGATCCTGTCAGTGGTGATGGGAGTGTACACAATAGTACAGGTCTCTATTCCCATGACTAAAGCTGTTTTTTCCTTTTTAGCTATAGATAGTTTCTGTTTGTGGCCACAAAGTTCATGCAGCAGTGCAGAATTGCATTTGAGATGTTTCAGCACTTACTGCATTTCCCATCTTCAGTGAGCTCTGGTTGTTTTTTCAGCGCAAGTCATAAGTAGCAAATGATGTTACACTGTGTAAAAGTAGGAAAATTTGGAATTCATAGAGTTCTAATTTGTAACAAATATCCCTAGCAGGACTGGACCACTCCTCTGATTGCTAGTTGCCTGCCCTTCTAAAGAACATCTTGGCTTGGTGTCAGAGAGCTGTGCAGTCTTCTGAGCAGACAGTGTGTGTTTTCTGAACCAACAGGTGAAAATGCTGCAAGATACATTTTGCAGATTCTCAGTGTAAGAGCTCATTCTCACGCATGTTGGAATTTTATTTCCAAACTGTGGAGGTGAATGCCTGTTGGAGGAGAATTTTATAGTTTCTCATATTTGTTATATAGACACCAGATTCAGTTATGAACTCTGAAGAAGGAAACTCTATGTTTATTACAGAAACTGGAGAGACAGTAAAACACAAGGTTTTGGTTTTGATGTTGGTTGCATCAACAGGAGAAAAAAAAATTAATTTTTTATTTCAGAAGATTTGACCAATAAATCATCACCTCCTAAATAGCTTCCCTGTTTTTTAACTGAACTATTTATCAGAGTTGCTAAAGCCTTTGGGACAAGAGAAGGTCACCTGCTTCTCTGTAAAATGCAGGGATGGGTAAATAGTTCTGAGAAGTGATAATGTGCCTGTTTGCTGCCTGCTTTTGCTGGAGTCACAAAGGATGTGGAATTCCCAATGGATCCCAGAGTACCTGCTGCCTTGTAAGAGATCCTCTGTCTTGGCATTCTGCTCTCCTTCCACAGGGAGATCCTGTGTGTTTGCCATGCTTATGTGGACTTTCACATTTTAATTTGAACATTTTAGCACAGTTTTATTTTAAATAGAAAGAAAAGTATCACTGGGAGTAGACGATGGAACAGACATTTCAAGCAAACAGTCCCCTAAGCATAGAACAGGCAGCAGAAAGATGAGAAATTTCTCCAAAGCAAAGTAATCCCCAAGAATCCTCCTTGTTCCTGAAGAGCCCACCATATTAACTCAACAAAACACTTAATAATACCCTTAAGCAGGGTCTCATTTCTCTGTTTTCAGGAGTTCAGATCCTCTTTCCCCCTCCCTTTTGACTTTGAATAACGTTTGCAAACTTTGAAGGGGACAAAGTGTCACTTTTCAGAATTCTGACAGGATACCTCAGTGGTCAGTCAGTACAGCAATGCCCTAAAGGCATGTCTCAAAATCCCAGATTTTGACTTGCATTCCCAGGAAACAGATTGAAAAAAAGATATACTAAATATTCTGTGTATGTGGTCATGTAAATGAACAAACTCATCTGAAAATTGTGGTGTGTCACAGGGGGGAAAATGAGATGATGGGAGAAAAATTAGGCTAAGCTGTGTTTTAAAACTGAAATGCATATCTTGATACACGTCAGAAACCAGTCTTAACTTTTATGTGGTATTTTATCAGAACTCTGGATTTGGTGTTTGCATTATGCCACAGAGCTCCCTAGCTTGTAGAGGAATTTATCTAAGAGGATTTGGGACTTACAATTCAGGCCTAAAGCTATGCTTGTCCATCAATGGACTGTGGGTATCTCTGTACTTCTCGTTCTGCAGAAGTTAACTAGTTAATTAGCTGGGTTTTTATGGGTTCAGGAGTTCTTGTGCTTTTTTTATTGGTCTCTCTGCTTAAAAACAATAAAATGCAACAAAGCTTTAGAACTGGTAATGTTTTGATAGAAGGGGCAACATTTGTATTTGAAACAGCAACACTAATTTGTGTTGTCCCTATTTGCTGAACACTCGGATTAAATTTTTGTCTCGTAGTCAATTAATATGCTGAGTTTTAAACATTCACAGCTCAATTCTCTCTCTTGCACCCGAGGTTGCCAATGTGATATTTTTCCAAATTGAGTTCTGTATCTTTCTAGTTTAATGACAGTGGTTTTTGATCTCTGATCTCATGCAATTTCATGGATTTCTTCCACTGATATTCTGTAAAATACTGCTTCTTTATTCATATTGAGGCTGCATACTTTACTTCCACAGATTTCCTTTCTTTTCTGACTTATATTTGGGGCTGTATTAACCACTGATTGAATACATGAGGGGAGTGGCTCAGAAGGGTGCAGGCAACTCAACTGCACAGCTCAGTGCCTCAGTGTGGGGCAGAAATTGTGTTGGTGCAGCTGTGCATTGTCAAAGTTCACTTTGAAGGTCAGCATCTGGGGTGAGTGAGCAGCCTTTAACTCAGCACTGAGTTTAGGACAGTCGCTGTCCAGGCTGAAATTCCAGGGTTCTCAGCCCCTCAGCAGTGAGGGACCCTGCTGGGCAGACTGGCCCAAGCACTCCCCCAGCATGTTGGTAGCCCTGGTGTTTGCTGCACCTTTGTGGCTTTCACACCCAACTACTTTTTGAAGAGAAGTAGAATGCCCTATAGGTGCCTTATAGAGACAGATTTATAGAGCCTGGAGACGCTTTATAGAGACAGATTTTCTTCCTCTCCATTTTGTCCTCGTTATCAACACTTCCCTGCTAATTATTCACAAATGCATTAAAACATCTTCATCCAAACCTGATACATAGCCACCAAAAATGAGACTTAAATGAAATTTCTTAAAACTGTGTGTAGTAGCAAGGAAAACATCATGTTAGAAATGTATGTGTTTATTTATCAGATAGCCCTAGACACCGTGATGTAGGAGAGCTTTCATTTGCTAAGCTTAGTTGCTGTGTCAATGCTGCTCCATTTGGCTGAATTCTTCCCAGTGAGAAATGGGTAATGGCACATTACACTTTAGTCTTATTATTTATCTGTGTATGAAGAGGGAAGGGGACAATGTCCTAAATGCAAATACTAAAGACCTTGCCTCGAAGACAACTACTTTCTATTAAATGCATTAGATTCAAAGCAATAAATTAAAAGGCTTATTGAAATTCTAAGCATTGTTTGCATTCTCATTTTACATTAATCTACAAAATGGGCTCGCTCTTGATAAAGCTCCAAGAAATTTTTCGTGTCTCACTCCCTGCCTGTTGTTATTGCAAGTGGTTTGGCTGTTTATTTTATTTTACTGCTCTGAGTTGAGTAGCATTGCTGAGGAGCACTTTCTTTTCATCCTCTCTCCCTTACTACTTCTTTTGGCTGCATCAATGGATGGAAACTCTAACTTTATGATGGATGGAGCCTCCAAATGGGATCTCATGTGAAGACAGAATAGGGGGAGAACTGTGTTGGTGCTGCCTTTTCCTTTCTTTCCTCAGGCTGTTGGAAGTCAGAACAGTCAGACTCATGGGTTAAGACAGGGTATTGTGCAGGTGGGTTGTAATACAAATATGCAGAAGAGCTGAAACATTGTGGTGCAAAAGAAATGAATGTATTTGAGAAGATGAGAGTTGTTAGAGTCGGAATGCTATAGGGAACCAATAGCAGGTGAAACTCCTGTTAAATCAGCTTTGCTTCTGAGCTCTGATATACAAAAAGATCATGTTACCTGTTACAAGAGCAAATATTTACAGTTCTTTAGATTTCCTGATTGAAGTATAGATTAAAAATGCAGTGTAGTATTAACAGGGCAATTCCTCACTTAGATGGTCTCTGTTAGGGTGAAAGTTATTTTGCAACTCAGGATCTGTCCTGTTGCTGAATATATAATTTTTTTTTTTTCTCACTGTATGTCATGTAGCACATTTGTCTGACTCAGTGCAGGTAGATCTAATGAAACACTCCTTGCAAATTAACCCAGGGACTGCTTTAATAAATTGTAATATTAGCTTGCACTCCACCTGTGCTGTAACGGGCTGTGAGAATGTTGAAGATTGGCAAAATTATGGATCTTGCAGGTCCTTCTGCTTTTCTTACACAAACAATCTTTGACTCCAGTCTCTCTTCTAAGTTACTCAAGTGCTACTCATCAGTGCTACCTTCATGACTCATAAAGTAACAGCTGCAGCCTTCAGCAGCATATTAGCAGTTCATTCTGTGACCCTGGGTTCAATAATTGCTCTACCCAGTGCATCAGTGAAAATAAAGTATTGAAAGAATGGCCATTATTAGCTGAGGATTCCTCCTCTTAACCATCCTTCATGAGCAAACTTTGACCATCTTCTGTTCTCATAGAAGGAATCAGCAAGTCTGGTGCTCACAATTGCTCACTCCAGGTTTGGAGGCTCTCCCAAGGCTAAATGCACTGCATCAGGCTCACTTGGAAATTGGAGTTTTCCTTTTGCCAGGTAAAATTCAGTCCCAGGTCCTGCTCCTGTCAAGTGCAGTTAAAATAACAGAACATCTCCCTGCTCTGTCAGTGTGAGGCTCCTCTTGTGCTTAGGGCAGATTTCCAGTGGATCCCAGCCAGTCCTCTGGCTTTTCGTGGAAGACTTGCAAGTGTTTGATACAAACATCTAATTACCATTCTTGGAGCTACAGCATCCTTACAGTGATCAGCTGAGCAGGTCAATATCTCCCTTCTAGAACTGACATGCCCAATATTGGGTGGTTGAAATTTCCAAACAGTTAATTAAAAGATATTGCTGAAATCTCATCCAGTAGCTGAAAACAACTTTATACCCTCTGAGAAGCACTGGTAGACTAACATGCTAAGTTTTATAAATATGGTAGCAAGCATGCAGCATATGACTGTTGTGTAATAATGAGATTTGGGCATATTTTTTCTCTAAAATATAGTGCCCTTGGGAAAAAAAAAATAATAAAGGCATCTCTAGCGACTGTTTTTTAATTTCCACAAAGATCCAGCTGTGATGTTTGGGCATGATGAGATACAGTGAGGAGAAGCAGACACTAGAATCTTTCATCTGGTTGTGTGAACATGGAAAACATTGGTCAGGGCATATAAACCCTCATGCAGTGTTTTTCTTTGATGGAGAGGAAATCCTGTTCTGAAGGGATTAATGGAAAGCTGGTCTGGCATCTCTGCTGGATCTCCTAAATGCTGAAGAAGAGGATCTGATTTGAAAGTTCTGATTTGAAAGATCTGATTTGAAGATGTTTATTCACACGATCTTATGCATAATGGTTTGGAATAAAAAAATGTGAGTATTCTAACATGCTGAGTTACTGCCACTGGTGATGAATTGTGTTTACAAGCTCCCATTCTACTGATGTGCACAGGCACCTCCCTTGGCTGGCAGTGGTCACATGCCCCAGTGGCCAGAATCCAGGGCTGTAGTTTCTTGCAGAGCTGGGGCTGCAGTTGTGGAGCCATTTCACCTGGAAAACAGGTAAAATGGAAACTTTCTTCCCTGATGGCATTTTATCAAGTTGCAGTAGACGTATCATCCTTCAGCTGCTTGACTTAGTAGAAATCAATGATAAGTTCATATCCTCAACTGGAAAAAATAAATCAATTAATAGCCAAAAAAGGGCAAAATCAATACAATGTATTAAACAGTGTCAGTCTAATTAAAATGTCCTGTGCACCTCAAAATTACTTAATGCCTAAAACTACTGAACAGCAATTCCCAGTCTGCCGGAGGAAGGAAAAAAAACAATTATTAAAAACTGCAGACTCCCATCATTTGCAATGCCAATTTTAACAGGAGCTTCCTTTTGGATTAGGAGTTGAGAACACGTAACTACAGCGAGCTTCAGAGGCTGCCTTTCCTAAAGTATGCAGCCCAAATCCTGCTGACCTTGGAGCAGCTTTGAGGCTGTTTCCCTGTGTGTGAGGCCTTCCTGAGCAATTATTCTGATATGTCAGTCTTGAGCAAGTTTTCCATTAATTTTGGTCAGCCTTCATTTCCAGCCTGCTGTTTCTCTTCCTTCAGAGCACACCTATTTAAATGTTGCTTTTACAACAAAAACCTGGTGTTTATATCTTGGCTTCCCCAGACATGCTCTAGAATTGCCCTGGGCAGTGATGCAGAATTTGGAGCTGACACTTCCTCACACCTCTATGTTTTACTTTTGAGGAGCACACCTCAAAAGATTCTGTCTCTGTTCTTCCAACCCTTTATTTAGACCTATCTTTTTCTTACTGATATAACTCTGGATATTTTGTAAGAAAAGGAAAAATAAGGTAGCAAATATGAAGAAAGGAGTCAAGCAGTCATGTAGTGATTATCATTAGTATCCACTGTATTGTTCTGATGGTAACAAATGAAACAATGCCAGAAATGTAGCTGTGTTGTAGGGTATATAATTTTATTATTTTTTCTTTTTGTGTTCATTGTTGGGACAACAATGTGTCAAATTTGGTTTTTTTCCATCTTCTGCCTGCTAAGGTAAACAGTAATACTAAATAAACTGAGCATCAGCTTGGCTGTTCTACCTGGTTTAGATCTGATTTGTTTTTCCTGAAGTACAGTTATAATGATAGCTTCAGGAAAAGACTAATGGAGGAGTTATCTCAGTGTATAAGTGGCTTTTATCAGCATGGTTATTCTTATTTTGATAGAGCATCTTTTCCACTCTTTTGTTTGCAGGAAGATAAGCAAATTGCTACAGTTTCCTACCATGGACAAGAGCTCCATTTGGCAACTTCTAACGTGTGAGATTCCCAAAACCTAAAGATGGGAAGACAGCTGTTACTAATGAAATTTAGTAAGGTTCAAAAAAGGAACTGAAAGGGAGATGCAAACCCTGCCATAGTTTTAAAATGGATGGGATTTGTTTTAAATTCCTTTTAGGCTCTGCTCTAAGACAGATTCACTAAGAGAGGAAATAATTAGACACTACTTCATTGAAATGTCTGCCAGGCCAGATTCCTTCATTCTGTGGTAAGGTGAGGATTGGGAACCTTGCAATCTGAATGGCACCAATGCTGCTGCTTTATAGCTGCCAGTGTGAGGAGAGGTTTTGTGGAAAAGTTGTTCTGCCAGACCAAGTGTGGACTGGTGGTTCAGGGCAGTCAGAGGGAAGTGAGAAATACAATTTTAAATCCTTACCCCAAACCAGGGATCCCTGATAGTCAGCGATGACACAGCTGACTGTTCTGGTCAGAGTATACCTCATTCCTTCCTATTCACCACATTTCTGTCCTGTTTCACCAAAGAGTGACTTCAGATTGGTAGCCCCATAGTGTACAGTACATTGTTATTATTGCAACATTCAGCAGTTAATATTGATTGAAGTAAATATTTGATACTAAAATATTGGTGTTATATCATCCTGTAATATCTGTATTGAATTAACTGCTTTTCCAATTATACAGAAAACTGAATTTCATTTTAGGAGTTAAGACCCACTGAGTTAGCATATGATCCCAAGTCACTTAAGGTGATCTGAATTATTTGGTTTATTTTGGCAGTGCTGTGGGGTATGCAGCTGTGGGGGGTTTTTTGCTTAGTGTTGTTTTTTTAGCATTGCAAACCACATAACTGCATCCAGCTACAGAAACTGCTTGGATTGAATCATAAGTGACTATTACTCTTTTAGTGTTCAAACATTGTTGATAAATGCCAGCAAAGGAGACTCTTTAAGGCACCGTGGAAAACAAAAAGCAAATAAACACAATAAAAGTATGCAAGAAAACATTAATATCTCTCCTTTGGTATTGCAGACTAGGAAGTCCACCTGATCTGTAATTGGTAATAACTTAGACTACCTAGTTCAGCTTTTGGTAGGGTTTGGAGATTCTTTTTTTGTTGTTTTGTTTGTTTTCTGAACAAAACAAACAAAATGTTCTGAATGTGTCAGGGCTTTCACAGAATGGCACAGATGGATTCTCTGTGTTGAGTATCTGGGGGCTGTAGCAAAAGGCTTGTGTCTAACATGACAAGAGCAGAGCATTTATCAGGATATTGGTGCTCTGGCATCAGTAATTCAACCCAGAGTGACACAGGACAGTGATGGGGAGGCTTTCTTTGACGAGTCCTTTCTCTTTTTTTTGAGTATGCAAAGATGTGTGCAGGCTGTAAGGATGATAGTTTCATTTTATTCTTATTAATGCTTCTCTAGCTCCTAAAGGCTCTTCTCTTCAATATATTAAACATATTTGTTTCTTTGATTTTTCCTTAGTTTATAAGAGACCTTTTTCTTACTTGAGAAATGCCTCAGTGTTGCTGTGTGGGGCCCTCTGCTCTCCCAGCCAGTCTGTGCCTGCTGGGTCCAGCTCCCAGCCCAGCAAATGCAGCCCTGCACAGCCTTTCCACCCATCTGGGAAGTGGGTAAATGCACTCATCCAGAAAGTGGCAGCACTGATCTTTGCAAAAAGCTGTGAGCTCCATGAATGCAGAGCTGTAGCATGTGTGTTTCTCATTTTGTCTTTTAAAAACTAAGTAGACTGTTGAGTGGGTTCCTGAAAATCATTGAGGTATTGTCTCTTTTTGATATTCATTGAAATGCATTAATCACTGTTTTTTTGGGGAACCCTATTGTTCTGGTTAGTATGTTTACACATATTTCTCATTCCCTTCCTTCAGGAATTGCAACTGTATCAGTGTAATTATGTACTTGCAGAATAGCACAGAAAGTTTCAGTGGGGTAAGACATTCCTGTCAAGAGCAAGGCTGTGTTGTTTACTTACAGAAATTAGACTATTGACAGTGTTAATGGTGTTTAAAGTAGACATTTGGAGATGCCAGTGTTTGTGTAGGAATGTTTTATAATTAATTGGAAGTGCACTTGAGGAAAGCGAAGCTGATGGGATCATAACCATGAGGCTGGTTTGTTGTCCCCATTGGTGCATTGTGTGTCTAATTGTTTGTTGATCTGGCGTGGGTCACAGATGCATTTAATGATTCCCCCTTGGGTTGCCCTGGTTTGCATTGATCTTCCCAGACACATGGGAGCCTGAGATGTGAAGGATGTGGTTTAGCTGGGCTACAGCTTTATTAATGGAGCTCATCTGGGAGCTCTCAGCAATAACTTAGGAAGGACAGGTCGTGATGTCTTGTGTTGCTGCCAGCTGTAGGAGTTTGCATTTGCCTCCCCAGGCTTTTGCTGGGCACCTGCTGCAGCCTCATGTGTGAGGATTAAAGAGCTTGAGGTCTCTGAGCGTGGTAAAGTGTTGGATTGTGCCTTATACATCACTTTCTAGCTCCCTCTCAGTGTGGAACCAGATCTCCCTTGATAAGTGATCTGCACTGTGCAGCTGAGGGAGGGGGATCAGTTATTGATTAGTTTATTTGTCCTGCCCAACGTTTCTGGATTGCTAATAGCTAATAGCTTTCACAAAATGTGTTCCAAAAGGGCTCAAATCAGAAGGATTATGGAAAGTAGTCACTGATTTTCACTGATGCTTTTCCTGTCCCTAATTTACAGCTCTTCTGGTTTTGTACCCCCATTAAGGGCCAAGTTCCCTGCTGCAGTACTTCAGATCAGTTTCTAGTTAGTATTATAGAAAGGGCCTGTGTCTGTCACCAATGTTTGTGTGAGAGCTTGTACAGTATTTCCACCCACCTGTCCAAACAATCCCTTCATTTGTCTGCTTTTCACTGCTGGAAATTTTAAAAGGGGCAGAACTGGCCCCAGTGCAATCTTATTCTGTCATTCTTCTGTTCTGAACTGCCGTGAAATGAAATTGGACTCGTGGGTCCTCTGTTCCCAGCCACACCTGCTCAGAGCTGATGCCACCTTGTGAGGAGTTCCTGTGGTCCAGGAGGAAAAGATCAGCAGAAGCAGACATGTGGACAGCAAGTGTTTTGTTTCTCTGATGGAGATGAGTTTGGAGTAAGTGTGTTGTGGTCCTCTCCATGCCTCCTGGGTTGCTTTGTTTGTTCTTTTTTTTCCAGTTGCAAAACACCGACCATTGCAGTGTAGTTGCATGTCCCTTTTTTTCAGTTTTTGTTTGTTTGTTTTGGTTTGTTGGGGTTTTTCCAGTTTCTTTTTTCCCCTTGAAGAGCATTAAAGAAGCTAAGATGCTTTCTGGTTGCCCTCTTCTTCTCCAGGACTCATCTGCTGTGGCTCAGGAGGGACACGGGGGGTGTCAGTCTGGGCTGCTCCCTCCCTGTTGTGAGCAGCTGCACTGCCCAGCAGAGTATAAATCTCTCTGGGCAGGGTTTTACTTGGTTTGATGGATATGACCCGTCCTGCAGCCCTACCAGAGACTAAGTAATTCAGCACCAGGAACTATGACAGTTCTGATCACGGGGGCTTGGCTTAAGCTGAAGGTTATAAGGTGCACACAGCACTGCAGGATGCAGAAGAGCCAGTGATTGCTGAGCACTGCTGCCTGCTTCCCTGCCCTCGTGCCCTGCAGCCATTCTTGTCATCCCAGCAAAGGGAATAATTAAATCCTACTCAGTTTTTCCTGTTAATCCAGATATAGCCTAAAGCCCTGCCTTTGAGGTAGGAGGAGTGTGGTTTAGGATCCATTTTTAACGTGTGCTGTGGTATTCTGTTTATCTGGATACACAGCAGTTAGTACAGGTTTAATTTCAGGAAGACACAAAGTTTATGACGTGCTATTTTAAATTATTAGGTATTTCCACTGAGTGTAGCAATTCCTGGTTGTTCCATTTCTTCTCGAAGGATGCTGTTGGTGACCTTTTTAATTTATTTGTATTGAACTGTAGAGTATAAACTTGTATACCTGGAAAAAATATTGTCTTAGATGGAATCTGTGTTCAGTTCAGGGGCAGGTCTTCTTATGTGAGCATGGGAAGGTATTTGGATGAAAAGTACATCTGATGTCTGGATATGTCTCTAAAGCATGTGAAAGATTGTGCAAAGAGATGGTTACTTCTTCGTGAGCACAAAAGCTTTGCCATTAATCCTTTTATTTTTACAATACCAAAAGCAGCACTGTAGACTAGCTTTAGCATTTATGTGCTGTTATTATACAAATGTTTAGGAAAGCAAATTGGATTACCTAATTACGAAGGGGAGTTAAAACCAGTGTCTTGGTTCTTCTGCTGTGCTTCCAAATTCTGTTGTCTCTGTAACATTGGCTTGATAGAAGCATAATTTGCATGTTAACTTGTTTAGTGCAGTGGTGCTGCTTGTTGTAGTGTGTATGGTTAATTAGGAATCTGGAATCATATGCAGCTAATGCCTTGCTTGTTCTCAGCTGGCCTGTGCTTGCACAAACTGTTAGAAAATGCTGCACAAGCACAATTCCTTTGGAATTAGGTTATGGTTAATTGTAAATTGTAAATAATTTAGTCTTTTAGCCTTTTTGAGATAAAGATCTCCAGCTGTGAGTTTGCTGGCTGACAAGTCTCCCGTTGGAAAGAGAGGGGTGAGTTCCTTTTCTGTGAGTAATTTAAAAAACAAATAAATAAATGCTATGAAAAAGAATAGTCATAAAGAAATTCTGCACTGTTTTACTTTGGTTTTATTCTTTGGCTTCTTGTATTCTTGAAAGAGTTTGCTTTGTAATAAACAGTAGTGAAGTTACGGCTGCTGTTGTATATGTTTGTAATGTGTCTGGAATATTTCTGGAGTCATAATTACTTTTTCAGAGAGCACAAATATTGTTAGCAGTCATAAGGCAGCAGTGAGACATGATCTCTCACAAACAACTTTTTTGCTCTGTTGCAGTTTTCCCATTTAATGATGTAATAGTTTGGTGAGCAGCTTGGTGCATTAAATAACTTTGTATTTTCCCTTTACACCCCTTTGTTGCTCTGTGGCCTTTGTTAGCTTTGGTAGGTTTTAAGAGCATCTTCCACAAGTGTAGACTGAGTAATTTCTAACTACAGCAGCCAGTTCCTGATGTCTTTGAATCTGTTGTGCCTTGCTCTGGGAAACTGATTGGTTGATTTAATTTGGGGGAGGTGTGTGTGTATCATGGTCCCACGTAACTGCTGCAGCCTGTCAAGGATTTCCTTAATCAGGCCTTTAAACCACTATCTGTAAAAGGCACATATCTTTTGAATTTTGAAAGTGTTGTTTCAAGGGAAGCAGTTCTGCCTTTGACAGAACGGGGAATGAGGAGCTAGAGATAAAATACAGCCAGACTCCTCTCAGAGATGTGCAGTAAAGGGACAAGAGACAAAAGGCACAAGTTTCAGCAAGGGCAATTTCAAGGAGATGTCAGCAAAAAGTTCTTGACACTGAGCGTGGTCAAGCAGTCAGTGTTCTCAGAGGATGTGCATCTTCCTGCAGTCTTGGGGAACTGGGCAAGGCCCTTATCCATTCCTGATCTCAAATCTAGCCCCCCTAAAAGGATCTGTTGAGTTCCCTGTGTGCTGAAACTGAGACTCTTAGCTGTGTCAGAGGAGGCAGCCTCCCCTCTGCGGTGCGACCGGCGGAGAAATCCTGCCCAAGAGAAGCTCGGTGCGAGGGGGAGCTGGCACCAGCCCTGTCTGTGCTGGCTCCAGTGCTCCCTCCTGCCTCAGTGCTGCTGGGGGACACCTCAGGGGAGAGGACTGGACAACTCTGGTTTATTTTGGAACACAGATGATGCCTCCTCTCAGCCAGTGTGTGTAACTGGTGCATAATCGTAGTGTCCAGGTCCGAGCAGTCGCCTCTCTCACTTTGGGCTGATGCCTCACAACTGTGAACAGACCTTCCAGCTGATCTTTGCTGCAATAAGATATCTAGAAGACAGTTGTGAGATACAAATAAAACATCTCACCATTAACCTGTATTGTACCCCACTGCAGACCTCTGAGTGTGCTTGCTCAGTTCAGTCTTTGCAAAGACAACATAAGATTTTCAGCAGTGAGCACTGATATCCTATCTAGAGATCTGCTGACATAGAAGGGAAAAAAAAAAAAAGTAGATTTCTTTTCTCTTAGCTGGCTTTGTGGTTTGTTTGTTTGGTTTTAGAAATTGAAATGGAAATTTTGTTGTCAGAGAGCCTGAAGCATATGAATTCTCAAGTCTTATTCCTAATAGAAGTATTTACATAGCGAGGAATAATTTTGAATAGTGGGATTTTTCAAAAGTACCTGAAGAAAAAATTTAGACTATTAGCCTTTTAGATTTCTGGAATACCTGCCCCTAAAAGCACACTAAAAATACTCTTTATGCATCTGCATTGAATTCCTAGCAAGTATGTGCTTTTATTGGTGATACAATAATGCAAAAAATAGTGTTGAGACTTAGCAAACATAAATGAATGAAAATATACTGTGCCCAGAAATCTGTAAGCACTATGAAGTATTTAACATATGTCTGTGAATGTTCCTGTTAGAGTGATGAGATCTTATTGATCATTTTGGTGTTGAAAGAGACACTTGTGCATCATAAATATTGGAAATACTTGTATGCTGGAAACATAATGCAGATTTTTGCTATTGGACATGTACATATAGAAACCTGCTCTTAGTAGGCCCAGCTGAGGAAGCAGTGGGGCTCAGTGCAGGCACATTATTGTGCATGGAGCAGATGAAAGAACCCAGACCCAGATTTTCAGCTGTCTGGAGACCAAGGACAAAAGGCTCATCATTACCTTAAATCTAAAGCAGTAACAAAAATAGAACAAATTGGTTCAGGGGATGGGGAGAGATGAGGTCTGGCTGAGGGATGGAGTGGAGGGAATTACAGAGGGACCCATGAGAACACACTTAAAATGAGCTTGGGAAACGAGCAGACATTATTTGGTCTGCAGCTGTACATGCTACATGACTGAGCAATTAACTATCATTCACTGACTTTTACAGATTTGAAGTAAAGCAGGATATATTTTTATCTAAAGAGTGGTAAGAGAGTTGACAGCAGCAGCAGCCTGACTCTGTGTAAGAATATTCTAGGGAAATCCAATTTTCAGAAAATGGAAGCAATTGTCTTAAAAAAAAAAAAAAGAAAAGAAAAGAAGAGCTAGGCTGTGTCTTTACCTACAAAACCATTCCCTTGTTTAGAATTTCAGCTTCCTCAAAGTCCCAGATGCTGTTTATTGAGGCTTAAACCCAGGTTCAGCTCTGTATTTAAAGTCAAAAGTTGATCTTTAAAGATGGAAATGGTAAAGTCTGGGGATTTATTCGAGCCTAACCCGACTGAAAACTCCTGAGTCTCTTCAGAGATGTGTGACCACAGTAAGACAACTGTGCAGCAAAATAGGCAACAAAAGAATATGAATACTACATAAACCTAAGATGTTCCAGTGTTACAGTAATGCTTTACAGTTACAGTTTGTATTTCCCTGTTATAGGGCTCCAAAAGCCATACAGTTATATTAAACAATATGAGTTTTCTCTTTTGGAAGGATTTGTAGGAGGAAATTCTTCAATTATTAAAATTGGCTTAGAAGATTTTGTCCAAGATTTATTTAGTAATTAAATGTGGCAACTTGGATTCAAATTTCAAATCTCATCTGTAGAGAGTTGTCTTAACATACAATAAAAAGCTCTTTCAAATTTATAGCTGAAGATGTTATTTTTGCCATTCATATAATATTTCACAACGGTTCTCCCCTTCGGGGTGGTTTTGTTTATAGCAAGGTCTCTGAATGGTAGATATTTATTCTAGTACACTAACTTTATTTAAAAAATAGTGACAATCCAAAAGTTCTTGTCTTCTCCCCAGACTGGGTTTCTTTCTACTGCAGATGTGTTTTTTTTCTTGAATGATAAAACAGTTGAAACCTTTCCAAAGTATCAAATTGGCATCTGGACCAACAGAGGAGTGGAGACTGGTGCAGGTACTCCTCTTGCAGGTTGAAATTCAGCAGCAAATCCGGCTGGCTGTGCAAACAGTTAATTTCTGTGTGCTTTTCTGCTTTTGAAAGAGACTGTGTGTGGGAAGATGTGATGGGTTACCTTGCTACTTGCTGTAAAATTTAAGATCTTTTCAGAGAGCTGTCATAGACCTCACAAGAGATATTTTATTGGGAAGAATTAAATATAAAAGAGCTCTAAGGAAATAAGTAATGTTTTGTTGTCAAATTAGTTTTATTCATTTAATATTCAATATTTACAACAATGATTTAAAGTAGCTGAACTGATTTGGGGCCCTGAGATTTGAATCTTTTTAAATGTTCATGTGTCAGACCATTGTATTATCCTGAGACTAATTTCCAAAGCAATGTGCTGGAATACTTTATTTGCAGTGACTGGATTTGTGCTCTGTATATTCATTCTAACAGCACCATTAGCCTAAACTTAGACACCATGCTGCAGCTCCCTCCTTTGCAAATGCAGCTTTAAGAACTGAGTATTTTCTGTTTTATCCATTCTGTAATGGAATGCAATGGATATGGAGTCACTTGGGGTTTGATGAGTGCTAGCAGCAGACACACATGTGAAACTCCATGACAGATTAAGCATCATCTTTAATTTGAACTACCTCAAAGTTTGTGTGCAAGTGAATACAGAGGAGACAAATGATGTCATTTAATGCTAGTCACCTCTGTGGTTTTCTAAGCTAGCAAAGAGCAGGAAAACTTGTTTCAGGGAAAAGAAAGCCCCGGGGCAGTAATGAGATTAAAAGCTATGACTGATCAGCTCTGTGCTGGGGCTGGCTGGGGTGGAAGAAGCTGCTCTGTGCAGGGATCTGGCCGTGGGAGCACCGAGGGCTGCTCTGCTCTGGGGGCTCAGTGCTTCAGTGCTTTGGGTTATGGGAACTCAAGATAATCTCACACAGATCCTCCTGCCTTTGCACACCGTGGCAAGAGGTTTGCTTCTGAAATTGCTGTGACATGCTGATGAACAGAGGTCACTCCTAGAGGACTGGAATACACAAAATGCCTTGAGGTGGAGGAGAGAAAGTGGGGTCAGTGTCATTCTAGAGTTTCTGCACAGACAGGTACATTTCTAAAGGATTCCACCACGCAGAAGAGATGATGCAGTTTGGAGCTGTTTTTAAATAATCAGTACATATTCTTTTTCTAACGTTTCTCTAAAGACAGCAGGGAGCAGTGCCATCCTAATAGCCTCAGACATTCCAGAGAAATTGTTTTACAGCACTGGACTGTGGACTGGACAGTGACTGTAAAACAGAGGTAAAAATACTTTATATTGTGCTCAGTGAATACTAAGCCTTAATCCTGTGTTAGGGTGAAACAATACTTAAAAGTAGAGGAAATTACAAGGTTAAGTGTCTATTCATTCCAGTTTTACAAGGCTTTAGTTTTGTTGACTTCTCTAATATGTGCTGGGGATATATAATGTTTCTGGGCCAGAATGTGATGCTGGAGTTGAGAAACCCTGTGGCTCTTGTATGTTAGTGCTTTAGTTTCCCCTGTGGTTTCCTTATATCACACTAGAAATTCTGGTTGTCTGACAGTTTGTCTCAGGATGAAAAAGATAAAAAAGGTCTGAATACTTGTCTCCCTTAGTGCTAAGTCTGTGTTTGTTCAGTTTTGTTCTTGAGAAACTTGAGGTCTCATTTGCATGCCATGAATTAGGAGGAAATTGAAATGCTGGAATAATGGAAACTAGTGGAAACATGATGATGCAAAATGTGCTGTTTGCAGACTCTGAGCAAGCATGACGTGACAGCATGAGCAATCTGGAGTCCAAATGGACAGAATCCAGGGGACAGCCACAAAAAATACCACAAATCTGGAAAAATAATTGACAGAGAAACATTGACAGTCACAGTTGTGTCCCCTCAGTTTGCTCTTTGTGATGGCCCAGGGAAGGGATTCTGTCCCCCTCCTTTAGGCAGGGGAGATAATACTGGTTTAACTTTGGTGTGCTGGGAGGTTTTCCCTGAGATGGAGCGGGGCCCTGGCCTGTCTGGAAGGATCAGCAGACCTGCTCCCTGCCCTCTGGGCATCCACTTTCCAAACAGAGGGGTGTGAGGGGCTGGGGCAGGGCTGCCAGTGGTGATGGGCATGGAGGGAGGAGAATGCAGAGCTGGTGATGGCAGCGTGGGAGCCACAGCAGGGGCCACAGCTCTCCTTCTGCCTGGGCATTCCATGGGAAAGCAGAGACAGGTGGGGAAAATCACCACAGAGCCCTTGTTCAACTGACTGGAGCTTTTAGATCCTGTGGAAATAAGAAAAAGATGCAAAGTTTTTTATGATATCCGAGATTTCAGTTGAAGGTCATTACTTGGCCTTAGTCTTTAGATAATACTGCAGTCGCAGTACACTTTAAAAAAAACCCCAAAATACAACAATTCCTCAATTTTCAACTCAGTCTTCTGTTTGGTTGGGTGATACTGATTCTTTTAAGTTCCCTGCAATGTGGAACCCTAAAATCTGAGGCACTAAAATCTGAATAAAAAATTTGCTGTGTTGGTAATGGTACAGTGTGAAAGTTTCTTCATAATGCCTTTCACTGGAGTCAACTTTTAAAGCCTCAGCCTCCTTTTTCTGATTTTGCACAATGCAATTCACTTTATAGGGTAGTTTAGGTTTTTTTTTTTTTTTTTTTAAATGGCTGTTTTGGTTTTTTTCTTGCACACTTCTCACAGGCACTAAATTGATGCTGTTGCCTAATATAGTGGATGCAGGAAAGAGATTGGGGGCTAGAAAACCTGAGAAATTAAAATAAGTGAGAATACTGTAACCTGTGAAAAACAGTAACAGCAAGAAAAGCTGATGTTTGCATCAGAAACAGTAGCACAGAAGTATTATACTGTATAGTGGCTTCTGTTCTTGTCCATCTGTGTTGAAAAAACATGTAAGAATTCATCGAGTTGCTTTCTGTCAGCTTGACTTGTTCCTTTTGACCTGAGCTGAGTTGTGTGGCTGGAATTGTAGTACTTGAATTACAGCCTCAAAGACTGCAGGTTCAATAATAGACATTTTCTGAAATGCTTTAGAAAAACATTCCATACTGTTCATACAGCTTAATTGTTGTAAAGCTGTGTAGTCCAAAGCTGCTGTTTGTTTTCTCTGCTGAAAGTTCAAAATGTGGTGTGGGGTTAGCGATTACCTCTGAACGTGGAAACAAACCCAGTGCTAACAAATTCCCTTTAAGTGTAGTTCTGCATGTGGTGAAATGCTTGGACAGTAAATTTTTAATTTATATTTATTATAAATCAAGGATTTGAGAAAGTGTTTACCCAATTCTTCCTACCTTTCTACCAAGAGAAATGAAATAAAAATTAAATTTAAATGTCCAAGAGAAAAAAAAAAAAAAAACACTGGAAAAAAATTTCAGAAAGGTGCTGATGATTACCTTTCAGAAGGTAATCATTGCAGCCCATTAACATCTTCAGTTTTTGAATTGGGACTGTCAAACATCACCTTAGCAGTGACAGTGTGCTGGGTTTTTTCTTGGTTTTATTGCTTAGGTCAAGTAAACCATTATTTTGTCCCCACAATTTTGCCCCAAAGTTTTTTCTGGCAGGTGAGATGAGATAATTGATTCCATGTGAACTTATGGAGGAATGAAAAAAGCAAAAGCAAGGTTTCTGTAATAGGTAGTCAGGCAGTTTGTGTGTGTGTATTGATTAGTGTGGAGATATCCATATGCATTCAGTAGTTATTTTGTTTGCTGTCTTTGTCAAGTGAATGTGATTTGCCTGCTCAGTAATTCAGACCTTTTATCAGGAGAGAAAAGAATCAGCATTCAGTGAATAAACAGCAACAAATTCATGGCAGCATCCAGACAGCTGCTGTTGTGCTTCTGGTCTTCTCCAGATGTGAGTGAGTACTGTAAGCAGCATTGTTGTCATTCATAATTAGTCATGCAAGTGCATATTAGTTACAATAACTATGTGCTGTAAAAACTACTATAATTATTGCCAAAAATGGAACAAATGTTTCAGAAAACAAAGCTCTGCACTGGAAACAAAGCTAGCCCAAATGCCTCTTGCCAGATTTTGGTTTTGCTCACATCAGCAAGAGCAAGTCCAGCAAAGTTGATAAAGTCAGTAATTCCTGACTAATATCAGATGTAGCTGATAAATTATTTTATTCTTGATTTTAATCCAGACATTGATATGGAAACAGTTGAGTTTTGCTTATCATGTAGGCAAATTATTCTTAAGCAAAAATTTAGACAATTCAAAGAACTCTCTCAAAGAAAGGAAGTGCTCAACTTCCCCAAGATCTTGGAAACTGTAATTGAATGTTCCCCTTACCTACTGGCAACTATTGTCACTATTTCTGTGACTATTGGCAACTGCCAATATCAGTTTTTATTTCTGAGTCTTCTGAACTCTGCTTTTTGTTGCACTGTGTGGGTCTGCTCTCCACAGAGTGTTCAGCACTGGGTGACACAAGGTTCTTGTGGAGGGGCAGATATCAGAGTGTCCTTAGGAGCTCTTTCACAGAAAACCAAGGAGACCACAAGCAAATCAATCTTAACTTTTTCTCTTTTGATGCCTATCAGGCATCCTTAAAAATCCTACTGAAGTTTCTATGAGCAACTGGGTTATTTCACTGAAGATGATTTCATATAGGGTTTAATTTCTGCAGAATCTTGGGCAGACTTCCTGATTAAACTCTCATCCTATTTGAGATCAGAGCTTCCTGCATCAGAGATCTGCTTTGTCAGGTCTGAGTAGGCTCATCTAAGCTTCTCTGGCAACAGGCAAATGTACAGAGAAATGCAGCTTAGGACAGAAACCTGGAGCAATTGCAGCTACAAGCCTGGGCTCAGCTGAGGGATGAATTGTTTCCTGACATAACTTCCCAGAAATCATGTAATACAAGGCTGGAAGAGGCCTAAAGCACTTATCTCACCTGAAGTCAGGAGCAGTAACCTGGGTCATCATAAACAGGCACTCACCCAGTGTCTTCCTAAAACCCCCTAACTCTGGAAGCTCCCAGCCCATCTTTCACTGCCCCACTGTCCCTGCAGCTCCCTGGTGCAGAACTGCATTCACTTGCTCCTCACAGAAGTGGTCTCAGAAAACACTCATCTTCCCTTCCCTTCTGCAGCAATCCTTTGTGTATTTGAAGCATAATGCTCATCTCCTCTGCTCCTCTGTGTTCAGCTCTCCTGCTTTTTCCTTGGGACTCACATTTTCAGCCTGCTCATCTTACTGGTCTCATCTGGATTTATTTTTCTGGTTGGGTCCCATCTTTTTATTCTTCCAGAAACTGAACTTTGAGGAGCTGTCTGCCTCCTTTTTTTTTTGTTGAGGATCACATGTACAGGTAATGAAAACAGTGAGAGTGATGTTTCTGACCCCTCCAGTTATTTGTGTTGTGAAAATTCTGACTGAGTGCAAAGGGATTAATTGGTCACTAATTTCAAATTCCTTAAGCTTGTGTTTGTGCTGGTTTTTGTTTGGTTGCATTTTTGTTTGTTTGGAATTTTTTGTTAATTTTTGTTTTGTTTTTTATGTGATAATAAATATTGTCTGTATTTATGTGTCAAACGCAAAACTGTGCAAAACCAAGAGGTAAAACATGGTGTGCTTTTGGTTAATAAGATAACCCTTTTTCAGAATAATTGTCTTTCAAATCACACTGCAGGATTTGATGACAAATCTTCAAACGAGAAATTCCATTTCATGAAAGTGCAATTATTTTGTAGCATAACTAAAAATTGCTTAGAGTAGCACTTTAATTACAATGCCAAATATCTGATAGAGACCCAAAAAAACAGTGGAAAAGCTTTTCAGATATTCCCTCACAGGTTTAGTGAGCTCACAACACAGTGTCTAGGCAAAGCCATATTCTGCTTTCAGTACAGGCTGCAGCTGAAATTTATGGGTGCATTATGCAGAACTTAGGATAGAATTGTGGGAAATTATCTATTTCCATTAACATTGAAATTACTCAGTGCCATTAAACTGGTGCCTTTCCTTTGGAGTAATGCTCAGTAGAACTTCAGCTGTCTCTGCTTCTTCTGGGAGAGGTTCTGTGGGGAAGAAGCTAACTGTGGGTCAGCTGGATTACATGGAAACATGTTGACTGATGTCATTTACTTATCAGAAACCAAAAAGTGCACAAATGTGCCTTGAAATGGTACACAGCAGAGAGACAGTCTTTTGGCAGTGATACAATGAGATATTAAAAGGAATTATTGTACCTGAGGTGTGGGGATTTATGGCGTCCCTTTGTACAGGCAATCTAAATGTTAATTGGTAACTGTAACAGTTTTCATCTTTTATCTTGAAGCTTAGCATTAGCTATGTTGTCTTCCCTTGCTTTGCAGTTTTAGTTGCTTTGGTTTATGATGAAATATCTTGCATGTGAAGTTCCATAATATTTTGGTCTCTTAAACCACAGAAGCAATAAACTTGTCAAATTATCCACTAAACCCAATGCAAACACAGCACAGCATTATCCATCATTTGTAATACCTGGAAATAGCCATTTGCCCAAAACTTCCAGAGGTACTTGCTAATTTCAAGATCCAGACCACATGCCATGAGTCTGCAGCCCTATGGATTTTTTTCCTTCACATCTTCCTCTCTTAATTGCTCTTTGTTCGTTTCAAGTTGCCTCTAGAGGACAGAGTTGCAGCCCTGCAAGGGTAATGCAGCCTCTGAGCCTCCCATGTTGCAGGGGCAGTGCCTGGCCCAGAAGAGCCCTTGAGGCCATTCTGTGTGACATTACAGACAGCTGCAGGGCCAGCCCCAGAGCCTGAGGTGATGCAGGGCTGTGTTTCAGGGGAAGGCAGGAGAATAAAAGAATTGTGGGGAAGAACAGGGCAAGGATGTTAATGATAACAAGTCAGGTAGCGATAGAGAAAATGTTCTGAGGGCCTCTTGTTTTTCAAATCCCACATCAACAAATATGTCAGGTCGTGTTTCCCACCTAATAGGATGCTGCAGGATTTGAGATATGTAATGAGAGTATCATAAACGTTTTGCTAACAAAAAAGAGGAGAGAGTCTCTCTCAGAGGTGATGTTATAGAAGTTAGACAGTGGAGATGTGAGGGAAAATTGCTTGTGTCAGAGGCTGGAATGTCAGGCAGCTGGTGATGATCCTGGGAGCCCAAGAATTTGGGGAATATAAGTAAGATAGTAGAGATCAGTAACCATGTTTGGGCTCAGCAATAGCCTCTACTGAATGAAGAGGAAAATGTGCTAGTTAAATTTGGGATGAGGAGGGTGTGAGATTGGGAGGTACTTTAGGAACAGGTATAGAAGTAGAAGCCTGTTCTCCAAAGTTCCTTTATGAAAGAATTGGAGGTGAAGTCAAAAGATGTTTAAAATCTAAATGAGGACTTCAACTCCTTTATCCCCATTCTCTTTCATTAACTGCACAACTGTGTCATTCCAGAGCTGATAACCATGGCACAGCAGTGACCAGTGAACTGACAAACCTGCTCTGCCTTTGCTGATTTTTTTTTTTCTTTCTGATGTTGTTTTGTTTGTTTCTTTATTGATTTCCGATATGACAGTATTTGAATGTTTCTCAGAGAAACTGAAGCTGTTTGTGTCATTCCCCACACATCACTCCATTCTGGCAAGTCCCTCAGGGATGTTGTCACACAAATGGTGCCGTGTACAGGCAGCAGCCCCTGTCCCCAGTCCTGGGGCCAGGTGTGTGTGTGCAGCAGCAGGGGTGTCTCCAGGACTGGAAGTAATCCGATTTCACTGCCTGAGTTGTCAGCAGCTGGAGTGGATTCTGAAAGCTCTGCATCTCCAGACTCAAGCTGCTGCTGCCTGGTGTTAAAACATAAGTGACTTATTGCCAATCTAGCTCCTAGACAGGAGCAAAGTGCCAAACTACTTTTCATAGAGGTTTTCTTATGTGCCACCTCTCTATCTTTTCTGCTTTCTGTAACAGGAGGAAGCTAATTCTGCCTGTGTGCATATCACTTGAGATTTTCTTTTCCCTGTCTTTCAGTGTCTTCTGTTAGCCCAAGAGCTGCCCAGACCCCCTGTCCTCCATAAACTGCAGCAAAATGGCTTATGAAGGGCTAGAAATGGCAACAGATAACCTGAAAAAAAGTGGAATCTTAAAATTAATTTTATTTATTTATTTCTTATTAAAATACCATGTCTGATAACAAAGCCAAAATGTCTCAGCATTGATTTATGTTTATGCCAGAAGTATAATGTTGATTGAATTGAATATTTTTGACAGAGGAGAAGCAGCAGCAGGAAAATGTTTAGGGTGAGTTTATGTTTTGCAGTCTGCTTTCCTTTTCATTTGAAGTTACCTATCCTGGCATTTCTTTTCATTTTCAGAAAAGAGAAAAAGGCAGACCTGGGCACGATTTATCAACTCAGTTCTGTCTTTTTTTTTAAATGTAGGTCATTGAACTAAAGCAAACTGCCTCTTAGGGAAAGGTTCTCTTAGCCAACTAACAACACGGCAGGGCCAGTTCTGTTCTTCCAGCTCCCATCATGTTACTGCCTGGGTGCTGTCCTTGGGGGGGATTGCAGTGGGAGCTCAAAGCTGGAGAGTCAATATGAGAAACTGGCCGTGTCTGCTGCAGGGACTTTGAGGGGCAGGTTTCTGTTTGTCCTTTCTGGAAAATCCCCTCTTGCACGGGAGTGGCCCAGGGCTTTGAAGAGCAGTGCTGTGCAGTGGATGCCATCTCCCTGTTTCTTAGACATAATAAAATTCATTCTATCTCAAGTAACAAAACCATAGGAAAACCTCATCAGTATGCCAGCTTTTATGACTTTTGATTTTAAACAGTGCACTGACAAGTTATAGGCATGTGACCCCTGTAATACTAAAACAGAAATGAATTTTTTTTCCTTCTACCTCAATTTCAGCCCCGAGAGCTCTGTGTGAGGCAGGTGGGTGGCTGGATACACTCTGAGGATAACTTTGTTTCCTTGAGTGACTATTTTAATAACCACTTCTGTATATGGGATGTCAACAGACAGAGGAAGCAGGTGGCTGATTAGAACTAATTACTTGGGGACTCAGAGTCTGTCATGTTTAAGTTCCTGTCACTGAAACCAAAAGAAACATAAACCAGATCCTAAAGTGGTATTATTTGTTTCCAGTTGGATCCTGAATCTGGACTCAGAACCAAAGCTGGTACAGCTGTTTTCCCTCTTCCAAGGAATGCCACAAAATCTTGTTTGGTTTATCAGTTACTAAGTTCTTTGAAACTTGTCATTATATATTTTTTTTTTTTTAAATAACTATCATGTTTTTCCAGTTTATATTTCGTGAAAACCAGATTTAGAGTTTCCAGAACTAAGTTAGTGGAAGGCTTTCCCTGATTTTAAGCAAAGAGTTTGTAAACACATTTTTGGTATTGAAGGTGAGGAATTTCTTGTAGGGCCATGGATGGTTCAGTTTTGATTGCTGAATTTGGGAAAGGGGTGAAGATAAACAGGATCAGGAAGGGTGGGGGGTATTGAGAAGGGAAAAAGTCCTCTGACTTCTGGAGTTTTATCATCCAGAAGGATGAAGTTCTTCTTCCTCCAGAAGTTTGGGAAATAAATGCACTTATATGTCCTGACAAGTCAGCATTTTCTAAAGCAAAAGCATTTAGGAAAATCCAATATAGTTCAGTGTGTAACAGCATAAACTCTTCATCCCCCGACTTTTTTTGTTTGTTTTAAAAATACTCAAATTTGCACAAAATTGGGATCTTTTGTTTCTTTGTAGTTTGGTTAATCCTCAGCATAATATTTATCCCATTTGTGTTTGTTAAGTGGTTGCTGTGTAAATTAGGATGTTGTATAAGGCTGTAACTTCAGAAGGAGTATAGGGACTCAAAAAAAAATTCTAAGCACTATCCTAATTTTTATGTAAATGTTTGTATTAAACAAAATTGAAGAAAGGAATGGAGAGAATGAGGACTTCAGATTTTTTTTTCCTTTTCTCACAAAGAAGGTGTTGTCTACCTGGACTTCAGCAGGGCCTTTGGCACTGTCTCCCACAGCACACTCCTGGAAAAGCTGCAGCCCACGGCTTGCACAGGAGCATCTTTGCTGGGTTAGGAACTGGCTGGATGGCCAGCCCAGAGAGTGCTGGTGAACAGTGCTGCACCCAGCTGGCAGCCAGTGACTAGTGGAGTCCCTCAGGGGCCTGTGCTGGGGCCAGTTCTGTTCAATGTTTTTATTGATGACATGGACGAGGGTATTGAGTCCTTCATTAGTAAATTTGCAGATGACACCAAGTTGGGAGCTTGTGTTGATCTGTTGGAAGGTAGGAGGGCTCTGAAGAGAGACCTGGAGCACTTGGATGGGTGGGCAGAGTCTAACAAGATGATGTTTAATTATCCAAGTGCCCAGTCCTGCATTTTGGCCACAATAACCCCTGCAATGCTCTAGGCTGGGGATGTTGTGCCTGGACAGTGCCCAGGCACAAAGGGACCTGGGGGTGCTGGTCAATAACTGACTGAACATGAGCCAGCAGTGTGCCCTGGTGGCCAAGAAGGCCAATGGCATCCTGGCCTGGATCAGGAATGGTGTGGCCAGCAGGACCAGGGAGGTCATTCTTCCCCTGTGCCTGGCACTGGTGAGGTCACACCTCAGTGCTGTGTCCAGCTCTGGCCCCTCAGGTTGGGAAGGACGTTGAGACCCTTGAGCACATCCAGAGGGGGCAACGAGGCTGGTGAGGGGCTGGAGCACAAGCCCTGTGAGGAACGACTGAGGGAACTGGGGGTGTTCAGCCTGGAGAAAAGGAGACAGAGGTGACCTCATCACTCTCTACAACTCCCTGAAAGGTGGCTGTGCTCGGGTGGGGTTGGTCTCTGTCTCCAGACAACTGACAGAATGAAAATACAGCCTTAATCTGAGCCAGGGGAAGTTTAGGTTAGACATTAGAAAACAATTCTTCACTGAAAGAGTGACTGCACACTGGAATCCTCTGCCCAGGGAGGTGGAGTCACCAACCCTGGACATGTCTAAAGAAGGACTGGATGTGGCACTCAGTGCCATGGTTTAGTTGATGAGGAAGTGTTTGGTCATAGGTTGGACTTGATGATCTTAAAGTTCTTTTCCAACCTAGTTCATTCTGTGATTCTGTGAATATAACCTGTATTCTCATATATATGCACAGACAGAAGTTTTGGGTTGCTTTCTGCCTCCTTAAATCAAATTTTCTTCTTTTCTCTTGTTATGCAAATAGGAATGGGAAAAGCATTTAGCCTGCAATAGGCACTGTGTAAGCATCTTGACTTCAGTCCCAGAGCATTCTTTAGAGATAAAATGTACAAAATTAGGAGTAGTGTTACATACTGGAGTGTATCAAACAGAGTCAAGTAATAATGCTTCAAATTGAATTAAGTCGCTGATGTTTTGATATTAAGTAATTTTTGTATGACTGGTAACTTTGTTCAGTGCCCTTCCTTTTCTTTCTGCATGACATTTTGCAAATAAAACTGTAGAGATCTAATTATAGAACAGCTATAATAAAATACCAGTCTCCATGCAATTTTTTCTCCCAATTTTAATCAGAAGCCACAAAATGAAAAGTTTCAAATCCCTAAGAAAGGCAAATCCTTCCAAGTATGGGTTACATTTGTGAACTCTCAACTGTGTTGGTTGTTTTGAGGTCAGAAACACTTATGTAGGAAAATTTTTAAAAAGAAAACAAAAATAAATTGATTTAAAAATGAAATTACATTTTTGCTAAATCAACTTTCTAGAAACATCTTTTGAAATTAGCATTCATAATAGAAAAATATATTCTTTTTGATTGCTTAAAATTGCATTTTTAAACATTATTTTGAAATTACAATAATTTCACAATAAACAAGAAAATGGGCCATCTTTTATTAAACACTCATGGACTCTTTGAGAAAGTGCTAAGCAATACCTACCTGCTTTTCTCTTGTTCAGATTCACATTGAAAACAGATGTTGAACTTCATAAAGAAACAAAAAAATCCAAGGTTTAATAACTTATCAATACTTCTTGTGTTTTGTTACTGTTAGAGGAGAGACTTAGAGACTTTCAAAACTTAAAATTATGAGTACAGTGACCTCTGTAACTTTCATTTTCCAGACATGCTCTGATAATTCTGGTTTTTAAAATATTTCTTTTTTCCCCAGGAAAACCATACCTGCAGCAGGTATGCATTCTCTGCACTCCCCTGGAGTGTGCATCCCCCTGTGCACACCTGAGATTGCTTTAAGGAGCTGCACAAGCACCTGTGGCCCTTTTAGCAGGCAGAGGAACTCAGTCAAGGCCTCTTAGCTCCTAAATATTTGTGAAACATCTGCCCAGAACACAGTATGGAAGTATGGCTGAAAACGGGTGGAAAAAGTATCCAAAAGGTTCTCTAAAGATGTGGAGAAGAAATACTTCAAAATGATACTATAATGCAGAACTCATTGTTTGTTTTGTTTTTTTTCTTTTTTGGGAGAATGTAAGAGAAGTCAGTTCTTCTTTATGTTGTCAAGCTGCATAAAAATAGACTTTCAGGTATATTTGACCTGAATCACAAGTTGCAGTGTTTGTGTAGGCCTCTAAATTGCAGAAGTAATCTTTGAACTGCCTTCAGATGTTCTGAGCGGTGTGGGTCAGAGGGGCAGACGTGGCATCTACCGGGAAATTTCTGTCTGCTTTCCAGAGGGCAGAACCGGGCCTGAAAGTACCTAGAAAACGTTTAAGACACAGATGTATTGTCAAACTGGAACGGAATCTGTCATTTTGGCTGGGAGCTTGCTGTATGTAGAAGACTGGGGGAATGACAATTCATGTCTTTGAGCTTTAGCCTTGCTCGGTTTCAAGTAGCGAAGCCATCAGCCCCTCAAAGGCCTGTTTGTGACAGAAATACTGCCGGCCCCGGGCGGCGGCGGCTCTGCTGAGCCGAGCTGGCGGGGGCAGCGTGCCGGGCTCTCAGCGCTAATGCCCCCAAACCGAGCCCGGCAGGGGTGGCAGCGGTGGCTGAGCGTCCTGGCCGGCAGCCACAGCTCTCCGCAGAGCAACAGGCTGCACTGCCCAAAGACAACTGCCGGCACGCCGACGGGACCGTCCCCAAGCTGCTGCACAGGACTTTGGCTCAGTGAGCCAAAACTGGAAACAGAAATCAAACCCCGGCAATACGGAGCTGGGATCCCTTGTGCCCTACCGCAGCACAAAGCTGCAGGAGCCAGGGGCGCAGAGCAGCGCTCTCAGCCTTCTGTTCTCTGGGCTGTAGAGAGGAGTTTAGGGAGGCCTCGAGGCCCCTCTGTTCTGCTGACCCAAGCGTTGAGGCAGCTGTACTTTGCTTCCAGAAGTGACTGAATGCTGGGGTTTGCTGCACGGAGTTGTCTTAAATATCCTGCGGGACAACACAACTTGGAGTTTAAATCTTCCGCCCCTCCCATCCGGCTGCTGACACTGTAACCTCAGTGCAAAGTGAGCCGGGCCCTCTGAGCGTCAGGCTCAGGGAAGCTGCCACGCATTCAGCTGATGGAGCTGTGCTTTAGCAGCAGTGTTTTAGCAGAATATAATAAATTGCTTAGCTGTGTGAGCAGCAGGCTCAGCAGAGGTGATCGTTCCAGGGAACAGTGATGTGTTTCAAGAATTGTGTCATAGAAAATTATTAATGTTTCCTAATGACCCTATTCTCGTGCAGGATTTGCAAGATCTTTAATACTGTGTTGAACAGTACTAATAGTTAACTCTTTTTTTCCATTTTTTTTTTCCTTCTTATTACTTTAAAAAGTTCATTAACGCTATATTTTTCCTTTCATATTTGAGACAGGATTAGCCATTGTTCAGGCAGTCCAGAAAAAGACTATATGTCAGGAAAAATATTCCATATACAAATACAGTATTGCTTTCCTCTTCAGCACCTGTACACCTGTATGCGTATTCATTGAACTAAAAAATTGTTAAAATAAAAAAGTGGAACAGGTTATATGGTCATACTGGGGCTTTTTGAAGAAGGTCTGTTCTTACATAGGCCACATACTTAACCTCTCTTGTGCCTCTAAATCCAAAAAGTACAAGAAGAAAGAGCAAAACTTTTTGTTTTATTGCTTCAACAAAATAATGCTCTACGTGAGCATCCTTGTAATGTGGGAGAAATAATCTTCACAACAATAGTTTTATTTCATCTTAACATTGCATACAAAAGAAGTATATACCTGGTGTGTGCTTACTCATTAGTTCATGATTTAAATGTATGTTCCATAATTATATCCTTAGGGGATCCAACAGGTTTCAGCTTGTTTTCTTTTCAAAATTCTGTGTGCTCCTTGAGATTGTCTGAATTACTGCTGAGCCTCTTTTGGTACTTGCATATAAACCATGGTCCCAGTAGTAAGCTGTGCTCATCATATTCTCTTCAGAACTTATTCCTGCCCCAGGAAATGTGATTAACCAGAACAGGTCAGGTAACTGACCCTGCTGATGCCATTTAGCTACCAGGAGGCTGTGCTACACATTTTGCAGTCACACAGGACCTTGTGTCAGCCTTTCCATTTAGTTTGTTACTCATTATCAGTAATTCCTTGTTGTCACAAAGAAATATCTGCGCTTTAGGAGTTTGGCACTATATAGCTTATTTTAATGAGGTTATTAAACCTATCTTGGCTTTATCTGCATCTGGCAATTCTTTTTCTGCTACGTATTAGGAAAACACTCTCAGTCAATTTATTACTGATATTAATTTTTAATGTTTGCTGTAATATGTGCCGGGTAATGTTATGAACTGTTTCTGTAACCTAAAGAATTACTTACGAGGTGCTTCAGCAATTCCCTGCTGCTTCCTGTGGGCTCCTGGTCTGGTTCTGCCCTCGAGCCCCTCTCACCTGCAGTCCCTGCTGTGCCCGGGAGCTGCTCAGTGCAGTGATGAGCTGTCACTGCTGGGCTGGAGCCAGCCTGACAGGGAGGAGAGGGGTCAGGAGCAGTTTAACACCTCAGGTGTGTGGACTTAGGGAGCAGTAGGCAAAATACACTAAGTGCAGGTCATGGAGTTGGACTCAGAAAGGGCTTTGTGTGTAAGGGAAAACAAGGTCCATGTTTGCACTGAAATTTGATGAAAAAATAATCTCTATTTTTTAGCTTTTCTCAGTAAGTAAGCATTTCCCAGAGATGTTTAGTGGTGGTTTCCTGTAGGGTGACCAAGTACAGTAGTCCATGTGCTCTCAGAGCAGGCTTCTGTTTGTTAATCTCCCTGCTCAAAGGCTGTAATCTTTAAAAGTGGGGAATGTACTGGTTTTTCTGCATTCATTAGAATACTCTGAGATCCAAATCCTGTATCCCCCTTTTTTGCATTGATGTGTTATTTTTTCTATTTAATTTTGACACAAGTATCTGAGGGGCTACGTGAAAGCCCACCTCTTTTCCAGTTGCTAAAAAAATAAGAGAATTAGCTGTTGAATATTTCTCCTAGAGTACAGAGCCCTTTTAATTCCATTAACAATTGTGGAAGTAAAATGGCACAGCCAGTGAATCCTGGTTGTAAATAAGAATAGATCAAGAAAGTAGTACTTTGGATGTGTTGAAACAGAGGAACCTGCTCCAATAAGGTTTCCTTCCAAATCATAGAGCCTGAGCTTTGCCACAGGTCTCAAGACTTAGGGGGTCCAGCTTCCAAAAGTCCAGCTTTTTCCTATTAATAATCAAATCTGCATCAATAAGAACCTTCAACAGAGTGCTCAGAGATCCATGACTCTGCTAATGTGTTACGAAAATGAAGTAGTTTCCTCTAAATAGAATACAGGTGTTCACCCAGAGTGCTGTCAAACTCGGTTATTGAGGGATAATGGGCTTCCCGATGAAAATGACAGTGGCACAAGGACCACATTTCCATTTTCATTCTAGCCATCATGGAAAGGCCCATGGCTGCAAATCAGTTAAGAAGGCTGTTGGGGTTGAGATTTTCCAGGGCCAGAATCCACCACAGCAATAAATGTCACGTCTTTGCTAATAAATATCGAGTGCTTTGTTTGTAACCCTGAAAAACAGTTCAATTCACAAATGAAAATTTGAATTTGCACCAGGTGTAACCAGGATGAACCATGTTTTATCCCCTGAAAAGGAAAGCAGGATTTATAGCCTGCATTCCTCATACCAGTGAGATCCCTTGCGTGAGGAGGAGATGTAGGATCGGGTTTGATGTAAGAAAGAATTGGAACACTGCATAAAAGTGAAACAGGATCCATTATCCATGCTCCAGGCACAGAGAACAGCAAGTGTGTTTCCAACACACACAGATGAAAGGATGCCTAATAACGAGCCAAAAATGCCCAGTGTTTGCCAGCAGTCCTTAATCAGCACTGTGGATGTGATTGACCATTCAATAGGGAGTTAATTTCTCAATGATCATCTCTCGTCCATTTCTGGGCCAAAATCTTACAAACAGCAAGAAAAAGGCCATTTTAAGGCCACTGGAATTTCAGAGCAAGGGACTAAAATAGGACACAATTCCACCTCTTTCTCCTCTCTAAAAGATGAAGAATGTGAAATTTTTGAGACCCAGGTGCACTTTTCATGTGCTTATGTTCAAAATATACCCATGCCTCCATCTCTGCACATCTTGAATTCTCTTTCTTTTGAGTTGGCTTGAAAATTATTTCAGAAATGACACCCTTCTATGCCATCTTCCTCATTTTTCCTCAGCTCCTACCTTAGGAGCTTGAAATAGCAGTAAGATTGGTAAAAAGAGTTGAAAACTTTTCTTTCTGGTCCTATCCAATTTATATTATGTCTCATTTTGACTCCATCAAAATTAATACAGCGTGTAACTTTACTGGTAGCCATAAAAGAAATCATATGAGTAAAATACAACAAACATGGACCATTA
Source organism: Promerops cafer (assembly GCA_013398275.1). Lineage (NCBI taxonomy): Eukaryota > Metazoa > Chordata > Aves > Passeriformes > Nectariniidae > Promerops > Promerops cafer. The sequence continues at coordinate 1,916,483 of VZSE01000985.1, read as the reverse complement.
AGAGATTATAATGTCTGTAGATTGAGTACATCTAAGCAAAATTGCTGCTCCTATTTTGTGCACTGCAAAATGTTTTAAATATTATCTGTAGTGTAATTCAGGGTTGATTTCATCCCCCCCTGGCCCGTCTTCCCCTTCTTGTTGCCTTTGTAGTTGGACAAGCCATCAAACAAAAGGAAAAAATGGTCAACAGAGAGGAACAAAACTACTGTGGCATTAACTACTTGTGTAAAAAAGAAATCATGCTGATAAAGTAAACTTCAAGTTCCTTTCTTGCTGACTCCCTCTGTGCTGTATTTTTTCCCATTCTTATTTTAGGTTAGTCTAAAGATGGCTGTGATTGAAAATGTTTTAAAGTTAATTGCACAGAATGCATATGATTCATAAATATACACTTACTCCTTCAAGCTAGGTTCACTTGCCATAGGCTGAAGTGCTATTTACTCCATTGAATTTCTCTGTGTTTGGTGACCTCAACAGACTGTTAAAATGCTGCTAAAATTCACTTATCTGCGAACAAGTGAAGGGGAAGTGATTCAAAAGTAAATTTAGCCAGGTGGAATTTGCCTTCATAAGCTGAATTTTATTCTTTATATAAATTGTTTTATTCATACAGTACAGAACAGGTTTTTATAAAATAAATTTAAAAGTTGGTTTATTTACACAGATAAAACAATATCTAAAGATATAAAAATTGACAATATAGTACAGATACAGTACAAACATGTGATGTTGCAGTATAATTATAAAGCAAAATCTATAGAAAAATTAAGGTGATATATTTCTTTATTATTATTGTGCAGCCTTGGAGGTATTTTGATGCTCTTTTTTTCCTGGGATAAAAATGACTCTTTGATATGCTAGAAGTTAAATCTATGGAAAATATTCACTTCATTCTGTATAAAATTACTGTGAGTTGTGTGTGTCTCAGAGGGGCCTGGCAGCTTGGTGATGCTCTGCATCTGATGGTGGGACACATGAAAGTCTTAATTTATAGTCTGCTTTTTAAATTTGAAAGATTTTCTGTGGAATATATATCTTTTTATGGCATAGAATACCTTGGAGGAGTATCTGTGGCTCCACAGTTCACTTCTGGATGTTTAATAACAGCAAACAATAAAATTTATTTAGTGATGGTGAAACAGAGGAACAGAAATTCCTGAGAGGGCTGAGTTCTGATACATTTACTCAGCTGAAGTTGCAGGAAATAAGTAGCAATGAAATATGAGTAAAAATATTATGACTAAACAAACGTGTGAATCGTTCCAATCTCTGAATCTCTGACTTTCTTTGGGCCATTGAGACAGCTTCAAATCCCAAAAGGTCTTAGATTTCAGATGAAAATGGATTAGCAAGGTGCAATTGTTATGAGTAGTTGTTATGGAAAAAACCCAAGCACTGTCTTCCAGTCATTTTTCTGAAGCAGCGTTTATATTTGGTCCTTGAGCTGCTGGAAATTTTCATGAGAGATGTGCACATGGCACAGCATAGAGCTGCTTTGGATATTCCCAACACACCCAGGGGCAGAAATCCCCACTGCTGCTGCCAGAAGCAGCACTCCTGCTGCAGGCTGTGCACAGCCCCTGCTCTGTGGTGGGCTCCACATGCACTCCAGATTTCTGCCCTTTGCACACACCCAGCTTAGTTTAAAAAGTGTGCATTTCAGTGCTTATTTGATAGCTGGTGTTTATAACTTAATAGGCTTTCTGTGTGTCTCTCATAACTCAGCTGGGTTCAGAAATATTTAGTGAGATGGTCAGGAAGCAAATTTCTATGTGAAAATTCTCCCATGGAGAGTAATGGAATTGTGATTGTCCAAAAAGCAAGAATTCTGTCAAGTAGCAAGGTTTGTAATAAGTAATAAGATTTGGGATCTTTGAACTGCAGCAAGTAGGGCATTTGAAAAGATTTCATGAAAAGTGAGGAATATTGCAAAGGACTTAGTAACTGTGAGGTGGAGATAGTGAATGTTGGATGATTTACATACTGTGGGACCAGACACTGATGACATGGATTTAGAGGGTGGACACTTACCCAGGACCTAGAACATCTGAACTGGTATCCTTGCTTCTTATTTCTTGACTAGCAGTTCCCTCCCTGAGCTTGCAATTGATTTCTGAAAACAGCTTCTTCCTGAGGATGAGAAGTTGCTGTAATAAAGTTCTGGTTTTTCTATTAGCATTTGGTAATTGAGGAAAAAGTATTTAATTGTATCAGCTCTGATGTGAACACAGGAAAATCTTTTAGAAAAAAACCCACAATCAATCAGAAGTCTTTCAGCAATTAGTCCAAGTAGGAAACTGGAGATCTGAATGAGTCTCAGCTTTCAAAGAACTTGTCATGTAAGGCTTTCAGGTGTTTTACTGATGACTTTCTCTCCTATATTACCTGTGTAATTTGAGGCTTTTATTCTCTGTGGGTTTTGGTCAAGAATTTTCATAAAACTTGTCTATGATTTTCATGCAGATAAATATTAATACATAGTTTTAGTTTTAAAACAGCGTGAAAAAAAATAAAGGGTTAAGAAGAAAAAAGAGCATGTATAAACAGAAAAACAGACCTCCTAAACTCTCTCTCATCCTATGCAATAAAATACTCTTACCTAGGGCTGATGGAAGGAGTGAAGAAATGAGAGCCTTTTTTAATATCACTTTATGTATCCTGTTCAAAGATAAAATTGCTGATGAGCGTCAGTTCTGAATAATTAATGAAATACATATTTTCATTAATGTTTGCACTGTTTCCTCCTTAGCAAAAATTATTGAGATGCCAAAAATACGGTTTGCTATATTTGTGTTGAACTACATAATTTCATTTGTCATTGGTGCTGCCCTGGTCATCAGGATTGTTTTGGAAGGTACATCTCAAACCTCCTTTCTTGCAGCACTGGGTCTAAATTTGGACTTGGTTTGCAGGGTTGTATGCAAGGGCCCCAGCCCTGCTACCCAGGCAGGATTTGGTGGTGGTGTCATTTTTTTTATAATTTTTTTTTTTTTTTTCAATCTGCCAAGGTGTTATTGCTAGGAAGGCAAAAGCAAGCACACTCATCATCTTTGATTTTTCATATCTGGGCTGGAGAGAAAGGTAGATTATCTAATGGAGATTAAAAAAAATCTGCTGTGGCAAAAGTGAATTCTCTAATTCCATGCTAAAGGATGGAAAGAGGGGGCTGCTGTCCCACCCCCTGGCTCAGGAGCAGCTCTGCTGAGGAGGCAGCCCAGGGCAGCCAGGCCACCTGCCCGAGAGCCTGGAAGGAATGGGGTCAGGACAGAGATATTTCTGGTGCTGCTTCCCATAATTTCTCTGCAGAGAATTGTTTGACTCAAATCATTGTTACAGGCGCAGGTGAATGGAAAATTTAAAGGAAATAAATGTGTCAAATCTGTGGTTGCTGATTTCACCCAGTTGAACTGGAGCACTGTTGGTTCTCCTTTGCCTCTGTTTCACTTGAGATGAACATGGACAGTCAGCTGAATGAGGGGATACTCCAAATCATGCTGAGGGTTAATCTCTTACAACCCAAAGAAATTTCCTAAGCTGACCCTCATCTGTGCTTTTGGAAATAAAGGAATCATTTGGCCAACGCTCTCTCCATTTGCAATTAAGCATGCTGGCAGCTCTCCAGTGGGAGCTCTGCAGGCAGGAATATTTAGCAGCACAGAGGATATAATTTCCATACACTGACCCAGGCTGTTGCCAGATGGAGTAGAGGGCTGTGGAATGAAAGTAAATCTACAAATGTTTTTTGTGAGCAAAGGGAACCACTTCTGATTTTGGGTAGGAGTGTGATAGTGAGATAAGGAAAGCAACACAGATTTCTTCATTATTTTCAGGGGGTTCCTACCCTTTTGTTTTCATTTGTCTTGTTTGTTTTCATCTTATCTTGAAAAAGAGACTACAAAGCTTCTTGTAAACTCTATTATCTTTCACTTTGTGCCAACCTGTGAAGTGACATGCAGCAGCACTGCTGCTTCATGCCAGCAGCTGGGAGGGCTGCTCTGAGCCCACGGAGCGGGGGAAGACCTGGGGGAAACTGCAGGTCTTGACAGATTTTGTTGGAAATTCTGCCAGGCTCTGGTTCCAGTAATGCTGCTGGGGACAGGGGCTGCCAGACCTGCACACCCAGCCCCCTCCTGCCCGTGTTTCTTGCCAGGGTCCAGCATGGTCCTTGTTGCAATGTGCTGGTTTGTGGCCGTGGAGGTGCAGAGGTGGCCCATGACTCATAAACAAGTCTCATGCCACAGTTGTAATATTGACAGATGACATTTAGCTTTGATTATTTATGTTTTGTAATATTTTGGAGCCTGATTTGATGGCATTGGTTTGAGAAGTAATGAAGACTTCAAAATAATGAGACCTCAGCATTTGGCTGCTCACACCATGGTGAGGGCAGGGGGGCCTTGGGCTGTGCAGACTGCAGGGCGTGGATGGCAACAGCCTAGATGGGGGCTTCTTTTAGAAATTGCTTTTGTTGCTAAAACTAAAATTACTTTAGACACATCTTGGTTGCAAAAAGATTGCTACATTTCTGTTTGTAGTAATTATTTTTAAAAATTAATTAATCATCCACTCAGGGATTTCTGGGGGATGCTTAAGAATTTTCTGGTTTGAGCAGACCTTTCCTTGTCCAGTTTTAAAATAATAATTCCTTCGAACTGCCATGTAAAAACTGTTTTTAAAGCTGTAAGTCAGAAAACATAGTATGCATTACCTTCTTACTGCAAGTTTCATCTGTGCATTTGTACTTTTGTAAGGTCACCAGGCCTTGATCTTTTTTCTGCTAAGCACTGTCTCCTTGCAATAATGAGTGTCTTGCTGTAAGAGGATTTCAGCTGGACAGATGTACCTTAATGTCTTGCAGCAGGATTTACTGTTTTATAAGACTGATTCTGGATTATTGTGTTCATGGTTGGAATGTGGCAAATACTCAGGTTAAAGGAGCAGTGCTTGTGGCAAGGAAACTTGGACCTGCAAAAATGCAGAGATCCTTGTACTACAAACAAAATATTTTAATTAAGTTCAGCTCTATAATTAACTGTTATACTCAAACTAGCCCATGCTGTACTTCAGAAATAACAAATTTCCAGCAGGCTGGCTGAATCCTATTGTGCAGGAGCATAACTGTGATACTGTTCTAATTAGGTGTTGTATTTGAAACTCTTAGTAACTGTTTGTAGATAAGTTTCTGAAATTACCACTGTGCAAGAGGCTTTCCAGTACACATTGTGGAGAAAAATCATTTTGGCCAGGTGGAAGCTCCAATCTGTGATTTCCATCCATAGTTTTATGAACAAGCCATCTGCTGGCTATAGGTGGTTTTTGGAAGGTGTTAAGGCAGTTTCAGTTGCCCAAGATGCTGGAGTGGAGGGACTGCCTGGAAGGCTTCCTGTGCCCCTCAGGGCAGGCCTGGGGGCTGCCCTTGTCCCTGCCCTGTCCTGCAGGACGTGGCAGTCAATACAGTCTGGTAAAGAGTGGTGATTACACTTCCTGCAATTCCTGTCTATAAATTATTTTAGCCACATAGAGAATTATAAACCTGTTAGTGTACAGCGAGCAAATATTCAGAAAATTTATAGAAACAGGCTTATTTCTGATTCTTCTGGGGGTTTCATGTGTTGGCTAAATAGAATGTATTTCACTACCATCAAATCTTCTTGCCTGAATTTTTATATTATGGGTTTTTACTGCTTTTAACTTGGTAGAATCATCCTAGTTGGGATTGAGCCCTACAGGACGTAGCTGCTCTTTAGTAGCTTCCTCCATGTCTCAGTCACACCTTTTGTTGTTCTAGCTCAGCCTTACTTTGGCTGTTGTTTGATTGCTGTCCTTGTGCATCTCCTGGAAGAGCTGCCTTTTGCTTTAACACTCAGCATTTCAGCAAAATTATGCTTTTGTTGGAAAATTAAGCACAGAGGGTGTGGGAAAAATCCCAAGCAATACGTAGTTTTCTGTTTCAGTGGCAGACTTCCAACTTGTGTAAATGCTTACCTTCCTTTTCCCTAGCACATATATCTGGGCGGGCTGTTGAATTTTATTTTTTTGAGTAACAACTTGACACTTTTACATGAGAAAAAGTTGGCACTGGAGTTGAATGTTGAGTTGAGTGTAATCCTTTTGTTCTTCCCTCTCAAAGACTCCTTCCTAACGCCTGTAACATTCTTATGCTTTTGCAAATGTGCTTGTCTGAAGTACTGCTGCAAATTAATTTCCTTATCTAATTCTTTTTTATTTCCTTCTGAATGCTATTGGGGAATAAAATCAAATGTATACAATGTGCACAAAATGGGATTGCCTCTTCCTTTAAGGTCTAGTTATTGTAGACATTTGCTCTTGCTGCGCACAGAAAAATAATCTTAACAGCTGCTTAATCTAGTTAGAAATGCATCTTGCTGTGTATTAAAAATTACTTCCACTTATCTTTTCTAGTGGTATAATTTGTAAAATCACATTTAAAAAACTGAAACAGCATAAATGTAACCTTGTTCAATCTTTTTATGTGTTAACATACAGAGGGTGCACATTTAAACGGCCTTTGAGCATATGACAATTAAAATAGACACCTAAGAAATATCCACCTCCTAGCACTAGAGTACTCTCAGAAATCTTGCCCAAAGGGCTTGTAGTGGTGCTAGATTATTTCAATTAAAAAAAAAGGAATTATTCTGCTTCTTTTCAAATGGGATTTGCTATTTCTGGAAACTATTAAATGTTCAGATTGAGGACCCACCCTTTATAAATTAATGCAGCACAGAAGAGTAATTAAATTTGGTAATCTCATTAAAGCTTTTAATGGAATTGATCATTTCAGGGAGTTTTTTCTGGTTATTGGGATTTCTGAACAAAAGAGTCACTATTGGATTATTACTGCTCTTTTCTAGTAGCAGTTTGTTTTCAGCTGCCAGGCAAGACAGTCATTCTGGGACCTCAATTTGTTTCTGCTGAGGATGGGAGCAGCATGCAATTCCCCCAGGAGATGAGAATCTCAGTTGTAGTGTTCTCCCCTAGACCGTTAGCCACTAGTTACATAACTTTTTCTAAAGCTGATTACAAACTTAGATCTGTTTTGAAAATGCTTGTTCATTAAAGCAAAAAAATAAAGCAGTCAATTCTTACTTTTTGTAAATATATTTAGTAACATGCAAATTATTTGTTCAAATATACCTGATTTGATTCTTCAGTAAAGAATGTCTTCAAGGTTTCAGCAGTATATGGTTACTGTGAAATAAATAATTATTCCCTTTTTATTTCATTTAGAAACAGTTAAAATTGTACTAGTGCAATAGAATGAAACTGCAGTGTATATATAAAATTGCTGTACTTATTTTTACAGAACTTTGCTTATTGCTTTTCAGTTTAAAACAAAACAATGTAAAAAGGCAAGAATAATCCTGAGCAATTCTCTTTATTATATTAGTAAGTCCTACACTGTGGATGTATATATTTTAATTATTTGTGCATGCATATATATTTAGACCTATTGCCTTGTTTTGATGGCCCCCTTCCCCATGACATTTGTGTCTTTTCCTCATTCTTTTCCAACCTGAGAAATTCCACTAATTAATCTCTTTCTACATGTCCTTCTGTACCTTTCCTGCCCAGTGATATCTGTTCCTGAGATAATCTGTACAGGTGTGAGAGACAAGAACAGCATTGCCTGTTGAAGGTGAATGTTGATGGTAGATGTAAAGGAAGTGAGAATAGAGTATAAATCCTTGCTTTAGGAGGTAGAAATAAGATTTGTGCACATGTGGCCAATTTTCCTGCTGTCCTGTACATTTTTGGTTAATCTAGAGGTCAGAATCAGGACTGCACAGAGTTTGCTTTCTGCATAGGACTAGAGCAGTGGAGCAGGTGAATGTAGCAGCACAGCAGAGAGCCACTGTTCCCATGCCTAGAACAGCCCTGCTCTCCAGCTGCAGACAAATAATCCTGAGCCACCCTGTCTGCACATCCCTGCCCTCCCCTCCATCCTCCCCCCAGCTGAAGTGGTGGGGCAGGAGCCAGTGCTCTGCAGACAGCAATGCCTCTACAGACACAGACTAAAGTTTGTTCTCAGGTATTAATTCTGTCCCAGCCTCTCTTGAGAGAGCAGATTTAACGGTGGGCTTTGTGTAATTACAGCAATTTTCAACAATATTTAGCATTTTTATGGAGAAATGTACTGTGAGAACTTTTATTGACATAAAATGGCAATTAATGTCAGGCAAAAGTTTTTCATTTATTCCTTATATTTAAAGTGGACCTCCAGAAATAAATGTTGTGGGAGTGCTTCAGACCCTCTGTGGATGTTTGCTGTTATAGATACAATTTATTTTACTTTGTTTTAAGATTTGTTGTAAGAAATATTTATGAAAAGATTGATAGACCCCATTTCAGAACTGAAGGGAACTCGGGCAGCTGATTTGCAGGTACCAACTTCCAGGCTGCTTTGTAAAATAAAGGAGTGAGGAAAACCAAAGCAGGAAGGAAGGCTCCTGCAGGTTTTCAGCTCTTTCTGTGCTGTGACTGCCAATCTTCTCAAGCTTCACGTAGGAGACAATCAGATGCCAATGCCAGCCCTGACTGTCTTCCTCTTATGTTCAGTGGCTGGGGGCAGAGGAGAGAGCTCAGCTCCTGCCCTGAGGAGATTGCTCAGCGAGCAAAGCCAAGGAGCTGCTGAGGGCCCTGCTTTGCCTCCTGTCAAACACAAACCCCACAATCTGTGAGGTGCCTCGTGCTGATTGATACCCACTGGGCCTCCCCGGGAAGAGCTGATGCTGCCTTGCCTGTCTAAGATTGACTGCAGTCAGTGGGAGCAGGGGGAAGAGATGCTTCTGACTCTCCAGGGCAAGGAGGGTGCTCACTGGAATTGCCCAGGTAAAGCCTCAGCCTTGGAAAGAGACAGTCAGTTTTAACATCATGGGCATCTGCTTAATCACTTCTCTACTATCTCAAAATTCTCAGTAAACTATTTTCAATATCATCACCATGATTAAAGTGCTAAAATACCCCAGGAGCTACTGAAATGGGATTAAACTTAATCTTAGCTTTGCTAATTATCAGTCTTATTCCTATGAAAGAAGAATATAGTCAACTTTGTGTTCATCTCTTTTATCAGGCAATACCATGTACTAGAATGAAAAAGGAAAATAATCCTGATTTGAAAACAAATTATGCAAAAAGGGAGACAAATTCTTGCAAGGTTTCCCCTGACAGCTGATTTTCATGTGAGTCTGGGGACTTCAGAAGACTGAAACATGGAAGGAAGGAGAGAATTAGGTGAGAATTGAGGACTCAGTCTGTTATTCTTTGACACCCAACAATGCCCAAGGAATAGGGTTTCTGTGTGCCTGAGGAAGTACATAATTCTATCACTAATTCCTTTAAGTGAAACAATTTTTTAAATTTCTGGCTTCAGACTGTATTAAAACAGCTGCACTTTCTTGGGGAATGCTGTGATATAAGTCCAGTTTATCATCTTACAACAGAATTTCCTCACATGTAAAGCATTCCAAAATTACTCTGGAGTACTCTGAGTCTAATGAAGACTTATGTCTCTGTTAAGCCTTACCAATGTAAAAGTTTGCCAGCTAAAGGCTGGGCACTTGGGAAATCAGATAATGGACTTTATTAAGTTTTTCTGAGAGGATCAAACCAAAATATTTATTGTTTGAGGTACCACCACCTCCTCCTAGAAATAGATGCCTGTGTTCTGGACTCGTGAGCTGCAGGCTGTGCCTTGCCAGCAATGTGAAAACAGGCTGGGAAGAGAGGGAATGGTTGGGGTGAAGGTGTCTGTAAACATTTTCATGTACAAGGGACAGTTCCTTTAGTGGCAGTATTACACAACACCTGTGAGACTGTTTACTGAGAGAGTGTTTACAAGAGCATGTAGTGACAGGACAAGGTGGGGGAATGGCTTCAAACTGAGAGAAGGTTCAGGTTGGAGGTGAGGAAGAAATCCTCGACTGTGAGGGTGGCACAGGTGTCCCAGAGAAGCTGTGGCTGCCCCATCCCTGGAAGTGTTCAAGTCCAGGCTGGAGAGAGCTCTGAGTAACCTGCTCTAATGGAAGGTGTCCCTGCCCATGAGAGAGGGATTGGAAATAAATGATGTTTAAGGTCCCCTCCAATCCAAACCATTCTGTGATTATATGACTGCCTACAAAAAGCTACAGGATTATGCACTGGCTTGTTCCATGATTTGCTATTCATGCTGGGCAGAAGTGCATCCCATTTGCCTCCTAAATTGCTTTTGGTGTGCTTTGTGGACTTCTGCAAGAGAAGAGGAGTCCTACAGGGGTACAGCTGTGGATTTCCATACTGGAAGCACGATGCCATCATCTGTGGCTGACCATGCAGTAACTTGTGCCTGAGAAAGGACTGGGGTGTGCTGGGAGCAGCCTCTAGAAGAGCTCTCGATAGCTCTGGGCATTGCTTGGTTAGAGCATTTAGCTGATGTCACGTCCAGTTTAAAATGCAAAGAGAATAGAAACCATTCCTCACTAATTCATGGCTCAGTCTGGTGACTGTCAGTGTGCCCCAAATGCCTCACGTGACACACGGGTACTGACCAGCAGGCTCTGGCACACAGGCTTTTACACTCTTGCAATTTATCCTCTACCCAGGGCCTCAGGTCATTGCATTAGCTTTAATGTAAGGTATCTCCAGGTGCTTTGGACGTGGTTGTAACCTGCTGTATACCTGAGCATACCATTTGAGTGAAGTGTTTTCCAAATGGGTTTAATTTGCCTACTCAAAGCTGAATTTAGCTGAAATTCCCTGGATTCTTAGTGTTTGAGTGTGGAGTCTGAGCTTCAGGAGGGAATTACATCTCTTTGAAATGAAGTTGTCTTTTCAAGGTATTTGATAAAATTAAGATCTTCTTTAATTCTTGAGGTTCTGTTTCCAGTGCTGCAATTCTAAAGCTGATATGGGTTAGATTTGAGGTTCTTTTGTTTGCATTTGAGCAAGTAAATTTTCCTGAGAAGTATTTTGTATGCTGCTTTTCACCTGATAGTACAAGCAGTACTGATAAATGGCAATTTCTGGCAGCATTATATAAGAAAGAGGATTTTATAAACTTGATCACAAACTTTCCTAAATATTTTCTGTAGGCTAAATGTTGACTTAAGATTTTCAGACATCTGTTGCAAAACAATTGCAATTAAAAACCTATTTTTTATGACTCTTAACCTATAATGTTGAAATGTCTTGGCATTTTCAAAAAGATAGAGCTTCAAAAGTTCTCAGATTATCTTGCAGAAACCAGAATAATTCTCAATAGTACTTTTAATGAACATGTTTTCATGTAATCTATGGTTGATATAATCAGCCATGCTTGAAAAAAAAAATGTATTCTCTTGAAATTTAACACTTGAAATCTTTAAATGGAATGGGGAACAGGTGATTCTTCCTCAATATCTTGCTGTACTGAGGACATTTCCAGCATCAGAGAGCACCTGCTCCTCCTGCTCAGGAGTGTGTGCATCTTTGTGTAGCTGGGCTTGGGCTCCCTCTGATCATCACTGTGTCATCCTTGTTCTCAAAAACAACCTGTTGATCTTGAGTGAGACTGTGGGGACCTGTAAAAGTCACACATTTTTCAGGACAAATTAGGATTTGTTACACTTAACAGCTTTTGTGTGTGTGTGTGTGTGTGTGTGTGTGTGTTGAATAAATAGCACATTGTTTTTATGACAAAATCTCTTTGCACATAGCTTAGAGTGGAAACTTGACATTGTGGCTTTAACGGTGCCAAAATAAATGTCTGGTAAATTAGCACAAATAAATGTTCTTGTGGTTTACTGTCTATGGGGAAAATTAGTTTTCACTTCAAAATGTTGGAGCTAGCAAATTGGGAATATTAATTTATCCCTGCTCATGCTCACAGGCTTTTTATTCTCAGGTGTTTAGCACTTTTGAGTGTTTAAGCTCCCTTGTGATTAAAATGTCAGTCCTGCTCGGCCTCATCATAATTAAGAGTGAGAATGTCCCCAGCCAGACCCGTGTGGGTGTTTGAAACCAGGCTGGAGCAGATGCAACCTTGGCTTGCAGGAGGCAGCTCTGGCTCCCTCCTGGCCACATGTCTGGCTTTTCAGAGTCCCCGTGGGTCAGGGAGGATCCCCTTGGGACACCCCAGATCGGGGCTGCAGAGAACTGATGGCCCCTGGCCCGGGCTCTGCTGGCACTGCTGATACAAACCAGCAGGGACTCTGAGGCTTTGCCCCGCGATGTCCCCTCCTTTGTGACCCCCACCTAAGGGATGTACACAGCCAGCAGTACTGCCTCAAGAGCTTAGGTGAAAAGCTAAGGCAAGAGCATCAGACCTCTAGGCCAGAAAGCACTTTAAACATTCCCAGCCAGAAATCATAAAGCTCAGGTCACACCGTTACTGAAGTTGTCCGAAGCTAAGAGAAATAAATCTTGGAAGAAGCTGTTAAGGATTAATTTTGAGAAAGGTCAGCTCCTCAACATTTTCTGGATTCCAGAAGTACTTGTTCATTCAGTTGCAATGCTGTTGGCAGTTTAAAATATGGGTTTGGACTTGATGGGGATGGGGGTAATCTATTAATCAGCACTTCATCATCTACAGCTGCTTATCTTCTCTTTTCTGCAATTCCTCTTTTTAGTTGGACATCAGCATTGTCTACGTACTTCATATCATCCATCAGGAGGAATGAATGAAGTACACAGCAATATATCAGTTTGACTAAGCTCAATAAAGCAAAAGAGAAGCAGAAAATTATTGCAATAATCTTAAATCTTTAATGATAGTGGAGTTAAATATATATCATTTTCTTTACTCATTACTGTAGTGATAAAGCCCTGCTCTAGTACATAGTCCTAATTTGACATAGAAAGTTCCTTCTTATTCTATTAGGTAGAACTCCCTTCCCCCCTTCCNTTTTAAACCTTTGGGACAAATGATGTCTGAACTGTTTAATACCACAGCTTCAATAGATCTTGGCCAATACTACTTCTGGACTTTATAAAAAAAAATTAACTGAGCTTTGGAAGGAATTAACTTCACTCCAACTGTGCCTCTTTCCTGTGTGTTTGACAACCAAAAAAAAAGTATATTAAGTTTTCAATGAGAGAGATTCAGCTGTTCCAAAGACTGAATGGCACTCATTTTTGTCTTGGTTAAAAATACTTGCAGATGTTTCATTAATAAACTGTAGTGTCCTCCTATGAGAAGAGATTAAATTTGATGGGAATGCAGGAAACGTTCTTGCTGCTATTTGCATGAAAGTTTTCCCAGCTTTGGCAGAGCTACAGGAAGCACGGGGCTTATTGGGCTTGGCTGACAAATGTTCTGAGGATTCTGTGGCTGCCTGGTGAGCTCTGCCCCAGGGCTGCAGGGGGTGAGCTGAGCTCCCCCAGCACCTCTGCCCTGGCACTGGGGGTGGGATTGGACTGCACCTTAAAGCAAAACCAGAGATGTTTGTCCTGTCCTGGCTGCCATAAGACTAGGGAAAATCAGGGAAGACAGGAGACAGAGAAGGATGAAGGTGATGTGAGAATTGCAATCTGGTGAGGCTGGAGTGGACTGGAGCTGAGACAGAGCAGAGGTGAGGACAGCACTGCAAGACCCTGTGGAGGATGAGGGGAATGGAGGAGGGCTGTGAACAAGAGCATGTGTTTGTGGTGTCTGCCCCACTAGAACCGGGGCAAAACCACAGATTTCTCTGCTGGCAGTGTTAATGGGTTCCCAGGAAATTTCCAGGGATTTTCTAAGTTTGTATCCCTTTGCTTGCTTTACCCAATGCTGTGTATTCAACTCTGCTTATTAAACTTTGAGACGAGCATTAATATAAGGCTGAATCAACAAACATTAGAGGGAACTGAAAGAACAGGTTCCAATTAATTTGTTTTCCTCCATTCCTTTTAGTGTGGGACATCTCTGCAAAGAAATTATATCAAGGTTAGGGTTCTGAGACTTGACTTTGAAAGTTCAGAATTGTTGAAATTACCTGTGCAGTGATGGATGGGGCTACACAGCAGCAGCACAGTAATGTTTTGGCAGCCCATTTGCCAAATCTTGCGAGAGGACTGACTGAGAACACACACTGCCTCAATCAGTGAGAAACTTTCCAAGCCAAGAGTAATCCATGCAATGAAAAACAAGCTCTTTTGGTGCAGAGGATAGAATATGAAGTCATTGCTTTTAATTAAACTGTTCTGAGGGAGACTGAACTTTGTAACTTCAAAGCATGTGTAATTGATAGATTTAGTGCTTTATACGTATCTCCACGGTCCCAAAAATTCTGGTCACGTTTTAGGTAAGTGGTGGTCATGAAAGCAATTTATGGATTAACATGGATTAAAGGGAGGTTCTTTCAAAGGAGTATTTCAGCATTAAGAATGATAGGCCTAAATGGCACTTGTTGTAAAGTTTCTAAAAACTGCACTTGCTGCTGTGGACTAGACTTATAATCAAAGCTGTGATTTAAATTTTCCTTAATAACTTTATGTTATAACTTTTCCTTTCTGTGCCCTCTAAATTACTTTGTCTATTCTAGATAAATGGATCTCATCAAGAGTGAAAAGGACATTTTTTGTGAAGCATCAAATCTTTCTTGCTGGAATCTAGATTTATTAACTTCACATTATGAAGTTAATAAATGTTGTCCCTCTCTCCCTTCAGAGGCCTTTAAGGAGAGAATGGACTGAACACTTAAAGGTTTAGGACATTTCTGTGTAACGAGGAGTCCTTAAAAATGAATTGCATCTTTGTCCTGAGGAGCTGACACCTAATGTTTGGGAAAAGCACCTTCTAAGGAGTTTGCTGCTGGTGGTGGTTTTTTTCTTTTTTGTTGTTTGAAGAAATCCATTTGGGGCCTTCTAATCTGTTCTCTCAGACATTCTGTGTGTAGTAAGATGTTCAACTGTCTTCAGGCTCCAAATGGAGAATTAATGAAATTAATAGTTTTAAAGTTCCAATCTAACCATAATAATAGAAGAATGTGTTACTAGATTGCAGCTTGGAGTTGTACAGTAATTTACAGGTGTCATTCCCCAGAGTCCCACTGTCCCAGCAGTGTAAGAGGATGCAGAGCAGTCCAGCAGCCCAGACTGTGTGTGTAGTGCAGGCACACACAAGAAAGAAGAATGGCACAAACACTGCTGTACAGATTTCGAGGCAATATCATCCCTTTGTGCTCCTGAAGATGCCTCAGGAAAAACTGAGTGATCTTTTTAAGTGCTGGAGATATCTGCTAATGACAACTATGATTCCAGCAAAAGACAAGCTTTCAGTTATTATCTGTAGTTATTCAATCTATAGAACACACATATGCGAGCTATTCTCAAGCATAGCAGATTTTTATTTAGAACATTTAAGATACACTGCAAACATTTGGACCCAAAAATGAGATTTATTTCTCACAAAGATGTAAGTATCTATATGAAAAAGCACTCAAAAATCTGGAAATATCAATGTTCTATTTGTTGAAGAGGTAAAATTTCAACTAAAGCAACATACCTTTGATTTGCTTTTAATTAGAACAATTTTTTTCCTCTTTGAGCATTCTTTTGAAGAACCCAACCAAAGTACTTGTGACTTTGCCTGAAAGCTATAGTTAACACTAATTTATCTAAAAGTATGTAACGAAGAATATTTTATCCAGCTGTAAGTATGTGATGATGAATTAGTGGGAATATATAGCCATTTGTTATGCTTATATAGCAGCTCATAGCTGTAATAGTCCTGGATCACTTCACTCTTTGCTGTGAATTAGGCAATATTAATATCCATTTTTGTCAATGGAGATTGAGGGACAGAGACACAGAGAGCTCTTACCATCTGCTCTTAATGGAGGCTTAACCTCCCATCTCTCTCCACCCATGCAGATAAACTTCTTAGGAAACTTTAGAGCTACTTTATTTTTAAAGTTCACGTATCTCCTAGGACCACATTGTCACAGGTTTGAACTTTTGAACAGAATACCTTTGTTTTGGATCACACCTAGAGGAAAGGCAGAACAAGTGTGCTACAAGGTCTCCCAGATAATTTCCATAATTCCAGCCTAAGGGAACCATAGAATCACAGAATGTTTTTGATTGGAGGAGACCTTAGAGGTCATCTCATTGCATCCTCCCTGCCATGGGCAGGACACCTTCCACTATCCCAGGCTGCTCAGAGCCCTGTCCAGCCTGCCCTTGGGCACTGCCAGGGATGGGGCAGCCACAGCTGCTCTGGGCAGCCTGTGCAGGGCCTCCCCACCCTGTCAGGGAAGGATTTGTCCCTAACACCTCATCTAACCTACTCTCTGTCACTTTGAAATCACTGACATTGAATTCAGTAACTCTGTGACAGAAGCACCCTGGAAGGTGAAGCAGTACGTGTGGGGCTTTGCTGTGGGCATGCCTGGATGAAGATTTACCTGATTTGGGCTCCTGTGCCTGGTTTGCCCAAGCTGCAAAGCCTGAACTTGAATGATTTGCCTGGAGGTACCTGACAATTCTATTAATTTAAATGGGTATCTCCAAAGTCAGTAGCTCCCCGTTCCCTGTCCGTGCACTGGTCAGAAGCTGTGTGAGGCAGCAGGCTGGTGCTTTAGCCCTGCCTGACCTCCCCAGGGGCTGTTTGGAGTGTGAGAGCTTCCAGCCTGGGGCCTCTCACTGGGCAATTTGCAGCTGAGCTGGAGAGCAGAGGAGCAGCTGTGCCACGGCCAGCACTGCCAGGCATTCACCTCCCCAGCTCTGAGGTCTTATGGACTGAGGAGAGGAATAGGGGAGAATTTTTTGCCTCTTCTTGGTTCTCCATATCCTTTTATACATATGGAAAAGTATTTATTTATATGAAAAAACAAACAAAACAACCAACTATCTGTCAAGGTCATCAGTGATTCTTTTTTCTCACTCTTTAATTTTGTTATTTGGATCCATTTTCTGATAGCATTGTCTTATCTTTATATTAAGAGAACTCCTCATCTTTCCACAGTGCCTGTGCCCGGGTCAAAGCCACCAGGTTTTTATGAGTGCTTTTCTTTCATTTCTGATATTATTGTTAATGCACTTTTATTAAGAAATCTATAGAGCTCACAACACACTATTTCACAACAAATTCCTAATCTTCTCCATAAAATGTGCATGTTTCTCCTCTGGTAATTCAAACTTGCTTTCCTTTTCCAACTGTCTGATTTTTGAATTACCATAATCTTGATTCAAATCTACCTGGTTATCAGCTGACACAAACAGGTTTATTGAAGTGGCTTATTCTCCCTGTCTGACAGATCTCACATTTAGTAACGAGTTTCACTTCTGCCTTATTGACCAAAAATTCTTTTTGAGTCACACATCTTTTTCTTCTGGTTTTCAAACCTTGTTGCTCAAGTGATGTAACAGTTCATTTTATATTACAGTGTTTGTAACTAGAATCTCTTATGTTCTAATTTAGTTATAGGGAATACCCCAAAATTCCCTTCTAAACCAATCAGTATTTTCTGAGTAATAAATAGGTCTGTCAGTGTTGTTGTAAATGAATTTTCCCTCTCCTGAAGGTTTACAGACTTTGCTATGAAATTTTCTACTTGCTTTTAAGTATCAAGAAAACATCTACACTTTTTAAGATACAAATTTTAGACTTGACTTCCCAATCCCCATCAAGTATTTGGAGAGGCAACTGCTATATAGTATCTGAAATATCTACATCATCTGCAACATCTATATTTTATACAGATAGACTGATAAAAAAAAGCCAGAAATTGATCTCACCTGGGCAAAGCTAGAGATAAGTAGCAACTGTTCTGTAGCCATAGTGAACTATGCATTTTTGTTCCTCATTCCCAGTGGAGCCTGCTTTTGCTTATTTCACTTAGCTATATATTTATGTAATAGTGTTTTGGTAAAATTGGCAGAAAGTGTTAATTTGTGTACATGTGTTTATACAGATAGTATATGTATGACATGTGTTATACAAGTCATCTTGTGTGCTACAATACAGAAAATTAGGGTTAAATAACCTATACTGAATGTTGTTTCAGTAAAGATTTTATTTTTTTTTTAATTGTGAGTTATGCCCTAGTGTTCTCAAAGCACAAAATACAATGTCCTTGTTGTTACCCTAATTAGAGTTTCAACATGAAACTTAAGGATCTGATGTCAGTGTGACTGGTGCTGTGTTGTAACATCACTGTCATGATGAGGGATCTGGAGAAATGTGCCTTCTCCTAAACATCTCGTAGAGATAAACAGTTTCCATTCACTATTTTAGGCATCTGCAGGCTTTGGCTGACTGCACAGAGCTCACTTGCATGCCATGAGACATCCATCAGATGTGGTAATCTGTGTTTCTTTCCATGCCCTCTCAATTGATGTAAATTGGTATGGCTGACAGAACACCAATAGATCAGGATGTCTTACCCTAAAAGAGCCTCAGCTTGGGTGCTCTAACATCACCCAGGGCTTAAGAATTGTTTTGGGGAGTGGTTGAGGTTGCTTCCTATAAATGGACCAAATGGAAGGTAGAAATGTTGTTTGAGTTAATGGGCTGCATTGGCACCAAAACTGAAATAAACTCTTAAAAAAATTAATTTAATTTGGTAATGATGAGGTCACTAAGCACTGGAGTGGGGAGGTTCTGGAGCAACTTTCCATTTAGAGTAGTGAGGACAAGAAACCAAATTACTTCCAATATGGAACTTTCTCATTTATGAAGTGTTTGTATTATGTGTTTGCCTGTGATAGCAGGGAATTGTGTTTGATGACCCTGGAGGACATTTCCACTCTTCCTTCCTCTGCATATGCAAGGAAAATAAATAAAGCTTCTTGTGTGCTTCACTGGGTGCCAAATCCTTTCTGTAATAACCCTAGGAAGCTAGCTGGAAATAATTAGCAGAATTGCCAGGTATAACTGAAGATAGATAAAGCTGCAGTGACTGAAGGAGCAATGTGCAGTGTCTTTTGCTCGCTGGATTTGGGTGGCTGAATAGTCTATGATGCACTTCCTTGAGAGGGTAGCAGCTATTAAAGCAATTTGCTTTATGTCCTTTGCTTTCATTTACAACAGCACATCTCCTATGGAACCACGTGTTCCCTCTTCTCTTGTGCTGTACCTCTGTGCACTTTTAGCTGTCCATCCCATGCTTCTGTGCTGTACATTTAAATAATTGGCAGTGGAAACTGCTGGCATTTACTTAATGTCTGGAATTAAGCTGTACATTTCCTTCTCTACTAAGAAAGCATGAACTCCCTGCTGTTGCAGCCGTCAGTGGTTCCCAAGTGACCCTGTGATCCTCAATTCCTGGATCATCCCGAGGTCACTGGGGCTGCTGCCGGGATTTCTGACCAGATCAGGCCAAGCAAAGCAACACTGCTGGAAATCCAAATGTGCTGTACATGGCATCATCAAAAACTAACCACAAATCACAGGTCTGTCTGCTGTGCTGCAAATCCTGTGATTCAGCACGTCAAAAAGCAACTATTAGGCTTCCAGCTTGGGATAAAATAATCACAGGAAAATAGGCGGATCTGTCAAGTTGTTAAAAGATAATGCTGAAATATGCAACAATCTGCTCAGCAATAAGGCTGTCAAAGATGGTAAATATTAGTCTAGAAAATGGGAAAATAGACATTTTTTTTCATTAGTGCCTGGGAAAATAACTTGTATTTGACTTTGCATTTTAATATTTGCATCTTTAACCAACACTGGAATGTTGGAGCCAAAAAAAAAATGAAAAAAGAAATTATGTTAAAAAGAAATACAAAACATAAACAAAGGGAAAAAACCCAACAACCCTAAATCCCTCCTGTATGACCTTGCGGAAGAAAAATACAAAGCAATGATTTGTATAAAAAGGGATTTACTTAGGCAAATTCAGTTGTTGTTTAAACAAATCTTTAAGGTTCATTTACAGTACAAAATCCTACTGGCCCTAGAGACTTGAGAAGAAGGAATGAAAAGTTTCAGTTTCTTTCTGCAACATTGCAAAGTCACCTTTTCCATTTTCAACTGCTAGAAGTCTCCATAGCACACTTAGTGACCTAAAAGATAGTAAAAATACACTGACTTGTGATGGCAAATGGTCACTGGTCGCAGGAGATTGGGACAATTCCATACTCAAACTGTGCACAAGACGCAAACACAAACCCTCCATGTTCCATTTTCTAGGACCATGAGATGCTCCACTGGAAACATGATGTCTCTGCTTTTGGGGTTGCTGATAATGGATCAGTCTCACAAATGAACATTGATGGTGCAGCATCACTTTGGAGTGCAAGAAGGTGTTTTCAGTCCACTTCAGGTGCTCACATTCCTCAACGTTTTAGACATATGGCTTAGACAGGAAGGAACTTATTGTCCCCTTTAACTCCTCAAAGATCACTAAAAAGCAGTGCACTTAACTGTGCAGTGCTTTGCTGCCACTGTGCAGAGCAGAGAAATGCAAGCCTGTAAGATGGGATGTAGGCATAGCTGGTTGTGTTTCCTTAAGATTTGTTTCTGTTGAGCTGAGCTTTGTCAAGCTGAAGTAGGCTTGGCTGCTGCTATGGGATGAATCTGAGACTTTGTCAGCAGAAATAATTGAGCTGCTTCTTGCAGGAGAATTACATTCTTAATTGTTGTCTGGAAAGCTCTCACACTTCTGTGTTTCAGAGCAGACATTTTGTCTAGAGGGTTTTTCTGTCAGTGGGGATGAGTCTTTGTTGTTATTCTCTTGAGAATCCAGCTAAATCTAGTCATGTTACTGAGTTTGATTTTAATTGCTTGTGCCTCATTAGAGGCTGAATGGGTGAGAATACATCACTTCTCCTGGACCTGCTCTGGCTCAGGGGTACATCCAGAGCCACAGCTGCTCTGTGGTCCTGGAAAGGCATCCTGACTTCAAGTGGGCAGTGCTGCACTGCTGTCGTGCTTCTGCTGGGGCACTGATGTAGAGTAGCTCCCAAAGACTAAATAAGGAGCAAGGTCTGGAGCTCAGGACAGACACTTGGGCTGGACAAAGGATGCTGGAAGCTGAAATAAGGAGTATTATTTCAGGTGTGAGGAGTGACTTGGAGTGGCTGGAGGAAGGCTGTTGGCAAGGGAGTGCCTATGAGCTCAATCAAGCAAGGCCCATAAGCACTGGTGTGGGTGGGGGGTGTGTGGGGTGGCAGCAACTCTGAGATCAGAGTACTTAGGACGCCTGTCTCTGAAAGTTACCAACCTGTGATATTCCCAGGGTAGCAAAAAAGGATGCATTTATAGAATTATGCATGCACAGTGCTGTGATGTCTGCTTGAAGAAGCCAAATTAAGCTTAACTGGACTTGACTTTGCAAACTGAATAATCCTTTACAACACTGTTTTGCATGCACGAGAGATACGTAAGCCTAGTTTCAGCTGGATTTCTGGGTGGTTCAGTGCAGATGATTTATTTAAACAGTGCTCTTTCATCTCCCCTGCATTGGAATTCACTGCTCCCTCCAGTGAGCCCCCAGCCAGAGCAGTTTGTCCTTCTGCCTCCTAGCAGCCACAGCGTGCTCCAAGCTGGTCTCCCTGCTGTAAATATGTTTAGTGTGGTAGATGCAGTTGTAATGTGAGCTCCCAAATTTCTTTGTGTGTATTTGTGGCAAACAGCTCTGCTGGTGTCTGGCATTCTTAGTCTGTAGCAGATGTCCACCTATGTACCCTCTACAGATGCTGCTGACAGCTTAACAACTGATGTAGACTAAAGATAATTAAATATTAAGTCTTGAATAGGCTCTAGTATCCTATCAGTAATTGAACGACGATAATATATTTGCCAGTGTTTACTGCTGTGTGCTAAGCCAGATGCATTTCATCATTTTGATCCTTTTCACAAAGCTTTTCTCCTATAATGCAGCTTCCTGTAGACAGTTGTGCTAAGCAGCAGCCCTACATACTTTCCATCTGGCTCTGCCATGAGAACGAGCTACATGCACCTCTGTCCTGAAAACAAGGCAGAGCAGCTACAGACATATTCCATAGTCACCTATTGGAAAAAAAATCTGTCCAGGCTATTAATAATTCCTTTAAGTTTCATGACTACTACTTACTATCTTCCCTGCTTTCATTATTCCATATGTTTCCCATCCCTGACTCTTTTCCCTTGCATGCTCTATGTAGTTATTTTTATTGTTACAGGATGATGTGATACTGCATGGTTTCCTGAAACTGTTCTACACTAAAACCTATGGCTCTGCTTTTGCCAGAACCATACCAATTTTGCAATGGGTCAGTTTTAGGGGCCCACTTAAGTTGCTCCCATGATTGCCTTTCTGGGGAAAAGGGTCAAGGGGAAGGCAATGATGCCTTTGAAGTTTCTAGCTCTGTCTCTTGCCCTGGTTATGATAAGGAACTGTGCCTCTGGATTTGCCTGGAAGGTAGTTAGTCAGCACGGAACTAAGGGCAGTGAGAGCAGCAGGAGCCCCAGCAACTTGTTCCTTGGCCACTTTTGGGAAGATGGACCCTACAAGTACTTCAGACTTCTCAGGGATCACCTCAGCACTCTCTCTAGCACTCAAACACAAGATGTGACCTGCTGTGTTCAAGTTCCTGCAGCACAGCAATGACCAAGTGGAGAGAGTAATTTTAATTTCCTTGCTTGCAGCACCGTGGCCCTGCATTATGGCCTAGGGTGTTTCACCAGCTGTGTCTCAAACATGGAATGAATCTTGCTTTGCTGTAGCTGACAGTTCAGTCTCTTGCTATAAGAGTGTGCCCAGCAAAGCAGTCTCTTTCAGGAGAAAAAGAAATGACAGCCAAAGCGGTAAAAGCTGCATGACAGAGAGCCAGATACAGAATATCAGCTAAAGTCTAGGGATTTTTCATTTTTTGTCATCTTTGCCACAAGGGGCAGAGCTCAGTTCTGCTGGTTCCTTGCCCCACCCACTAGACAGCAGTGTCCAATAGTGTGCATTCATTATTCACTACAAATTGAAAAGTTATTCTAATTAGACAGTGCTGTAATCCTCTTGCTGCTTTGGATCAGATGTCTTCCAGTGTAAACAAAAACCCATCAGACTTGAAGAAGTGGGTCAGATCAAGAGACATCACAGTGCATTATAGCCTAATCCAGTGGAATTGGTTCTAAAATGGTGGCTCTTGGTGGGGGAAGGGAACACTGGGCTGCAGCCTACACTGTAAAAAGGTCACTGCATTGGAAGAGTTGAAAAATTGTTTGTTGGTGTCACGTTTTTTTATTTTAGGGCATGTGCTGCATTTACACCAGGAGCTCCATGTCTTTCATGTGCTTTGCCTGTCAGTACTGCACAAAAAATTGAGTGAAATATCCTTTCAAAAGTCCATTTGCAGAGCAATGGAATGAAACCATCTTAATCTAGCAGTATGTAAAAGTGTATAAATTTGGCAGTGACACATGGATGTATATAACTGTACAGCTTATGTACTGCATTAATGAGGTGTAAAACTTGTCCCAGAAATGCAGCTATGCAGTGCCTTTCATTCCACAAAGCCCTCAGAACAGCGTATCAGTGATGAGAGCGCGCTCTTTGCACAGTGTTGGAAGACATTTGTTAAGCATTAGCGCCAGTTGTCACACGGTTCAGAGTCACTGTGAGGCCTCAGAGTGCTGCACTTGGCCTGCTGGGGCCTGCTCCCACTGAGCTGTTAGCTGGTACAATTTAATGGTTCTGTCACATGCCACACTGCCGGGCAGAAAGGACCAAAAGCACGTGGGGAAGTCAGGTGTAGGCCTTGCTATCTCTACACGTGTGGTTTGGAGGGAATTTGAAGGGGGAGCTGGAACAGGCACGAGCACAGGGAAGCCCCAAGCACCCAAAGAGAATAGAGGAGTGGAGTGGTTCTGTTCTGCTGGCAGTGAGAATTCTGGGGAGAGTGACCTGTAGGTCTCCAGACTGTTTGCACAGCTCAGCTGTGTAGCTGAGGGAACCCTTTCCACACTCTGAGTGTTTTTACTCACAGTCCCACGTGGGTGGGAGACAGTGAACAACACAGGGCTGGGGGAGAGACGCGTTCTTCTGCAGATAGCTGGGCTTCCAAGCTGAGAGAAACCAGCCACACACACCTTGAAAACTTACAGAGGTCACCTGGGGGCATGCAGAGCTCTTACTGAAGCCCAGAACTGTGGATAGATGAGCAGACCAGTAAGAAAAATTCAGAGTTGTAAGAAGTTCGAAAATTAACTTTGCATCTTGCCTGAGTAGTTTATAAAAAAAAGCCAAAACCAAACCAAACAAAAACTAAACCAAAAAAGCTCCAAAACAGAAACAAAAAAACTCCACCAAATGCTCCCCACCTCCTTGTTGCATTTCTTATTAAGTAACTTCAGCCAAATTTTATTTGTACAGTTGTTAATGGCTTACCTAAATGCAGTGGAATGCCTTTCCAAAGCTGATCAGGGTTTTATTTTGCACTTTATCAGAGTGAAGTAGGTAATCTAAGCCTTTTCATCTCTGGGTACTCATCTGTGCTGAAGAGAGATCTGTTAATTATAGCCTTCTCTCAACATGGATTTTCTTTCTTTCTCTGTGTATGTGAGCAGAATCAGTGTTTTAACAAAGCCACCAAGTAAGGTCGTGTTAGATGCTCTGTGGCAGGACTGGATTTGCAGAGACAGAATGCAAACCTGTTGCTTCTTGTGCTGGGGGGGAAGGCTCATCCCTTCTGTAGATGAGTTGAATAGAAGAGCAGTTTCACACCTGATTTGCCAGTGTTCTAAGTCCTGCATGAAGTCGAGAAACCTGGCATTGTTTTTACAAGCTACTTATTGAGAGAATTGATTGCAGAGGTTATATCAGCCCAGGATATCAGTATGATTAAACATGGTGTATATAAGCTTTTGTATTGTCTTTGTGGCCCCCAAGAAACGTATGAGAAATAAGAGAATTGAGGAATGCCATAAATAGCCCCATTTTCAAATGGGTCCTAAGTAAAACTTTTAGTTCAAGTACATATCTAGGAGCATATCACTCCATTGTCAGAATCAGAATTATCTGTCTTTTAAGCAGGCAATGATTATAACAGTAAAGAGATGATGTGCAGATGTTACCAATAAAAAGGGAATAAAAGAGGAAATGTGAACATCCCTATCATTAAAAATCTCAAAAAAACTGTGGTGATCAAACTAGAGGGACCAAAAGAAGTTTGTCTTTCCACAAATAAAAGCAAAACTATAGAAAAGATTTGTAAGCATCTGCTCAAGATAATGGGAGACTTGGAAAGGAGATTGAAGTGATAGAACAAGCAGGTGAAAAGTAATGCATGGATAATCCTACAACTGCCTGTAAGATTTAAATTTTATCACTATAATAACTTTTCCACAATGGACTAACAAAAACCAAGTTGAGAACTTTACTGATGTAATTTGAGAAAGTGATCGAAACATTGTAAAAGTCTGTTATAACAACATGGAGTTTAGATTAATGAGTTAACTAGCTTTTGCACATTTTCAGATAGTGTACTTAAACCAAACTATAAAAACCCCCAGATTTTATGAGTAATCCTAGTAACGGTGCATATTACTAGGTGGTATTATGGTATTGTATATAAATAGATGTATTTTCCCTTCCAGTGCAGGTTCTTCAAATGCTAAGACTCATTATTTATACATTCCTTGGTTTATTTATTGGAATTTTACCCTTTTGATGACTTGCTTGAAATCTCACAGTAAGTGCCTGGCCATATTTCTTAGTTTTTAATTTCAGTAAAATGATTCCACTGTTTATGTCAAGAGGATTAAAGAAAATCATATTCCGCTGCTCATGTTTTCCCTTACAGCTGGATTACTGAGGGAAGTCATCACCTTTAGGCAAAAAGTGTACACAGTGTTTTCTCAAACACTAGGGTCATGTCTTTTGGCTTGAAAATTCAAATTAATTGAATTTCAGGCCATGTCAGATTTAACACTGAGAATGGCAGGTGTCCAATATATGAGAGTAACACATGGAGCGTGTCTCAAACACAGAGGCACCTCAGTGATGAATTATGGTTACATCCTTGCAGATAACCAGATCATGGTCAGCTAGCAACAACATTAATTCTTGCCTCCTCAAAATCTATTTGCTTAAATATGGTATACAATATATGATGCATATTGTAATAAAATACAACCTATATAAACATAAGGGGTTTTTTTGTTTGGGTTTTTTTTTTTTAGTGTAAGGATAATCAAACAATAGAACAGGTTCCCTGGAAAGTTTTTGGATTCTCCATGCATAGAGTTAGTCAAGCCTCAGCTGGACACAGCTCTGAGCAACCTGACATAGTTGGACTAGAAGATCTCCACAGGTCCTGTCTCAGCCTTTCCTTGATTTTATATTTGCAAGATGCTTACTGGGATTTTGGTAGACTGGGACTTTCCATGCCCTGAAGTGCATTTTGATGACAAAGTTTCAAGTCCAGTAAGAGGTTTGTAGAGGAAGGGCTGAGAAAACCTTTCCTGCAGTGGTTCAAATGTGTCACTATTATATATAGCAAGAACATGGAATAAGGTCTAGAATTAGGGATTGATCTATAACTCCTGCATGACAAAGCATTAGGAATGCTCTGTAATTAGCAATTATCAGTAGGAGTCTCCTACAATTTTCTACATCATATAGCCCTTTAATATCTGCTTTGAATTTCCTCTTAAATTAGCAGAACATCTATTTCATATAGAACATCTGTTTCATAATGTATTTGATCTCATTTTCTTATGCTTTCAAAATGTATGAAAAGAACCAGCTGCACCTACTTTGATTTTTGTGATTCTAGGATTGCATTTTATTATTTGTACACGGATGAATTTTTGCTTTTGGAGAGAATGTCCTCTACATAGTGTATCTGCTATTTCAAAATCTAATGAAGCTTAGTTTTTGAACTTAGATGCTTTTTTGGTTTTGGGTTTCTTTTGGTTTTTTTTCTTTTTAATGCCACACTCGTTGAGGTTTGGAGCAGAAAACTATTTCAGAGGCAGATGTTCAAACCTGGTGAACATGTTCCCCTTCCCTTCCCACTTGGGATGTGGTGCTGCATTTGAAGAATAAGGGGGGAAGATGTTCTTGCTCCTCCATATTTTATCTTGGGGGTGGTTTCATTTCTGCACTGAGAAAGTGATTTGAGGTTGCCTGAGTATTATTGAATGGACCTAATTCTGCAAGCTGCAGTGCCCTCATTTCCCACTGATTTTATCAGCAGTTGGGACCACTCAGGACTTTGAAGCTGAATTATGCAAAGCCTGTTGGGAACCTTTCTGGAGGAGAGAAGGTGCTGTAAGGAATCTAACCTGTTTAACTCAGTGACAGGCAGGTGGTCAGAACAGGGAGTTGGAAAGGGACTGAACAGAAAAGGAAAGGCTCCTTGATTTAGGATTGCAAAAACAAACTTGTCCTTCTTGTAGACACCTGAGAATTTAGTCTTCAAACAAAGGACAAACATCTGGCAGTGAAAACAAGATTAACTTGCTGCTTGTGGTTTTTTTTTTTGGTTTTTTTTTTTTTGAGTAGAAGAATCTATCGTGATAGACAAGTCCAGAAAAGTCAGAGAAGGTTGTTAGGAAGACAAGTATCTAAGGGAGACATTTTATTTCTGATTTGCAGCTGGGAAAAAGGAGGGTCCCCTTTGTGCCTTGGCTTTGGGCTGCAGCTGCGAGGCCTGGCTGCCCCCGTGTGTGCTGCTCCCTCTGCCACACACAGGCAGGAGGGAATTAAACCAAACCTGCTCCTGCTCGAGCTGCTCCGGGACCAGCAACCTGATCAAATCTCTGCCCATCACTACAAAATAACTTGCTGGTCATAGGGCTTCTTGAGACTGTGCCCCTTGGCATTATATTGTTATTAATTGTTCACCTCCTGGTGTCAGCACCCCAGTTCCCTGCACAACAGGCTTTTTACCAAATATACATACTTAGAGTAAGTGTCACTTTACTTTTGCTGTTCAGGTTGGCAATTAAGCAGCACTCTTGGAAGCAGGTGTGTCTGCATTTATATATATCACATATCTAGTCTCACCATGAAATATATATTTTTACATGACAGAAAACACACACTTGCCTCTATTTTTTTTTTAATTAAATACATGTATATTTGCAATCTATATTCAAATATTTCCTATTTGTGTTGGGTCCCCCTTGATCACTATCAGTGCTGAATAATTTATTTCATCATGAAATCAATCTATTTAGGTTGATTTTTTGAAGTTATGTATTTATGTCTTCTAGTAGTCTCTGACAAGGCATCTTGCCTATGTATTTTTATTAATGTCAGGCTGAAAATGGAAGTGATTTTATATGTTTTATGTTTTAATAGTGTGTAATTTATGAAATATGCTGTATTAAAAATAAAAAAAAAAACACCTTAGGAGACAAATAAGGATAAGATTCTGTGGTAACTGCTAAATTAATCTCAAAATGCATCTTCTTTCTGATGAGGTTTGTAAGTAAAAGAAATGGCACTGCCAGTGCATCATGTTTCATTGGCTAAGGCAGTAAGTGGGGAAATTCTGATAAAAGCCAAAGGGACTTTTTTTTTTGCCTCCTGATTAGTAGAGAAAAACACCTTTAATTTTCTTTGCAGCTATCTGCTTTCAAATTTTAGTGCCAGGTATTGTAACAGTCTGTTATGTTGGGTCAGGAATATTTATCAGTTTATTTAAATTGAACTGCACTTTCTAGATGAAGTCCTAAAGAACAATCTGAGATATCCCAGAAGCTTGTGAGTGCATCACTGTACAGCAGGGCAGAGCTGCAGAGTAGGAACCAGCTGGGCAATGGTGCTCCTCTCCAGTCTTTCAGGTTTTCTGTAGTGCATCTCAGCAGTGACTGAGGATTTAGTGCTCTCTAGATTGTCTGAGTTCTTACCAGCATATCTGATGAATTACCTACTATATAAATGCGTGAAAATTTGCAGTATCTCTGCAAATGACAGGAATATCAGAAATGACAGATAATTTATTTGGTATGGTTGTTAACTGGACATGAAGCCACTATGAGCAATAACCAGAGCAGTTACTTGCTTCTGACAGTGAAATACTGGCTTTAAACCTCATCAGCCTTCAAGGTTTCTGCCTAAAATGCTCTGTAAAACTAATTGTTTAATATTCTGTGGGACCTCTGGCAGCTGTGCTGGTCAGACATAAAGCTGAGTTTTCTTTTATTCTCCACTAATAGCTGCACTCTGTGTGATGGTGCAGAAGGGGGCTGAACAATTCCATGTGCTGGATTGCCCACGTGAAGACAGCCGTGCCCACCTGGGCGCCCTCAGAGCAACCAGTGGCTCCTGCTGCTGGAGTGATGTGGCTCCCACTGGAGAGATCCCCCTGAGCACTCACAGGTTCCTCTGGTCCCACTTACAGCCCCGTCTCACATCTGCTCCATTGTGGTGTGTGGGTCTAGTGCTGAAGGGGAAAGTTTTGCAGCTGGTGGAACACATTTGAAGTCCTTTTAAGCCCTGCCAGTGTTGCACCCTTGTCATTCGGCTGAAGTGTTTTTAGTCCTTTTCAGTTCTTCGCATTGTTTACTGAACTTGGAACCTGCTTCCTCTCATTTAAAGGTACTTTGGATGCTCTTGGAGAGCTAGCATGCCTGCTAGAGCATTGCTAAGCTACTGTTGATGGGATACAAAGTGAGATGCCCATGTAATTGATAGATAAAAAATCAGAAGCAAAGTGCAGAAGCCCACTTGGGAATGGATGTTGGTTTGCTTTTGACAGGGGTTTATGTTTCCCTTCTACTTCACTGTCACAATTAAAATATAAGTTACTGTCAAATATACTTTCTTTGCAAATAGAAATTGAATTCTCTCTGGGGCAGTGAGAAACTTTGTTCTTTAAAGTCCAGCAAAGCTTGCACTTTTGGGGCCGTATAAGCCTGGAGGAAAAACATTGTCATTCAGAAGTCAATTCTGCTCACCCATTAGGAAAGCACATTCACACTAATGGCTCTACAGTCAATCAGTGACAAAGACCTACAGGAAAATGTACTTGTTTCACTGTTCACTGATCTTGCAATTTGATCAATATTATTTTGAATGAATCTTTTTTTACTTCATCTGTAACATCTCTTTTTACAGCCAGACTGAGTGTGCACCATAAAACTGTACTGCAGATATTGCTAAAAGAACCAGCCATGTCTTTTACAGGTCGGAGTCCACAGCAGAGGCTCAACTTCATTCAGCCACATGGTTTTATCTGTTTTCAAATGAGCTCCTATTATTCTGTGGTACCCTGAGGGAGTAATAATCAGGATCTCTTTGCTGACTCTGAGATGTTGCTGTTCTCTCTAGCAGAATTTCTCACCATGTACCACAGCTTTCTGTTTGCTTCCAAAGTGTTAGGGAAGCTTCCAGGCTTTTAAATTTTGCTGTTGTATTCACAGAGTTTAAAAAATAAACGAATGACTTTGAGTTGAACTTTTACCTGTTACAGGCAGTCTGTGCCTGTGGGTTTGAGGTCCATATCCTGTGGTCCCAGGCTGGGACCAGAGGCAGAGATCTCCCTGCAGATCCTGTGCAGCCCATGCAGAGGATGGTTTGATTTCCTGTGCACACCTCTCTCTGGCTGGCTGAAGGGGTGATTCAGCTGCTCACAGTCTGTGGGATCTCTGTGGATGCCACTCAGTTGCTTCTGTGAAGAAAAGCTTCTTCCAGTGTTTTGTTTCCTCTCTGCTTTTCACCACTGCAGCTAAGCACAAGCCAGATTTCCAAGGAGAGGGTGAGAATTTTAAGTGAAAATTCCTATAAATCTGTGTCAGTTGTGGTTCCATCCAAAAGTGAATGAAGTGTAGTATAAGGAGCACAGTGGAGATCAGAGGCTTGTAGCAGAGCAGTTTACTTATTTTCAGTCAGCCTTGCATTTCATTGGACATGTGACTTCCTGTAAGCTGTGTATTAACACAACAGCAACAAAAATATTTCTGCCCCGGGGAGGAAATTAGTGGATCTCTTATGCTGAGACTTCAGTTGAGGAGGAGTGCCTCAGGTAATCGAGTTCAGATCTTACTCTTCTGCCATAATGAAATGGTTTGTCAGGTGTTTAGAGTGTGCCAAATTAAGTACAATACAGGGGAAACCATGTCTGTTGGTAGACATATTGCTATTTCTATAGCAATATGAAAAGTGATTGATTAATTGATGCCTTAAACAGCTGAGGAAGTGGCACAGGGAAAAGGTGACTGTTACAGGTGTTAGCACAGGCAACAAAACACGTCTGGGTGTTGGCACGAAGAGTTTTGTAGGGATTTTATAACAAAGATGAAATAAGTTTCTGTGACACTGGGATCAAGAAATGCCCACAAGCCACATGCTCTGAAAGCAGAGAGAATTGCTGTTGGTTGTAAGCAGAATACAAACTGAAGCAATCTCTGTAAAAAGTGGTTAAAACAGTTCTAATTGGGAAAAACAAAACAAAACCAAACCAACAAATTTGTGAGATTTCTGCTGGATAAAGAGTAACAGAATGATACAGTCTGGGCAAGTAGGATGGAAAATTATCTAGATTCCACTCTTCTGGTCTAGAATTTTTCAGTGACTTGCTGCATGGTTCTCCTGTCTGTAAAATGGTGTAGAATTGATGCCTATCTTCTGAGGGGCTATAGCATCGTAGCCTGACAAATTAATTAGATTCATATGCTTAATGAAAAACATAAGTAACTTCTCACAACTACCTGTAAATAACCAGAGATGCCAGTAGGTTGTATCCTCTAAAATGTGTCTACTCCTTCCTGGGGTCATGGCCAAAATGTTCTCGTTCCAATTGACCCATAGCAGAACTAACTTCTAAATTCAGATGCTATAAATAGCAGAATTATGGAAGAGTGTAATTCTGACAGAATTAAACCAAATCATTAGAATAATTCTTGTATGCTACTCTTCATTAGCTACAGACCATCATCAGAAGGGCCATTTTTTATCTAACACAGGTTGTGATGTATCTGCATTTTATAAAAGTTATCAGTGGGTTTTCAACAGAGATGCCCTGAAATTTTTTATTTTCTATCTCCTAGCAATGCAATTCTGCAATTCAATTACAAACTGCAGGTATTATGAATAGAAAGTCATTTGTTTGAAGAGCACTTAATAGGATAATTGGTAGAAGTATATTTGTAGTTCATATAATTTCTACCAAGGAAGACGAGGTAGAGCCGAAAGTGCAATTTTTTTAATGTATAAAATTTTTTTACATATTGGTTATGTTTACTTTTTTTAATCACCTAGGAGAGTGAAAGCAAGCTTTGCAGAACCACAGACAAGATGTTCAGCCATTTATAGACTTGCATTGTCAGCACGCTCTGTTTTGCAGTCAATTGTTACTTGTCTCCTACACTTGAAAACTGAGGCTTGGTGTTCTTTCCCCCTCTTTTCCTCCCAGTCTGCACAGCTAATTGCACATATTAATACAGTGGTATCTGATTAAAAATGGTAGCATGAAATCTAAGAAAAAAGTAAGTGTCCCTAACATGTCAATAAAATTAAATAACATCCTTCCCCTTCTAGATTTTCTTAAGCTCGGGATTTCCTGTGTTCTTTCAGCAGTGCTTTTAATGGGCTTTGAGCTCATCATGTTATTGCAGTGGGGATAATCTCCATATGGTGGAGGTCCTGCCAGCCCTACCAGAAGGGCATTGCTATTCCTCAGTAGCTTGGGGATTTTAAACAGAATAGTGGGCAATGAATTTTAAAAATTACAAACATAATCAAGTCTCTGCTTCCAAAATGATTAACTTTTTCACAATTAAAGGCACTGATTGCAGTGTATCATCATTTTTGAAGCTATTTTCAGCTATTACTCTCTTTGTCAAAATGAATCCTCCTGGGGATAATGTATTAAATGAGGGTGAAAATGGGTACCTTCAGCATGAGTGTGCTGGAATTAAATTCATAACGCATTACCACAATTGTAAAGATATTGCTGAAGAAGTTTTTATCATTTTGTATTTGAGGAGTATTTTAAAAAGTATAATTGAACCAACAACCGTAGCATGATTTTGGGAATGTGTGAGAACCAAAGGTCTGATTTCATTCATCTGAAAGGATTCCACCCAGATCCCTGAAGGCCTAATGAATTAAAGTCTGCCCAAATCATGCCATATCATCTCGTTAAAATGAGCCATAAATTATTTTTAATGTTTTTTCGTGGAGGGAAAACCTCTTTAAACTTTGGGGATTTGTACCAGTATTTAGAAATGTGCTTTTTAAAAAAATTGATACTTGGAATGGTTACAGTGTTTCCCACATTTATCTTTAGTTTCATTCATTTGTACCATAGTGTCAACTTGTTGATACTAATGAGCTACTCACAGTCTGACTATTAAATATCTGTAGCTTGTTACTAAATTTTTACTCCTGTGATGACAAAGGCAGTCTTGGCATGAGCCACAGCTCTTGAAATCACCGGGGAAGTTGCCACTGCTGTTTTTGGGCACTGGCTCCTTTACGTGGTGTTTAGTGACTGCTCTCAACAGAGCTGTTGGCTGCACTGAAGTCATCCCTCAGAGGGAAAAGACGAGAGGCCAGGCTGGCACTGCACTCCAAATGCAGCTGGGAGATGCTCAGAGCTAGAACCCCTCGAGGCCAGGGGGGCTGCAGAGCTCTCTGCATCGTCTGTCAGCCCGTCAGGTGGGAGGGAGGTGGCACGTGGAGTCCAAAAAACCCCTATTCCAAAGACTTCAAACAGGGCAAGGGAAAAAGGAAAACACCACCCAAAAAAAGAGGTGTTAAAGCTCTGCTCTGTACTCACACATGTATGTGCTTAATTTTACACTGACAGCAGCTCCATGCGGGCTGGAGGGCTGAAATGGGAGAAGGGGGTGAGCAGTGGGTCCAGGCTGGCCTCCCTAAGCCCTGCCTTGAAAACACTGCACTCTGAATACTGTGGAGTTCTCAGGATAGCCCCCAGATTTTAAAGTTTCACTGTAGCTTCATGCTGTTTATTTTAGTCAATAGAGGTGAGCAGTATTATGGCACACCACAGGCATATTTTTTCAGCATGTAGAATCTTTCCTTATAATGGTGTACATTTTCACATATTTCTTTGGCAGGCAGTGAAAATCATGGATAAAAAGAGTACTTCAGAACACCTACTGAACAATCAGAAATCTCCCTTAGACTACTCTTTTTAACAGAGCTTTAATTTTACAATCTATGATATTAAAATGGAGTTTGGAAACTATAGTATTTCTGTGTGGAATGTCAAAATGGTAAAAGAAAAATGCTATGTTGAGAACCAAGAATTATCTCAGCTTTCTCAGTTTGGATCCAACTAAATCTATCAAGATAAGTGACAGGTGATTTATACTAACAAGGAATTGTCTGAGAGGAAAAGAGAACTGAATGAGAATTGAATTGAGATAGACATGAGTGAGGAGAACAAGACACTTGAATTTCTCAGATGTGTCTAAGCATGTCATTGTATAGACAAGAGCTAAAGGAGCAAAAAGAAATCACTGATCAAGAACACAGGCAACTACCAAACAGAGACCAGAGGAAAAAAAAAAAAAAAACTCTGGAGAAACTAATTTAAGTATTGTGGACAAAACTAGATAATGAGGAATGTACCTTAACACAAATTTATTCCACTGACAGCCTTAAAATGTCACCTGTGTATTCACTAAAAGCATTTATCATCATACTTTTGAACCATAGCTAATGAAACTCCAGCAGAGACACTGGCAGCTGGTGCGAGAGGAGCGTGGCTGGCAGAGGAGGCTGAAGGTGCCTGTGGGGCCCTGGAGCTCGTCCCTGGTGCTGGCTGGGCTCGCTGGAGCAGGCAGCTCGGAGCTCGGGCAGACCGGCGTCTCCCTGCCCACGTTTCTTGCCCTGTGCCTTTTTGGGGGTGGCAATGCTTACAGCACGCACGGTCTGGGGCACAGGGACCCCTTCTGGGGGAAAAGGCCAACGCTGTAATGTATTTGATTTTTAACTCCGGCTGTTGGGAAGGGAGGTTTTGTTCCAAGAAGGAGCCTGCTGAGCCAAAGGTTCAGGTCACAGTAAGGCAGAAGCAGCTTTTCAGGCCTGGCTGGTGGCAAGGCTCAGGGGGCCCTGCAGGAGGGGGAGAAGCAGAAAAAGAGAGGAGCCCATGGAGGCACACGTGGAGCTTCTGCTCCCCGCTGCTTGGGCAGCAAGGCACGGGGCTGTGTCACCCCTGGGGAAACCTCACGGGGTGAGGGGACAGCTGTGCGGGGAGAAGGCCACCAGGCCCCCTGCCCTCTGCAGCGGGGACGCGCCACTGCCCCCAGAACAGCAAAGGGACAAGGGACAAGGGGTTGCTGGTCCGTGGGTGAGCTGCAGGGCTCTCAGCCGAGCTCCACGGGCTTCAGGCATGTGCTTGTCAACCTGAAATGCATCAGGAAGGGGCATTTAGCAATGAGATTTGCTTAGGTTTTCACACTTCCATTTTATGAAAGGCAATGAATATTCTGCTTGTTGAGAGGTTAAATATAAAAGCTTGTCTCTGGTGCAGCTGCCATTATTCTGTTGCAGTGTACCTTTCTCTTTCTTGAAGTGAAAAACTCATTACTTCAGACCAACTGTTCCTTTTTTCCTTCTTTAACATTTTAAAAATAATCTTTGAAATTCTAGAATAAAAAGCTGGGAAGAAGTGTCAGAGCTGAACAGATTCAGTTCCTACACTGTGGTTCCAGCTTGCATAATTAGATCTTCTAAACTTAATTAAATCTTCTTTTAGTGCTGTTCAGACCTGTCTTCAGCTTTCCATTTGGTTATGTAATAAACCTGTATCATTGTTTAATTACATCAACCATGTTGGTTGGCTGGGTTGAAATCAGGTTGCTTACTTGAACACACAGCATTTGAAAAGAGAGAGAGCATTTATTCTCATTTTCTTCACTGCATGCTTTGATGTGTGTAGTGTTCACCTGTGCCTGTCTGTTCATTGTTTCTAAGTAATTACTGCAATTTAAGATCCATTTAATTATAACTTGTTATATTTATTTTATTAATAAGTCAAAAGACTATACATTTCTCCAGTCAGTACAATGAATTCTCTTTATGGTAACAAGGGAAAATCTCTTTTCAGTAATGATGGCTACATTCTGGTAATTTATGTAGCCTAGTTGGAATATTTCTTGTCGCAGTCTTTAAAAATAACTTTTTGGGTGCATTGCCAGTGCATTCCAATGCCACTTACTTATACAATTTGTCTTATTGATGCCACTCTTCTGTGCCTCTATGAGTATTAAAAATTCTGACTGTCATTGTATAGATCCTGTTAAATGTTAAAACCATCTGGGAATGTCTCAATCGATTAGTCTCGTGCGAACATTAAATGCAGAACAATAGCAGTGAATTCCATCTTCAGCTTATGTTGTAACTGCAAATGCTTTAGTCCTTATGGAAACACTCTGAGTTTTTTAAAAGTTTAAGGTGATTATAAGGAAAGTTGACAGGTTTAGGTCCAGGAGTTGGTGCAAGTATCTATTTAACATTCATACTTAGGAAGTCCGTCTAAGAAATAGCAGTAGAATGCAATTTGTACCCTTCTGCATTGCTTACTCTATCAAGGGTATGTTTTGCAAGTTGAAAAGGAAAGAGAAATCCATTTGCTGCCTGGGTAGTTCCATTTTGTGTTTACATGTAGTTTACAGGGAAGGAAATGCATTTTTCTTCCCTCTGGAAGAGCTGACTCTCATATCCATTTGCAGGCTGTACGTTATCTGCTGAAGCTGGGAGAGAGTAAATACTGCCTATAAAGTGTAGTTTCTATACTGAACTATAATAAATACTCAGATTCTGATATTTTCCAAGGATTCCAATGCTGAGCAGCTTAACTGAAGCACAGCAAGCAGCAGCTTGCTTCACACTCAGTTTCCCAACAGATTGTTTTCTTTTGAGGCTAATAATTTATCAGGGTGAGCATCTTCCTAATTCTCACCCAGAGGGGCTGGTGGTGTCTGGGCAGAGAAACAGCTGTGCTCAGCACGTGGCTGCACAGCTGGGCAGCTGAGGGGCACCACAGGCTCGGGAGAGCAGGAGGGGGCTCTGCTTCCCTTGCCCTGCTTGTCCCACCCCTACCGTGGATGTCCCTGGACAAAGGGGTCCTGCATGTGCACAGCTGTGCCATATTTGGGTTCACGTGGTCATTCCTCATGAACATTTTTGGGGCTTGGTTTGTTCATTTTTGAGGGATCTCGCTGAAAGCATTTCTTTGCTCCAGGCATTCTGTAATTGCTAATGACCTTTATCCAGTTTTCCTTCAGACAGAGACACATAAATGTCCCTTTGTGGACAACAGGCCTTTTCCCCAGCACGCTGTGTTTATCAGTGTGCCACAAAGTCTGCACCAGCAGTGGAAGAGGGAGCCCGCTGTGTCCCAGTGTGCTCCTGCAGAGCCCTCGTGGATCTGCTGCTGCCAGGTCCTTGGGGACAGAGGAGGTTCAGTGGGAGCACAGAGCATTCAGCACTCCCACTGACTGCCTGTGCCATCGTGTTCCCTCAGCTCTGCTGAGCCTGGCTTTGCTTCTGCCCAGAACCAAACCGGAGGGGCAAACTGAAAAATTGCATTTTCAGATGTGGCCGTTTAAAGGCACTTTCTATAGATTTTGCTCTAAGCACACGGGACAAAACCAAGCAGCTTTGAGTGGAACACAGAAATATCAAGAACAGAGAGTTTGTGTCCCTGGACCTGCTGACTAGAAGACTAACTATTGTATTAGCCTTTTCTAGTCTTTTTCCCCTTCCCCTTTTCTCTTAATTTCAACCAGAAGTTTAATCTGCTTCCAATGAAGAAGAGTGTGGCAATAAATTACTGCTCCATCGGTGGCTGTCCCTGCTGGTCCCTGAGTTGAGGAGGCCCCTGGGGTGGGAGGCTGTGGCTCCTCAGCCTGGAGGCAGGGATGGAGGAGGTTTGCTGCCAGGACAGAGGGGATGTGCCAGCACCAAACCTGAAAAGCCCCTCGAAATCCCCCAGCAGCATCCTCTGGAGTCATCATGATTTATTTTTCTTAAACGTGGGATGTTGCTTGCCATGACTGCAGCCCTGTTTCGTTAAGAAGGGGCCCTAAAGCACCTCACCTGTGTTTGACCTGGCTCTGCCACTGTCTGTGACAAAATTAGAGAATGTAGTTGGAAATTATAGACCCAAACAATCTGCAAAGATCTAAAGAGAAGCCTCCATAGAGCTCCATATTGTTGCTATCAAAACTTTGAATCATAGTGATTCTAAAAGAATTTGAATCAGCTTGTAACTTTATTTTCTAGTCTTATCTAATACTGTCTGCTGGAGAAAATACAGGGAAGCTCTGATAACACACACACGTACATGTAGCTTGAGCAGAGATCAAGGTAACTGCTGAGCATTTGGCTGGCAATTATTCAAGCCTTAGGACACCATTTTCTAGAAAATACACACAAGGGAGGAAAAAACCATAATAAATTATTAATTTTAATGAAATTAATATGCTAGCTGCAAAAAATGATCACTCTGAAATGCAAATATGGCTAGAATGGTTTAGCTGGTTAGATATGTTATAATTAAAACTATTTATGGAAGTATAGGTTGTCATAATAGTTAGCTTTGGATACATAGCTGCTTCTACTTTAATTTTACATGAATTAGGTAAATACAAATTGTGTTATTTCCTACAAACATTTTAGGCTCTAATTTTATTTTTATTTTGACCTGAATGTTTTTCTGTTTATATTTGTAATTCTCCAAGGTATAACTAGTGTTTCATCTGCTATACAAATACAGTATTTGCTTATTGCTGAGAAGGAAGCCTTTAAATATTTAACAAAATCATGTTATGCTTGCAGAAACAGAGCAGAAAAACTTTTCTAAATCAAAATGCTGAATAATATGTTTTTAAGGAATGTGTGATGAATCATAACTTTTTCTCATATGTATGTGCTTTGAGTTTAATGGTCCTTTGGACCTCATTTATGCTACAGACTGTAGGTAAATCAAGCCCCTTTATTATTTTAGTTTTCCCTTTTCTCAACTACTTCTCTGCGTTTAACATGCTTGCCATTAAAAACTTGCATTTCAAAAACATCCAGGCAATTATCTTTGAGAAATTTTAAAACAAAAATACTTACTTAGAAAAAGTTAAGGGTGTTTCTAATCATTGGAATTGATTGCACTAATAATCTTGTTCTGGTGGGAGATGCCAGAGGGTGTCCCAGGGTGGCTGCTGTCAGCTCCTGGAGGAGCTCTGTGCCACTGGAAATAGGTGCAGCCTTCAAATGTGTCATCTTGTGACCCTTGACTCAACAGAGACAGCAGCAAGACCTTTTTCAGATAAATTAGATTTTTTGAAACCTGAGGGTAACGTTTTTAGCGTCATTGGTAGATAAAGAAGCCACTGTTGCATGGTAGTTTTATAGATTGTTGTCATCTGTGTAAAAAACTAGCTGATGATAATTAATTTGATCAGTATTCTTTGGGAGAAGAGTATTCACTCATCTTCATTTGTTTGAAATCTGGCTATTAGAACAGGAGAACTGGTAAAAGGTGTTTTGAGTCCTGGGCTTTTCAGTTTCAGACATATCAAAGTAAAAATGCAAATACCACAAAACTGAAGCCAGAAAAGGGAAGTTTTTCACAGCAATGCTTTCAGAACTTGATCTTCTGGCAGTTCACTTGTAGATCTGTTTAATTTCTTGGCACAGGACTTGTTAGAGGGTTCTGGGTGGCTGATGTATCATTTGTTACTGTGGAAATCACAGTCACCTAAAGGGCTCCTACAGCACCTGAAGTGCCTAAGGAATTGGGTGGATTGACAATTAATCTGACTGAAAGCAAAAGAAATATTTCTTTTATTGCATAAGAAAGATTCTGTATGTTTATAAACCTTCAGCTTAGTACAAGGAACCTTACTGAGTAAATTCTGTGTTAAAATTCTCTGTGCTTTGATTATGATGCTTATCCAAGCCACTGTTTCTCCAGCTGTGGGGTGTCCCACTTCTTGAAGACTACAGAAGAATGCCAAAGGAACTGGAAATGAGCAGAAAAAGCTTTAAAGTGTTCAAAATATTCTACCAACTATCTCAGTGTTTGCAGGCAGATGGAAATAGAGCCAAAAGCGAGGTTGTATTTTCATTAAGTCTGAGAAATACTGATGGAAGGAATTCTTAAGCAGCTCCTTTCCTCTTTATATTCAGATTGTTAAACAAGGATATTTGAACTTCTTTCTGTGCATGGAAAACACAGAGGGAATCTGATGGATATTTCTATTTTAATTTGAAAGACTATAATATATCAGGGGAACATGTGGGAAAGAAATATTATGAAAGTGTATAATCTATTTTAAGCTAACCTACTGTAGTAAGTGAAAATGAGTGGAAAAATAATCGTGGCAGTCTCTGAATCACTTTAACACCAACACTGACTCACATGTTTTGAAATTGCATATTCTGCCTCATCCACATTCTGCCTCCTTCCTTGTCTGTAGCTGCACTGAATGTCTGGGTAATACCTGTAATGGTACCAGATAATGGTACTGCCACTTCTACCTTTCAGTAATGCTCCCTTTCAAGCTGTGTTTCTGTGTTGATCCTTAGCCAAAATTCCTTCCTTTGGTGTATATATAATACAGGAGATGCCAAATATTTGCCATTTTGCCTGTGTTTCATTTACCTGGCCTTATTCCATTTTGTTCTTGCAGGTAAATAATTCTGTGAGTTACTGGGGGTGCAGGGGGAAACTGATGGTAATGAAATGCAAAATTTAGCCTTCCTTAGATTTGTTTTGAGTTACTTTTTTTCATTTTAATTACATTTGTGGAAGACTTCTAGTTAAAATGAATACTCTTTTCTCTTATTTTGTGGCAATCTCAGTAATTACTTTTCTGGATTTGTACTTTGGAAAGCTCTGTGTTTGGGTTTCTTTCTCTCACTGCATCCTTCACAGGTTTCTGGAGCTCCTGGCTCCATCAGGGATAAATTTCTGTGTACAATGTGTTTGTATCTGTCACTTCTGGCTCATTCACTGTCGAATAAGGAACACAAAAAGTGAACTTCTTTGGGTGCCTGAGAAGACAGAAATCTGCAGTTTAGTACAGTTAGCCTTTAAAAAAACATGGGGGTGGAGGGGCAGGAGAGAGGGATTACTCTGGAAAGCCTCACAGATTATACATCTGCCCCTGTAATTCAAACTGGGACTTAACACAAAACTAGTGAAGTTGATTGAGTAACTTAATAGTGGCAGAATAATCTCCCTTTTTCAGTGAAATGTGTCTTGGAAACCCTCCCTCTCTAACCATCCCCTCCTCTTCAAATGTTTGAATGCTGCTTGCTGTACTTGCCAAATATAAAATTAAACACCTGCATGGTTGTTATGCACAGCTGTATCCATCTGCTGAGCATGCCACTTGCCATTTGCTTTGATTAAGAGCAGGTTAAGAGACTTTAATTAAATGAAGTCCATAATACAGTGAAGCATCCACCTCTGCAGCCTCTTGCCGTGATTATACGTTTCTCTGCTGCTCTCCTTGAAACAGACAAGCTATTGACTCCAGAAGGGATACAATTTAATGATAACCATAGATAATGATTTTTCAGTTTAAATATAGAGCACGCTGAGGCTGAAACATTGGCTGGGATTCTGTGAAGCCGTGGCTCTTTCTGAAAGGTGTGGAATGGGGCTGACAAACTTCTTTGGAGAGGCAGACACTGTTTGCTGCTTCTACTGCCATCATGTAGCACAGTCATATTGTACTGTCCCTAAAAAGAGAATACTTCTCCTGAAACCATGGTCATCTGTGATTAGAGTAGGGAATATGTTAGGAATTACTCCGTGTGAAAGCACATAAACCAAGAAAATATTTCATAGAACTCTGTCATAATAGGCACGTTTCCCTTTGGATGCAAAAGAGAATGGCAGAGTTACAGCTCCAAATGGCTCTTGAGGGCACTGAGGAGAATGAACCCAGCCCACTCCCAAATAAACATCACAGCACCCAATCAGAACGTGCTCCTGAGTCACAAACTTTCTTCCTTCTAATTGCTGGGACTCAGTGGATTTGCATCTTAATGAGAATTGGCTGTGTGGAAGTCAGCAGTGATGAAATGCATGCAATAATTCCTGTGTACATTTAGCACAGGTATTCTGGTGTAGCACCTTTAGCCTGATGGCAGCCATGGTCTGAAGTTTGCAGTAAGAGGAGCAATCAATGATACATTTAAACAAAGACAAAACTTATGTGTGCCTGTGATTATGAAATCAGAGTGAGATAGGGGGGATATAGTCTAGCTGGCTGTTGACACCCTGAATTTTACAAACAAATGAAAAGAGGATGACAAATTAGTGACAGTAATCTTCAAGTGTTTCTGTTTGGCTCCTGGCAGTCATTTTTCTTGAAGGGAAGCCCAGAGGACCTCTCTGGAGTGAAACTGTGGAACTTATAGGCAACTATTGCTACACACTTCTGTTATTCAAAAAAATGCAAAATAAATGATTCTGGATTGCACCAGAAAATTGCTGAAAAGTAGTCATGGGTGAAATGAAGCTTCAGTTGTTGTTTTGCTTGTTTGGGAAATATTAGGGAACATCTGTAGCTAGAAGGTATGTCCAGAGTAATTTTCTGGCTTTTTCAGTGCTGCTCATCCCATTTCTAAAGGCAATAAAGTGGAATAAAGAACTTCAGAAGGGAATTTAAACAGAACAAGGCTGAACCTTTGCATTGAGACTGTGCTTGGAAAAAAAGGTACAACATATTAATAGAAAAACCCTTACCAGGATTAGAGAGAAAAGACAGACTAACTTTTCAGTTGAATGGCAGTCAGTTTTTGAATTAATGTCATGTTAAGAGAATGTGTAACTTTAGATCTGAAATGCATTTATTTTTACCTCTTTGTCTTATGACATTTACTTTCCAACTTAGCTTGAGTGTATTCTAAATCTTTTTGCTTCTTTTCCTCACATTTCCATATACAGGCCTAGCAGACATAAGGTACAAGTGAAAGTAGGAAAGAGCAGGTTTCAAAAGAATCCTTCTCTAGAACACAAGCAATTTGTTGAGACCTCTAGCATTTTTATATCTATTAAAATTTTATCTAACCACATCTTCTGCAGAAGTTTGGGACTGATTTTGGGTGTATGAGAGATTGCTCTGTTCAAATCCTGCAATGAGCAGTATAAAGAATGTCAGAATTTTGTTATAAGCATTATCTATGGAGGTTGTAAATGAGCCTTTCCTAGGTGAATCTTGATATCTTCCTAGAGTTTCACACTGCAGAAAGGCTGTAATAAATGTTGTCTTTCTGACCTTCTCAGCTTATTGAAATAGTGCTTTCCTGAATGCATAATGTTTTTAACATTGATTGGCATTTGGGAATGTGTGGCTTTGTCTCAAGACTAAAAAATAAATAAATAAAACAATCTTATTTCATAACCAAAAGAAATGAGGAGGGCTTTTTCTCACTATTCATTTATGCCTTGGGATACCTGCTAAGACAAAGAACAGATGGGTTCAAGTGTCTATGCTGAACAACACAAAAGGGGGTGAGGGCTGTGTCTCACCTCAGGTATCTCTTTTCTTATAAACACAGGGAATATGTGAGTACTCCCAGATCTCATTCTGACCAGAAGTTATATCTTGGACATGAAAATATTTCTATGCAAGTTGACCCAGATTTATGGCCTTGTAAGAATGTGGTTTCAATAAATCTGCCTTTTCCAGTGAAAGGAAGCATTTTGCCACAGTCTTGTATGCTGGTGTTGGATTCAGTTGTGCTTGAGAGCAGCCAGAGGAGCTGGGCATGTTCCCACTGCTGAGCAGCACATTCAGTGCCACATTCTGTGTTCAGCAGGAGCCCCACTGGATACACTCCCAGTACCTGGCCAGAGGGTTGTTTTTTTGGTGCAGCAGGAAGCCTCTCTGCATGATTCCCTGGCTGGAAATATGCAACAGGGGTCCAAAATCCTGTGGGAGCGTTTCAGGTTGCTGCCTGCCAGGTTCTCGGTCACCTTCCTGAAAGGAAAAGCTGATCTCTAAGTGGTAACTCAGTCCCCAGCCTGAGACACTCCTTACACCTGTGGTTCCTCTCAGGAAGGACATCAGATTTTCCTCAAGGCAGATGTGGATGGACATGATCATTGTTTAGCACTTGTTGCATACTTCAGCTTTCTCAGTAATATGGAGAAAAACTTCCCCTGCCACTGCAAAGGCCACAACTATCAACAGAGCCATTTATAAAAAAATGACACCAGGCAATCAATCAAGTTGACAAGTTTTACAAAACTGACCTTTGTAAGCCAGAGAGAACTGGGTGAAAGTCACTTTGCATTCTGAATAGTACCCATAAAGAGCAGTGCAGGTACTGCAGGCACTTTAACAGTGTGGGCACAAATGATCTGTGGTGTGATTTAGATGATAACAAGAAAAGTCTGTCTGTTCTTTCCATCCGGCCCTAAAGCTCTATAGACTGACCTCAGAACTGAGGTTTAAAAAGAAACTGTAACATTAGCACCTAATAATGTTGTGATGTTACTGTGTTCTTTGAAATCACATTGGAAGTTTACAGCACTCTATAGTGATTTCATATTTATTTACCGTCTAAGATTATCAAAACAGAATTATAGGAAAAACCCAAAGATTATGTCTTTTGAGTGAGCCAGAGTCTGAATTTGCTGCTTTATCTTACTCCCATCCAGTAGCAAAATCCTGCCTTAGATTTTTGCTGGTTTAAATGCTTTCAAAAACAGCATCAATGATCCAGATTAGGGAGGAAATCAGTCTAGAATTTATCGTAAGGTGCCGGTAGGAACCTGCCTAGCTAGGACCAGCAAGAGCAGGTTAATGAGACTGTGCCCAGGGCTGGGACAGCTGATGATGTGGAACTGCAGGCTGCAGCTGGGAGTTTCTGCAATTCATCATCAGTTAACACAGTTGTACTGAGCTG
Organism: Promerops cafer; assembly: GCA_013398275.1. Taxonomy (NCBI): domain Eukaryota; kingdom Metazoa; phylum Chordata; class Aves; order Passeriformes; family Nectariniidae; genus Promerops; species Promerops cafer. The sequence goes on along the minus strand of VZSE01000985.1, from coordinate 1,871,751 downwards.
CAGATAGATCTCTCCGTGGTCCAGAGCTGTGCTTGGCTGAGTTGGACTGGCTTGAACCTGGAAGGAGCAGCTCAGTGGAGACAAGCTCCAGAAGGAGAATCCTTAGTGTTTAGCCCAGTCCTTGTACCTCCTATACTGTTCCCAACTTATCCTTTCTACCTCAAGTCAATTTATTTATTTCAATTGGTAACCTACTGCCCAAAAATAACCCATTTACCTGGTTCTCTGCATGTCACTGTGGTTTGCCAAAATTATTTTGAAATTTGATTTTTTTCCGACAAGTCTATTAATAGAAAAAGCAAGCAGACTTAACAGCATGTTTGTCCTCTAGCAAAACAAAAGTGCACATCTTCAGTATAGGAGGAGAAAAAAGAAAAGGGGAATGTGGGGCAGCAATTGGACTGAAACTGTTATTCCAAGTACTTTTTGCCTTAGTACTGTGGTTCAGCACATCATCTGAGGCTCTCTAACCCATCTCCTGCTTGTATTCTGAGATCTGCAGGTCCATAATTATCTGATATGTACCTCTGGCTTGCTGTGAGCAGTCTTAATTCTGTTTAAATTGCAAGCTGTCTCTGATAATTAGTTATTATACAGGCCACCAAAGAACTGGCATCCCTTGTAAATGGACACAGCAGGAATGCAGCAAACACCATCAGTGGTGTCCTGGATAGGAGAAGAGCACAAAATTCAGTGATTTATTTCTCTGTCACACTTTCACTGCCTCCATTCTTTAAGGCTTTTGTCATTCCTGCTCCATTTGGGGAGATGTAGTCCCATCATCTCCAGGCCAAACTGATGATGTTTCACTTGTATCCACTGTAACTATATCTCTAGATCTGTGGAGATTTTTCTTTTCCTTATGGGATTTTTTTTTTTTTTTTGAGAAAAGGATAAATAAGGTCTGTGTGCCAGAGGATTCAAATCCAGTTGTCCACGCCCAGCTCCCAGCCTGTTTCTAGCCTGCCATGGTCTGAGTGCAGAAGAATATAACTCCTTCCACAGAAACACAACGTGGTTGGCTGCCAAAGTTTCCCATGAGAGACTTCTTCAAATGTAAGCAGGGAGGGGAGAGCATGGGAAGTGGGGCAGCCAGGAGCTGGGTTTGTGGCAGTGCTGTGACCTGCCCATACTGTGTCCATTCCCAGGGATGAAGGCGAATTCCAATCATTTGCCACTCCACTGCTGCAAGTTCTTTTCTGTTGAGCTGCTAGAGCTACAGCTTGTGTTGTGAGGCACTGTGTGAAGGTTCACTGGAACAAGCAGAGATTCTGTTCAGGGGCATTGTCTGACCATTTTTTCCTGCCTATATCTTGTTCATTTAAGGTTTGCATCAGAAAATATTTGGAGCTGACATAAACAGAGGTGCAGAATTTCAAACTCAGTTGCACTGAGAAAAATGCCATCAGAGTTTTTGTAATAAAGAGATAATGCCAGTTCCCCTCCCCAGTGCAAAGACACAGAGTGTCAATAGGAACAATTACTGTGTTGTAATTTAATTTGAAAGGCTACTGGCAGACAAACAGGCAAGCAGTTTAGCAAGATTGATGTAAATGGTGGATTATTTAGGATAGATATGGATCCAGTCTAAAACCAGGAGGCTGCTTCTGTGTGTCTCACATAAGTGTTGAGAAAGACTTGAGTTAGAGAAAGTGACATTTGTTTTTCTAAAATGTCTTTGTCTATAAAGCCTGCAGCTGAACTGAAATAGGACCTGGAACCAAAACTAGTAATAGTAAATTGTTTTCCCAAACTAGATTCATATCCTGAGTTTTTCTAATACCCTATCAAGTTTTGCCCTTAACTTTGCTTTGAGATGTCTGATGTAGGAACTCTAATTTAATCATGTGTAACAATCAATTGTGACAACACTATTACTTCAAATCCTGATAACCCAGGTTTGCTGAGAGATTATAAAATGGGATAGTCTTTTATTCCAATAAATACAACAAATTGCTTTCAATAACTTGCCTTAAGGCAAACATACAAAGGTGGGAGTTCCTGCAAATCCTGTAGTGCTTTCCCAGTGTTCTTTCATTGACCACAGCAGTAGTTACAGTGTGTAGATATGTGATCAGTTTTCTTTGAAGCAGTTCAATGAACATAGAAGTTTTGTTCTGAGCCTTAAAGGGCAGTAAAGTTTATGGCACATCATGCAGCCAGCCTTCTTCCTAACAGCAGCCCAATTATAAACCTAATGTTTTAAAAATGAAGAGCTTATGCAGATGACCCAGCTGTATACACAGAACAGAGAGTGTGCCTTAGTTCCCAAAATTTACAGGTTAGCCCCACACACCGAACACTTCACACAGACTGTGTTTCTGCAGCTCCTGGCAATTAAGCACGTGGACATTTGTATTTCTTTTAAACTAATTTGATACAGATCATTTTGGGCAGACTGTGTTCAGGGGGAGTGGTGATCTTGAAAGTTTATCCTTGGCTATGTTGAAGTCTGGAGAACTAGGACATAAGTCATGGAAATGCTTGCAAGTCTGCTTTCTTAGAGCTCTTTGGCAGTCTGGATTCTCACTTTGCCTGCAGGGCACAGATTAGGCTGGGGCACGGAGATGCAACCATCACTGTTGCAAAGTGACTTCTTTTCTACAATGTCTGAGTTTCCCTTTAAAAATGGAGTATAAAGGCTCTTCTGTTGAAGAAATCAGGGTGAATTTGCTGTGAATTGATGGCATGCCATCTCTTCTGCTCCACATACTCCTTCATGCAGTCTCTGTGGTCATGGTTAAAGACATTCCCCGTCCCCAGCCTCTCCCAAATGAAATAGTTATAAGTGATGGAGAGATGTCAGCTAAACCTGAAGGGAGCCTGCTGTGGTGGTGTGGAGAGCCACAAACTGCCTTATTTATCCTGGCACAACGTTAAGCAGCTGTCCTGCACAATCAGTTAGGTGTCACCCTTGCTAACAATTTAATTCTCCCTGTGGAAGGGGGCGGGAGAGGATGATGGATATTTACAGTTCCCTCTTTGTGACCTCTCATTTAGTGCCACCACGAGAAGGCAGGAGATGCCTTCAGCACCACCAGCACCTCAGGTGTCCAGAATACACTGACTGGAATGGGCTAATGAGGAGCCTCCATGGACTCAATTAATTAATTGTATACATAAATAACTTATTGCAACTTTTTCAGTTTCCAGGGCATCCTTTCCTTTACATGAATATATAGCTATGCATATATCTGCATTTCCCTCTTCTCTGCTTCCTGCTGAAGGAGTATTTAGTCATGCAGCAGGAAACAATGGTTTTGAAAAAAATAAATCACCTTTCTGAATTTCAACTGTGGGTTCAGTTGAACTTTAAGAGGTGGTGATGTTGCAAGCCAGTTCTTAATATGAACAAAATTATACCTTCTATTCATAGAGGTAAAGGCTCCCACATGGGATTAGTCCAAGGAAATGGAAATAAGTCCATATAACTGGCAAAACCAGTAAAAAAAAAAGAGGGGAAAATAGAAATATTCAACCAGACTGGCAGAAAACCTTGGACATGCATAAAAAGGGAGATCTAAAGGCACATGGAAGGGGGTGAGTGGCTGTAATAGCAGCAGCATCTGAGGCAGAAACGAGGGCAATGGTGGTAGCCAGGACAGGAGCAGATGCCGAAATAGCACGAGCAGTGATATCTCCTCTCACTGCACACCCAAACCACACATTTAGGGGTGGCTTAATGGACTGTGAGAGAGCAAACAGACCATTATGGTCCATTGTACAAATACGTGTTGGGATAGATGGTGCTGTGCAGGGCATGATGGAACAGGAGCTGCTGTGCGTTTTCAGCAGCCCTGGAGCCAGGACGTTCATGAGCAGCAGCCTCTCAGCAGAGGGGCCTCTTTTCCTCTCTGAAAGAGGCAGCAATTAAGGCTTTTGTAATGAAACCACTCCAGAATTTCAGATAAACTTTTCAGGTTTTTATTCATTATTTGTTAGCTTAGTTTAGTATCTTTTTTTAAACGGGAAAGTACTTCGGACACCAAATGTATCTTTCTTAAAGGATGAATACATTCCTTAATACATTTCCTGGACTCCAGGATGATTTTCACAATTCCTCTTCCTTTTCCTTTAAAAAATTTGCAGCAGTCCCTTAGCTGTTGCAGGTACACATTCTCCCTTTGAATTATAAGTTGCATTGCAGCAACTCGTAACAGCAGAGAACCATCCTCTTGCCCCCTAGTGTTGCCCAAGTGTTTATCTGTGTTTGAAAAATGGTACTTTAATCCTTAATTAAAAATTAGTGACTACAGTCATGTCAGCTGACTTTGCAGTGGGTTTGGTTTAGGACTGTGCACGTGCAGAATCAGTAGATTTCCCATCCAGCCCTTAAAAGTGCTCACACATTTTAGAATCTCAATTTGTTGTCTTTATTGGAAATATATATATGTCCAAGCCTCTTGTTGCCTTTGAGCATTAAAAAGACAAGAGGGTACTCTATGAATAGACTGTGAAATAAAAGTTGTTTTAAAGAAATTTTTTTAGAGGAGCGGGGCCTTGATTGAGGAAATTTTGATTCTAAGCATTGCACTTGGGAGCTGCCAGGCTGCAGCAGCAGAGCACTTGCTCAGAGCTGTGCGTGACTGGTTTCAGCAGTCCGTGCATGCTGTTAATCAGAACTGTGGATCTATGCTGAGGGCATCTCCCAGCACTTTCTCCCACTGGCCAGGCTCTGACCTCCCAGGCACACGAGCACAGCTCTGCTGCCATTGCTGAGGGTGTCTACAAGTTTCTACCCACAAACATAACCTAAAAATGTCCAAACGACTAATTGTAATAATCAAGAGATTTTTCCCCCATGCAAAGATGTCTGATGGTGCCTTTAACCTTGGAGCCAAATTTTAGATCTAAATTCTAATTTCTGGTAAAGTTAGGATTAAAATGGAGATGTTGACACAGCAGAATCGCTGCCATAGAGAGAGCAAGTCACACACTTTATTGTAACAGCTCTTGATTGCCTAGCAAAGAAATGCATAATGAATAAACATTATTTTAAAGGCCTTGATAGCACAATGAATTTTTCAGTGGGAGAAACAGAAGACAGAGTATTTAAAAATACATGAGTTTCATATTTGATTATAAGTCAAGAAGCAGCAGAAAGAACCAAGAAAATTGATAGCAATGGCAGCAGGCACCAAGCTTTCAGTCTGGAATTAATGAGGTTATTCATAATAGAGAGGGAGTGACACAGTGATTAGTTAATTACTGTGCAGAAACATACAATTAATGCAGAACTGGAATTAGTATACAATGAATTAAAATGCCACATAATGCAAACAACAAAACTGAGAAAGAAACCTTGATTGTTGATTGAAGTTGTTGTAACAGGGACAAGTCAGTTGAAATCACAATAGTTTAGCTATGAACACGTTTCACTCGTGTGCTGGGCTCCAGCCTGCTACCAGGAACGCCGTGGTGGAGGGTTTTAATGACAATTTAGAGTTACAAACTCCTCTGTGCGTGGGGGCAAACGGGCTGCTAGGGCCAAGGGGCTGCCCAGGTAGGCTGAGAAGAATTCTGTGTGCATTGTAACAGCAACCTCCACAGCTTTGGGTCAGTGATGGATCCCCAGCCTGACTGGTGTGCCAGCTGTCCTGCCATGGCTGCTGCTGCCCTGGATCCCCCAGCAGAAGTGCTCTGGCCTGGCTCTGTGGGTGCAGGGTGGCTGCTCTGAGGTGTGTTTAGCCTCTTGCAGGGGTGAGGGATGGTTTTGCACAGGCTGTAGGGGTCTGCTCTGTGTGATCTCTGTGCACTCCAGGTCAGGAGCAAAGGGCGTTCACCAAGCCAGTCTCTTTCCTTCTGAGGGAGTAGGGGTTAGAAAAGGTTTGATTGTGTAAGGGAAGGAAATACCTCAAACTACTCCACACCATAACTTCGAGCTGCTCTGGGTCTGCTCTAAGCTGTGTCAGTGAAAAAAGCCTTTTCATTTTCTCTCTCTCTCTCTATTTATCTCTCTACCTATCTTCTGTATAACAGCACTCCTGGTGCAGCTGCTTGGGAGCTGTACCAGCACTCTCCAGGCTGCATGGGAGCTGCAGGGACTGTGCTCCAGCTCCCAGCAACCTGACAGAAGAATGCAAAACCTCGGTCTGCAGCTTCCTGCATTTGGCAGAGTATTTCTGCAGCAGTTCAGAGTTTGAAAGTGTACAGTTTTTTAACTTAGACTGCAGAAAACTGAGCTGATAGAATTGAAAGATCAAATTGATTCTTTTTTTTCCATTTAGCAATGTAAATAAGAGTGTTATTTTAGAAATAAGATCTGATTTCTATTCTAAGTAATTAAAAAGCTGAAGTGGAAAAGTAATTTATAGTAGTGTTGTACATAAAGGTATCCTTGAGGAAATCAGGTGAACGAGAAAAATTTGAATAGGAGCATTTTGCAGAAGGTGATTTATGCATGGCAATGTATAGTTATAATCACCAGTTTATCTTATCATCTATTTGTTATGGTCTAACATGTATTACATTGGTGACAGTTTAGTTCAGCTGCGTTTGAAAGTCACTGGTAGTGCATTTTCCTGGGACATAGAACTCTACCCTTTACCTTTTTACTTCAAATGAGTTATAAATATCAATAAATGAGTAGAAAAAACATTTTTTTTAAAAAAGTGTAGTCAAGTATTGTGCCACTTTTTTATGTCAATACAAAAATATCAGTAGTATATATTGTTATAGCAATCTAAACATGTAAATGCTTCTGGACAGAAACAGGAGAACCAATTAGCTGTGATAAATTTAAGTCTCTGACTGAAAGAAAGCTTTAGTCTTAAGAAATGGTCAAGAGCTAGCAAAAAAACCCCAAAAACAAGCCCAAAAAACCCTCTTCTATCATGGGCCCAACAGAGAACGTAAACACTTTAGTTTAGTTTCTCAGAAAGCCTCAGCCAGACAAGTGAAGCTCTCTGAAAGCCTTTCATTACATCCCCAGAAGCTGTAAGACAGGCACTAATTTTTTCCAGGTAATTTCTGAAGAAGACCCTTTTCAATAATAGTGTGTGAGAAGGTCCACATTTACTAAGTGCTTAAATCTGACCCTGTATCTTGAGGGCAGAACTCACTAAATTTAATCTCCTGGCCCTGGTGATGCTGACTTGTGGGAAGTGAGGCTCCCAGGCTGTGTGTGGCTGCTGGAGTGCTGGATCTTCCTCTCCTCTTCCTTCTTTTCCACAAGCTATCATAAAATAAATCTTTTCCACAAAGGTTTCAACAAAACAATCTCTTCAGAAGTCTCCCCCAGCACAAGTTCTGGTTAAAATTCGTATTATGTCACTCAATCTGCCTTTACCAAATTAGAAGAGAATTGGAGTTTATACAGCCTTATCTCAGGTTTCTTTCTTTTTCTCCTATCCCTCTCTCAATTGGTGTTCCACTGAGAAATTAACTCAGCCTTTCAGTCAGAGTGAGAGCCAGGTTGGGAATTACAGGAAAACCTCAGTTACTAGGAAAGGTATTAGTTTATAATAAAGTGTTGATCCTTGAAATGTCATTTTCCTGTTTGAATACAGTAAAATAAACAGCACCAGAAAACCAAGTACTCTATTAGTTTAAATGGTTGGTTTGTTAATAGTTACAGTATTCTAAGCAACAAAAATGTCTGTACTTGCAGAAGTCCTTGCAGCAGTATTTTCATGAAATGATCATGCTTTCTCACAGGTATTAGGTGGGTATGAGCTGTCTGAGTTCTGTGCTGTAGCCGGGGAGGAGGAAGGAAACCTCCTGGTGATTTCCAGGCCCAGGCTTCCCTCCTCACCCATAAAGCAAATTATTTACTATGAACTATTCTCCAAGATGCTTCTGCTCTCAGAGGTAAAGCAGATCATGCTGCTCATCTTCTCAGCAGCTCTCTCCCTGGCCTTTTCCTGGAGCTCTTCCTGTGTGTCACTGATGGAGTCTGTGGAAAGCAGGGCTGTTCTTCTCCTCTCCCTCTGGGTACTTTTATTTACACCACAGTGCCAGTATTGGCCCTTACTGAGTGTGGGAAGAGCTGCTTTTCTGAGATAGGTGCAATTTAATGTAGAAAGGGATTTGATTCAGTGTTTGCAGCCAGGAAAGTAGTAAAATCTGGATCTGTTAAACACACCTATGCAATAATGCTGACTTATATAGAGCCTGTGAGTCTTTTTTTTTTAATAATTACTTTCAAGTATGTTGCTCGTGACCATTGGTTCCCAAACACTGATGGCATTTTCCCCCTATAGTAGAATATTAATGATAACAACAAATCTCAATAGCTGGGAGGTTTTGTTTGGTTGATTTTAATTATTTGCTATTTCCATGGTTGGGCTTCAGCTGAGACCAAACCCCCTAAGAAAGTTAAAGACTGATTTCAGAGACCTTGAGTCCAGGATTTACCAACACTGTCACAAGAAGCAAGTGATATTTCAGGCTGCAAAAGAAATTGTCCTTTACAAAACATGTGACAAATGTTTTTTCTTTGGTAACATCATCCTGTGTCACCTTGAAAAATTTCCTGGGCTCCATTCTGAGGAAAAAAATATTTTATCCTAATGGCAAACTAAAAGTAAATTGCTGCAGAGAGTGAGTAGGGCAGGCTTCTGCTGCAGTCTAACAAGAAAGGCATTATTTTACATCACCTCAGGTGCCTTTTTTGGTACAGCAAAGACCTGCATCATAAATACAACATGGTCTGAAGGGTTTGAAACTTTTCACACCACAAAATGCATTATGCAGCTCCATCAAACATCAGTAAAGGCTGTGCCTTTTTCCACCTTGCATGGGTAGGGATAGAAGCTGGAGTTTACCTCAGAAGGAACATTTTCTTCTCTCTGATGTGAAGATTTAGTTCCTTCTGGAAATGGGAAATCTGCAGGTAGATTTGGAAAGGTTCAACATATTAAACATTCTTAGTGCAGCAGGTGCTGGATATGTATTTGACTGGGCAGGCAGCAAAACTTCAGCTCCTGAGGCAGTGGGTGTTTGGTTTGGGGCTGGAAAGATTAACAGTCAGTGTCATTATCCCTGTCAGAAAACCAGCCCCTTGCCAGCACTCACTGTTACTGGTATTTTGATTGCAGGTATGAAGGGCACTTACTTATAATCCTTTGTCTGCTAGTTTCATCTTGGAGTCTGCATTCTCAAATTAAACAAAAAAAAACAACAAACAGCCACTAAAAAGCCAAACAGCAGTTCCCTCATTTTTTTTTTCCAAAATATTAAACACTAAGAAAGCCTTCACCCTGCATCAGGGTGGATGGCAAATGCTGCCAAAGCTTCACAAAAACCTCAGAATGCCCAATGTGGTGTTTCTTCTGTGTTTTGCCAGCCTGAGTCTGAAAGTCCTGTACTGAATTGCCTGAGTTGTGGAATTACAAAACCATCACAAAGAGATGCCTGGCAATGCACAGCCTCAACAGGCAGTGACAGAGCAGCACTGGGCTGCCCCTGGTGTGTCCCCACTGCCATCCTCCTGCCAGGGATGAATCCACCAAAGGAGGGAAGGGTCCTGTGCATCAGGCACAGATCCTGCCTCACCTGAAGGATTATCTGCTGTTAAACAGGGCAAATGTAAAACAAAATCATCCCCGTGAATAGGCAGTTGAGAAAGTTTTACATACACATCAAATGGTTATTCAGATAGCTTCTAGATGTAGGAAAGTTCTCAGTAGAGAGCTGTGTATAGAAATGGGTTTTTGTATAATATAGAAAGATATTTAATGTATAAATATATAAATATAAATAATATTTTTGTACAAAAATACCATTTCAGGGTTATTGCACACAGGGGTTTGTAAGTGGGTATTTTGATGCTGTGACTGTCATATCTGGGGGGAGTGAAATAGGAAATATTCACATTCTTAGAGGCTAAAACCAAGGTGCAGCTACAGTCCAGATCTACAGTGTTCCCTTACAACAACGGGGGATGTAGTGAAAAAAAACAGGTTTGTTTAACATATAGGAAAAAATTAAGGTGGTAACAAGCTGAGAAGTATTAAATGACATTTACACCAGAGGTTTATCCTGAAGGGTGCTGTACTGTCTTTGAAAATGTGCTGAAGGTTTTTTCCTTGTATTTCCCTCCATTTTCCTCCATTTCTAAATGCATCTATTGTATCCACTGTTCTTAGAGCACCCAAAAACTTAACATTTGGGTGCCAGGTCTGACAGCAATCAGATATCATACCCTGACATTCATTTTCCTACATGTTCTATTTTGTTTCACAATGCCAGAGGAACACAGAACAAGTTTTCTATCAGCTGTAATTTTTCTCCCCTTGCTGTGTGAGGGTTGTATACCTCTCAGAGTATTTTAAAATACCTTCAAATTTTTCCTGGATAATTCTATTTCAGAATGCCTGTTCACATTCTCCCCACAAGTTTATCTTAATATCTGATATTTTTCAAAGATTGGAAAGCAGCATTACACAGTAAAAGCAGCTGACACATTTGATTTCTCTCTCTCCATCTCTCAGCAGAGGAGGTAGCATTTGTCATCCCTGGGCAGAGCAGCTCTTACAAAGCTTTAAGGTGAATTGTCCATGTTCCCAGCCCTTCAGAATGGCATTTTTGTAAACTTTTCCTTAAATTGCTTATTGCAGAGTCCTGTCCTAAGCTCTGTCTCTCCAGACATGCTGTGCTGAACAGAGGGACACTTACTGCCTTGCAGCAGTGGAGCCTGCTCTGGGCACTGCTGCCAAGCTTGGCTCTTCCATTGGTTCCAAGGGGCTGCTGCTCACTTTCTCCCAGCAAAAAGCTGCTGCATTTGCTGTATTTGGGAGGATGATTTCTAACCTACATGATCTCCTCCAGTCTAAAAAACTTTGTGAGATATTTTTCTGGTGTTTCTGGCTTCCACTCTGATGGCAGTCACTCAGCGGTGTTTGTATCTGCTGCTGGCAGAGTCAAAGCCTCATCTCCTGCAGTCTCAAACAAGGTTTTTTTTCTTGTGTTTTGATGGGGGGGAATAGGAAGGTATGGTCCTGTGCTTTTCACTCCAGTATTCTCTCATTGCTCCTGGCCATCTGTGCACTGAGGCATGACTTTGTATTAAGAACTGGATTAAAATGCAGTGCTCTTTTCTTGGTTTTGGTATTGTTTCACTCTCTTTTGCCTTCTTTATTCCTGCCTTTTTTTGATTTCCAGACTACTGAACTGTATTTCTTGTGCAGTACCAGATTTTTCTGTTTCTTTCTCTCACCAGTGGCACTTTAATTTCATTTTCAGTGAAATTAAATTATAAAATAGTGATGCTTTATTATGCTCTAGATGTTACTATATGGTGGATATTTTTAATATTTAAACTTAAAAATTCAACAATATGCCCTGAAATATTTTTCAATTCTCTTGAAATTAAAAACTCTTCATTTGTTTGAGTCAGATCTGGCACATGAGCAGCTCTGCAAGATGAACTTTTCTTACTCTCATAAAAATGCAGTGTCATTATCAGGAAATTCCTAAACTTACACTCTCAAGCAAGTGAGCAGCATCCTGGTAGAGCCAGATGCTGGTCACATGGAATCAGTTTTCTTTACTGATTTCAGTTACTTTTTGGGGTGGATATCACATTAGCATTTTTCTATAATGTCATTTTTCTTTGCTCTTTTGTTGTGGTCCTTCTGCTGATCTTCCATCTTCTTTAGTGTGGCTAGAGCAGATGGACTGATTTTCACCTGTTCAGAGGTGAAGGAATGCACAGAAAAGGAATGTACAGTGAAGGAATGTACAGTGAAGGAATGAGGGAGGGTTTCTGAGGAGTTTTGATTCTCCATAGCCCACGGGATGTGTCTGGGAGGCAAATAANCATAGCCCACGGGATGTGTCTGGGTTACTGTGGAGGCAAATAAATTCTCGTGTGCAAGCAATGGCCATCCATGACAGACTCTGTGCAGATTAAGCAATAAAACGTTGTGGTAAAAAGCCACAATGATGAAAGTCCTTGAGACTGCTGGCCAATTTCCACAGCAAAAAGTAATGCAAATTTATGCAGAAATGCTGTTAGTTCAAGCCTTTGCTCTAGATCCAACATGGAAAGGTGTCTGCAGGTTTGAGATAATTTGCTAGGAAGGAGAATGGTTTCAGATGCCCAGGCTGCACTCAGGGTCCCTCCTCTGCTCACCAAGCAGCCCCATGGACAGGAGGATGTTGGCCTGGGGGCCTCCCAGGACATCCCATCCTCACAGAAAGGCTCCTCTCTCCTGCAAGCTCTGCCACAGAACGTTTCCCCTCCAGCACTGCGGTACAGATTTTGTCCCTCAAACTGCTCAGAAGTCAAGTGAAAATGAAAGCCAGGAGCAGCAGGAGGTGCTTTTGGGAGTCTCCAGGTCCGTGCTTGTCTGCCTGGGCGTGCATGCCCTGGCTGCCCGAGCAGCCTGAGCGCTGCACTCGGGCACGAGCACAGCTCTGGGCAGCCAAAGCACTCAGAGTCAGCTGAATCCCTCTGAGTCTTCTCCTGCACCCAAAGCTCCACCCAACCGCTGGCCTGAAATGGCTGGTGGCTGCTAAAATAGCTATAATCTTTGCAACCTGGAGACACAGTGAGGTTTGCTGGCTCCTCTGCATAACCCAGCGTCTCTGCAGCACATAAAAGGCCTCTGTGAGCGCTCACAAAGGGCCAGTGCCTCAGCTGAGGCCCATTGACTTCGCTGGAGCTTTGCCAGCCTCCACCAGCCCAGAACCTTTTTTCTTGTATTTTCTAAAGAAACTATTGGGAAAACACTTTTGAAATCCAATGAACAAAGTTCAGTCAATAAAAAGTGAGAAAAAAAATATCATGTGCAGCAATTGAACGAATGAAATTGAATTCAGAGGTGACTGCCTGGTGCTGGTTGATGCACTTTTCTGTCTGATATTACTGATTTGGAAAAATGGGAGCACTTCCCAAAAATGCATAAGGTTTTGTCAGAATGCTGTGGGAAATCATTGGAATCTTATGTGTCAAATATTTTGTTTTGACTATTATTCAATGAAGATTGAAAAATCCTTCTGGACACAAAACAGTTTGATCCTCCTTAAAAAAAAAAAACCTATATATATATATTTCTGGAATCTAATTTTACTGCAGATTGTGACATTTTAACTTTTTACTCAAATCTGACATAAAAGCAAATGCCAAAATTCCCAATAAAAAGGTGATGTAACACAATTTTAATAAGAGCTGTTTTACTGATAAGTATTGCCTTTGAGAACTGTAATTGTAATAGGCACCCTTACTTTTAGTAGGGGTGTGCACTACAAGTGAAATCCTCACAGTTCCTCAATAGAAAATGATAAAATGTTAAATAGTAGCAGAGCATTTAAAGACAATGTGTCATCTTCATCTGCCTGTGCTTAACCCTGATGAGTTTCACAAGGTCTAAGTGCAGAACACAGATATCTGCTGGCCTCAGGAACAGATTATTGGCATAAACATATCTGGCTTTTCTTAACAAACTTCAAGATGAAATGTAAGAATGCAATAGGCAACACAGAGCCAGAAGCAAGAGGATGTCTAAGTCTGCTAAGAGCTGGGACAGAAAGAGTGATTGCTTAAGAACCTTCTACTGACAGCATTAATGAGGGTTGTTATTTGGAGTATTCAGCACTTGAGTTTCTGGTATTTTCATGCTGCTTCCCCACAGATTCTTTTTCCTGTTGGCAAACAGTTGAGGGAGGAGATAATGCATTACCTCTGCAGCATTATCGATGGCAGACATTTGATCCATTCTCCAAGATGGGCTCTGCTGGTAAGGCAGGTATATTTAGAGATCTTATAGTGGGCAGGATGAGTTGGGTTTTTTTCTTTGAATAATGTAAACCATTTATCTTCTTTTCTGCCTCTGGAGAGAATAGTTTCTGTAACTTAAAAAAAGGCAATCAAAATACTTATCTGAGAAGCACTCTGCACTTGGAAGTGTGTGAAGTTCTCCTTGTACCAGAGCTTCTTTGCAGTTGTTCCCTAAAAACTACAGGAATGGGCTTTCCATTAAGCATAAAGATAAGTCCAAAGTGCACTTTCATGACCCAGTTTGGGGATTTATTCCTGTCTTCTGTATTGATAACAAGTCTCTTCTGTTTCAAATGAAATATATTTGTATTCACAGTGGTGTTTCCGAGCTCCCAACTCATAAGGATATTTGCATGCTGAAGTGGAGCTGCTTTTGTTCTAATTCCCCTCATTTCACGTATTTTTTAGTTGTAAGAGGTAAAAGACTTTTTTAGATCAGAAGATAATTATTGAGAAAAAGGAGCTTAATATCCTCTCTCTTGTTTGCTACCTACAGCATGGTGGGATGATGAAAGTTAATCTCTAGCCACTCCACTTCCTTCAGAGAGGGAAAAGTCACAGAAACATCATTTGTGTTTGTAAGCCCAACTGGAAAAAGTAGGTGAAGCATCAGATTCCTTCACCTACTGAAATTTTCCTGATTAGTTTTAGTTTTGCTCCTTTTTATTCGGGAGCACCTACCTGTGCATGGCTTGGTGTGCAAAGGACATGGAGTGCAACACCTGCACAGGCAGATCCACTGTGGTGCCACTGATCCTGAGCTTGTTCCCATTCTGTGCTGCTGCTGTTGCTGCCAAGGGGAGTTTGAGAAGCTGCTTCTTTCTCTGAGCAGCACAAAGACCACAGAAAACCTGGGGGGTTTTCTTCTGAGCTCTGCTCTCCTGGAGCCCCACCCCTGCTGTTGGCATTCCAGACTTGCAGCTTCGACTGCTGAGGCAGGATTTTCTGAGAACATGTGGGTCAGCGTCATCTTTGTCGCCCTGTGTTTAGGGCAGGAGGGATGTTACTCATTTTGCTGTGCTTTCTGTGTCTGCTTATGGCACCTGCAAGAAATTGTGGGCTTCAGTAATCCCTTTCCTTTGTCAAAATCCACTAATCCTGACCAGTTACAGACATGATTTCACAACCCAGAATGTCAGAGTATTCCAAAATTATGCTGCACAGGTCTTTTTCTGTGCAAGTCCCAAAGACCATCATAACTTGGGGAAAGATGACTACCTCTATATAAATACATATTTTCTTTTTATATTTATTAGTTTATGGAGTTGATTTTATATGTATGTATCTGTAATGATTATGCAAGGAATATAACTCCCAAATGCTTCTTTTTTTTTTTTTAATTTAGAAGGATGAGTCAGAATTTCCTGAAAAGTAAAAATAAGCCATAAAGTCTGTACTCATTCTGAATATTAAAACATTTGAGGAATGTGAAAGAACTGAAGATTTGCCTTGCATCTCTCTCTAAAACTCCCTGATAGATATGGTACTAGATTAAAAAAAACATTAGTGACCCACATTTGCCTCATATGCCTGCACTTAGATTCCACTCATGCCCTCTCTCAATTAATGAACTCTTTAGGGATTGTGCAAACATCACACTCAGTAGTGCTCTGCTTCTGATGCCCTATGCACATCCAGATCCCAGGTTTAGCCGTGGTCCAGTTGGCCACATTTAGCCCTGAACAAAAGCAAACATGTGACATCAGGGCGAGTGTTAATTCTCGAAGGCTGCCTGCGTTCCAGCAGCCGTGGAGTTCCTCTGTCCCCCTTACACCTTAAACTCAGCCCTAAGCTCGGTTTGCGAACATCACCGAGACCGCTACTCCTCGTGCAAAGCTTGTTTGCAGTTGGGTGAAATGCCCTCTTTTGTTCCAGGACAAACACAGCTGTTTTCAGTGCTCCGCTCCGCTGAATTCGGTGCAGCTGACGCCCCGCGTTCGCGGGGGCCTGTGCTGGTTCCTCAGCCCCCCAGAAGACACTCCTGTTTCTCCTGCAGGCTGCGCTTGGCTCGCCTGGGTTGATGCAGGTGCATTTCCAGCAGTGAGCGTGCTGGAGCAGCCCTGCAGCTCCTCGCCTTGCACGGAGCAGCCCCGCGGGGAAGGGGACAGCTGCTGCGGAGCTGCAGCGACAGCCTGAAGATCGTTTTGCAGTGGCTCTGGAGTTTTGTCCCTAGTGCTCCAATTGCGAACTGGTGAAAGTCTCAGGGAGCTGCTCAAGACTCCTGTTGGTGTTTGGTGAGTCAAACTGCCTTCCACAAAATACACACTGGTTGGCAAATGCCAGTAAAATCCCCGGTGTTGGACCTGTGTGTCTGTGCAGGAGAAGCAGTGAAACCTCAGTAGCACTAGATTATAACTTATGTTATAGTTGTACCTCTCCATGCCATTTAGCTTTTCCTTGGGTTTGGGGTTTTTTTCCTTTGTCTGGTTTTTACTGTCCCCTGATTTGATTTTGTGTCTTTTTTGTAATACACATGAGCTACCTTTGTCAACTAATTGTTGTATAAAATATTAAAGGAAAAACTCCGGTAATACAAGAAGGTGGATACAGGAACAGACTACTATAAGAAAAGAGTGATGTGAGAACAGGGTTGCCTTTTTGAGTTAAATAAGATCTCCTCATTTCTGTGAAATTATAATGTAGTCAGGGTAAATATTAGTTTTATAACTGATTGACATACAGATTAGGCTCTCCACAGTGCTTTGTCTCAGCCAGCAACAGCAGCATAACATTCCCCAGGCATTCAAGCTGTTTTGTGCACGCAGGGGCTTTACAAGAGAGCTCTCTGGTGAGAAGCTTGCCCTATTCCTGGGCCTTTTTTCACAGCAAATGTGACCCATTCATTACTGCAAATGGCTCTGGGAGGGCTGTGTGCTCCAGGGAGTAAAGAGTAGGACATTGGCAACAAACTGCTGAATGCAGATTTCTGTGCTGATTTGTTCTGTAGGTCACTGTTCATGGGAAGCTGTTAACTAGGATTTTATTTTGGCTTTTTCAAAAAACCAACCAACCAAACCTCCATTTTATACTTTATGTCAAGACAGTTATCTCAGTCTGTCTTCATTTTTCTTCTCTTGTACTCCAGTTCTGTCCTTGACTCTTCCTTCAACTTGGGAACTGTTACTAGATTTTGAGTAGTCCTGTATTTTATATCCAGTGAGGCCTATCCATCTTTGCTTCATTTTCTGCCAGCAAATGCCCTTTTTCTAACTGCTTTTGTGGCTAAGTGAAAACTATTAACAAAGCAGTTCTAATATGAGCAGAGATTTCTGTTGATCTTACAAACCTCAGCTAACATGGGTTTCAAACAAGAACCTGAGAGATCTCTTTTGAGACTTGTCACTTTTGATGCTTCTTGTTACTTAGATCAATCTTGAAGAAGCCCTCAGCAAAGATTATTGGATGTTGAGGCTTTATGATGATCTTTTATCATGGGAGGATGAATGGGATGGGACAAAAAAGTCCATGTGGAAGTTGCTGCACAATTTCTGTGTGATAATCTGGCCTCTGCTGGTTAGCTCTGGGCTGCTCCTTACACTGCCAATTTCCACTGTCCATCAGGGCTCTCCAGGGGCATTATTAAAGGGGTAGAGGAGCTGGAGCTGTTTCTGTTGACAGAGTAAATCAATTCCCATGACTTATGTCAGATAAACCCATTTCAAATGTGAAGCTCCTATGAAATACTTTTGGCAGCCTCAATATATGTTAAAGTGTTTGACTCCAGGTGAGTCCACAGGTGAGTGGGACTCCAGGTGAGTCCCAGGTGAGTGTGCTCTGTGTGTATGCTCTCTAGGGAATAACCTCTGCTTTTGAAATGCCATTATGTGTCAAAAATAACAGTTTGGTGGTACAGAGCAGTGTGGTAGGAAGTGGTTTAAAACTGTTGACTTAAGTGCTTCTCATAGGAATTCAGGGGATGGCAACCGTCCCCAAAAAAAGCTATGGTTTCATAATCAAATAAATACATTGAGGTAGTCAAATTAAAACAGTTGCAATGTTTATTGAAAGAAATAAAAAATTAATAAAAAGAAGGCAGCATTTTTGGTTTGCTTTGCTATTAAGCAGACAGTCTGACCTCTGGGTGACAGGAAAAAAAAAAAGGCAATTTCACTGCAAAATAACTTATTTCATTCAGAAGTGATGAAATGTCATTGCTGGGAAAATGCAGAAGAGATTGCACAGGACAGCCTGGGGATGGCTTGTGTAGGGCAGTGATCCCAGGTGGCCCTCTCCATTTTCCAGCATCACAGCAGTGCTCCTGGAGGGGAGCAGGAATCGTGTCAGCTGCAGATACAACAACTGCATCTGACACACAGGGCACTCTGCAGTCCTGCAGCAAGTCAGGGCTGTTTTAAAATTCCTGGCCTCATTTGGGACTGCTCAGTGCCCACCACTCCATAGGCTGGCTGGTTATTAAGTTCAGCTGCGGACATGCTTTGATTGAAATATGTCAGCCCCGAGTTGAGAGCTGCCCAAGTTTGTGGCTGACACAGAGCATCTCACGTTAATCAGTTTTTTGGCGAGGGCACGGATCCCTCTGCCTTGTCAGGTCGCCCAAGGGGACCAGGCCATTCCTCACAACTGCTGCAAACCCTCTGGCTCTTTGCAAGGCTTCAGCCCCTGTAAACACTCAGGCTGTGGCCTCCCTGCTCTCTCTGCTAAGGACAGCCAAATGAAATAGCTGCCTCTTTCCTTTTGTGCTCCTGTGTGGGCACTGATCATTAATGCTCTGGCTTTTCTGGGCCCGTGTTTAATGTCTCATTGCAGCTTTTGTGCTGCGCAACTGTGGCTGTTTCAGGCAATTGATGCGGGAATGCCAGAGCAAGCTTTTGTACATGGCTCTCCAGGCTGCCTGTCTGCTACCCAGGATAAATTTGTAATCAGGTTATTTGTGTCAGAGCTGAATCTTGGCCTCTCTTGCTGTAGATTGTCCCAGTCTGTTTGCCCTGAATGTGAATTCAGGTCGTTCTAGACTCAGTTCTTGTGCCAAAGTTTAAACAAAGTAGAGGATGCCGCCGGCACACAGGAGACTTGCTCCTCTGGCCTGGGAAATGCTCCTGGTGTGAGGAGCCAGGGGAGAGCTGATGATCAGACATAAAGGGCTGCTGCCACCCTGTCCTCTTTGCCACCTTTCAGAATAAATACACACATTCTTCAGGCAGATTAAGTAATACTTCTTCATTTTTTCAAAGCACACCTACCATAATCATTAAAGCCAAAAGCACTGAGACCACCTGACCTATGAACTGACTCTACTGAATAAGGCAACTCTTATTTCTCACAAAGCCAAAATATAACATTTGCAGATGTTGTGAGTGTTCAAGCAAGCTACAACTGAGATGGGAAAGGGCTTCCTTTCCAGTAATTTCAGGATCAGAACTGAACCTTTACCAGTGACACTGATTTAGATGGCTGCCTTTGGGTGTCTCCCACTAAATTTCCTGTGATACAGCAATCTTCTTCTTTTGCAGCTTTTTACTTCTGCATTTCTCTGGTTACCACTGCATTTGTTCTCTGCTGTTTGAAAGAGCAGAGACCGTGCCATCACCCAAGGAAGGTCTAGCATCCTTACAAAGGATGAGAAGAAAAATCACAAAACTTTATGAGAATAGTAGTATATCCAGTACCCTTCTGCCACACAAGGAGAATCTGAGGCTTGGAGACTCTTCTTTTGCCTGCTCTGATTATTGGCTTAATTATAGTTATTTAAGCAATCTCAGAAAAAAGATGCAGACCTATACAAATTGACAGGAGACAGTGGAATTACATCAATAGAAATCTGAATCAGTTCTTGAATGGACAAGAAATTTTTGCAGTAGTTAAGAAACTAAGTTCTTCATTCATTATTAAATCCAGCTGTGCCATATAAAGAAACAGATTGATGGCATCTAACCATTAAAATAAACATCCATTTTTCATGGCAGTTGTGGATTGATGCACCATGAAATCTTCTAATAGTCCAGATCTAAAGGCACGGAACCATAAATTGTTCTATTGACACGTCTAGTAGCAGTTTTACAGATGCACTTAAACTGCCGCAAGTAAAATTTTAATTGCCTAATTTTGTGGAAATTATGGAGCCAGATCCAGACATCTCCATCTGCAGTATGGTATTTGGAAAAAAAAGAACTTACAGTTCATCCGTAAGATTGAGAGCAGTGTGAATTTGAGTGCACTGCAGCTCCTAAGCCAACAGAATTACAAATCATTGAAATTCCTGGGAGTGAAGGCTGGGGAGCCTGGAGAAAAGATTTCTGAGGGAGTGACTAGGGAATTACAGTTTGATCTTCCTTGGTTTGCTTGAAGTCCTGGATGAATAACTTTGCATCCACGGCCATGCCTGTAGGCACTGATGGTATATGTTTCCTGCCAAAATTGATCAGAGGTAGAGGGAACCTCCTCCCAGATGGATGTCTAGAAACTCATTTCCCTGGCCTGTATGAGGATTTTACAGAGCAATTGCTCTGTTGACTTGTGTAATAGTGATTTCCAATAATTCATAATCCACTGTACATGGAAATCAAGCGCTTCACTTCAGACAGTTAATTAAGGTTGCAAACAAACACTCACCCTTTTAGATGGCTTTGTTTTCTTTTCCTTGCTCCTCTTCTTCCCACTAAGTCCTTTTGATTTATACTACCACATTTCAAAGGACTTGCCACATTTAGCAGCTTTGTGCAGTCCCCTTGTGTGGGGCTCCTCTGAACCCGTGTGGACACTCAAAGGTCACGTTGGGAATGTTTTACCCAACACTTAGACCTAAATGTTTTCATTTTCTAGGGCATCCACTAGAACAGCTTTTCCTTGGAGGAGTCTCTGGTTATTTGTGCTTGAAGCAAAAGTTAGTGAAAAGTCTATTGACCCTTTAAGACACCAATATTCAGCTATTTGCTTGTTGTTCTTTACTTGATAAATTACTAATTTAGGGTGAAATCATACTCTTTAGTGGCTCCCTGTTCATAAATCACAATCTGACATTTCTTCTCTAGGGGAAGATTGCTGTTTGCAGTATGCTCTGCCACCAGAACAGATGACAATATTAGTTTATCAGGAGAAACCTATATTTTAAAAATAAATCCTGATACAATAAATTCCTAGCTCTCTGTATTGCTGCTTGAATGTTTTTATTGCCAGATTGTCTCTGTGATCTTGAGCTCAAAAGTCTTTGTAGAGAAAGCAGAGAAATCCAAAATGGAATTTATGATCAGATGGACAGAAAGAGGAAATCAGTGTTTCAATGTGACAATAGTTTGACAGCCTACACAGGTATTATAGCAGATTACTCATGCTGATGAGAAATCACACACCATTTTCAATGAAGCAGCATTTAATCAAGAATAAGATCTTATTAGAACTGGAATCCAGCATTTTCAAGAATCTGTGAAGCTTTTCTTGTTTTAAATTGCCTCCACAGAATTTAAGACTAGATTTTTTTGTGTTTGAAGCCCTTGACTGTTCCAGAACTGGAAGTTTATATTGTATATTGGTGTCAGGCCTTTCTAACGAGCACACAAGGCACTCTGAACCAGCCTAAGGTGCCTACACACATAACCTGCAGTTTCTCTTTGCAGGAACAGTGAGACAGGGGAACTTTAGAGTTTTCCTTCTCTCTCTTAGGTGACAGAAATGGCAGTCTCCGTTTCAAGCCCTTTTGCTTGCCCCCAGGATGCCCAACCTAGGCTGCTGCTGCTGAGACAAGGACCAGCACCCCAGCCTGGGTTCTTGCTGGACTCTTGGTGGCAACTCACCCGTGGGAGGGGCAGGGGAAGAAGCTTCTTCCCTGCCCTGCGGGGCAATTGCTTTCTCTGCCCCGGCTGGGTTTGTCTCTCCTCCCCCTGGCTCAGGCCTGAGGGGCGCTCAGAGCTGGCTCGGCCCTCCCAGCTGAGCGGGAGCTGTTCTGGCGGGGGCGGGTGCGGGTGCTGGTGCTCCCGGCAGGGAGGAGTAATGGCCCGTGCCGGCTCCCGCCCAGCCCGGGCTCCCACGGGCCCCCAGAGCCCTGAGCAAGCGCGGGGAGGCCCTGGGTGAGCCCTGAGGGGGCTGTGGAGCCCTGCCTGCTGCTTCTCCGGGGTGGAGCAGGAGCAGTGGGAGAAGCAGTACTCGGGGCTTCATCTTGAGCAGGGTGTGTTCTTCGTTCTCCTTCTCTCAATGCTTTGGAGAAGGCTGGAAAGGAATGACTAAAAAGTAGGAGGGAAAGAGAAGGGCAGGAGAGGATTCTCAAACTCAGTTCTGCTCCTGGCACCAGCTGCGTCTGTGTCCATTCCTGCCCTTGCTGCCCTTTCCCCTCTGCCCACCAGTGTCCGAGCTCCGACTCACGCGTCCCTCCTCTTGCATGCAGATGTGTCTTCTGGGTGTGCATCAGGTTTGGGGACACATGGCCCAGGCTCCTCACATTCCCTGTGCTGCTGGCCTGGAGCTGCCAGGGACTCAGCAGCCACAGCAGCAGCCCGAGGCTCCTCAGCCGTGCTAAACACATTTAAAAAAGCAAACCCCCCTGGTTCCTTTGTATTCCAGTGGAGTGCTGCTGGTATAAGAACACTGTTCCCATGGGTCTGGAAATGTCTTTACATCCTTAATGTGTCTCTACTTCAGAGAAAATAGGCATGTGCAATTAATTCTGATACGTATGCTGCTTGAGCCTATTTGAAATTGTGTGTGTATATGTGCAAGGCAATTAATTCCCATTCTTCAGAAGTGAGAGAATGAGGGAGGATTTTTCCCTTTTTCCTACTGTGCAGTGGCAGTGTAAGGATTTGAACTTAAGGGGTTTTTTTTCTCCCAGTTCTGTGCTGTCACTTCCAGATCATGCTGCTTGGGAAAGTATAGTCCTCATACAGAGGAACCTCAAGTAATAAAAAGTGAATGATCAAGAAAGCTGTGTTTTAACGATTATCAGTATGCAGCACAAATCAAGGAAAATTTAACAGCAATCTCTGACTTAGTCCTTAATAAATTTAGGATAATTCACTTGGTTCTGGGAGAGCAATGTTCTTTCTGAAGGATGCTGTCATGGTAAGAGCAATAAGAAATGGTTATCTGTTGGAACTAAGGCTCATTCTCCAGTGCAAGTTGCCTCCTGAAATTAGTTTGTACTTAATGTACACTGGGTTTGGCTCTCTCTATGGTGCCTCTTTAAAATGCTCCTCGGGGTAAGAACTGAAGTGCATAGCTTTAGGGTTTGCAAATTTTATTCACCATCTAGAGGCCTCTCCAGTGTTCAAGCAGGTAGGGGTATGACCTCTGCTAAAAGGCAAAAGAGGAGAAGAAGACCAAGTGACAGACTCTTAGTGCAGTATCTTTAACTTTGCTTCCAAAAATAATTTTAGCTCCTCAGAAACAAGGTTAATGCACACAGGCAGTTCGATACAATTGCTGTTCTTTTCCGTTCATGATGTAACTCATAAAAGTGTCTTGCACCATTTATATGGAGTCTGTTGTACTTGACATAAAAAGGTGGAAAGAAGTTGTTTCATGGAGATGGTAGCACGGTCCTCTGGGAGTCATGAAACTCAATTTTCCCTGACTATAATTAATATCTTTCCCATTATGGACTCGGGGAAGGTCCATGTAGACTGAGTTGGCAGCAAACTAATCACCAGAAGAGACACAGGGCTGGGGGAATCATATGCTGGATAATCATTCAGAAAATGAACTTGAGGGAAAATCTGAGAGAGGCACTAACATCAGGCTTTATGGCTGTGCCCTGCCATCTCTGCAAAGGAAAGAGGGGCCTTTCCTTGGCCTCCAGCAGCTGTTATGCAGTGCAGTGGGTCATTTCAGCAGCACCTTCACCACGTCCTGATTGGGGCCAAAACCATTCCTTGATGCAATCCCCCTCACTTTGCTGAAGGAGCACTGTAGCTGAATTTGGTTCACACTTGCTGTGAATTGCAGCCTTTTACCAGAGATACAGATATTAAAAGGAGAGGTCAGCACAACATTTTCCATTCCCATGAAATAGTTTTTCTCGATAATTATGGGCCATGACATTTATCACCAGGTAGCTGTGGCTGTCTTTCTGTCAGATGTAGTGCAGGCCAAAGCTGTCCAGACCAGAGTGTCCCTGGTGACTGACTGGGGAGGAGCATGGCCTCGAGCAGCCAGGTGCTCCAGGGAGGGCTTTGAACTCTAAGTGCCCAAATGGGCCAGATGTGGTGTGCATTCTCTCTCTGTGACATTGTGGGGTGACAAAACAGTGCCTGGCCTTTGTGTGAAGCCTTGATGAGCAGACTCATATGACAGTGTAGCTCCAGGGAGGAGACACTGCCTGATCAACTACCAGAAACCTGAAGATGTCAAAACCATCTTTTATTCTTAACCATTAGAACATGGCTGCAGCAGCAAAAGGCTTCCATGGATTGAGAGTTTCTGCCACTATGAATTGAATCTCTGGGGCTTTTATTTCCCAGTAGGCCTCTCTCATGGACTAAGCATGACAGCCACTCTCCCAACAGTCAGCACAGGGCTGGATGCTCTTCTCCAGATTTGAGTGCAGTGGAACAGCACTGCACCTGTCAGGCTGGGTCTCTTCTGCTGTCCCTTGGACATGTCCTGCTTATCAGTTTCCACTTTTATCACCATTTTCTGCTCAGGGACAAAACCTTCTTTTATGTTCTAACAAAAAATGTTCTCTATAGCAATTTCTGACTTATGTCTGATGTCTTCTGCTATTAGACTTGGCTTTTTATAAGAGAAATTCTTTTCTATAGTATTCTGGATGAACCAGTTCAGACTTTTTCAGGGATCTCACCCTGCTGACATCTCTAAGCATGCACACAGGAGCTCAGTGACAAGCTTGGTATAGTTAAACTACTAGGGAAATCTCCCCAAACCCTGAGAGTCATTTCAATAATATGCAACATATTTGCTGGTGGAGTGAGAAACCAAAGCCTTCTCCATGTTTGCTGACCAAGCCTCTCAAATGTTTTCATGCAGTGAAGGAGACTGAGCTGTGACTGAGTCAGTCAGCAGCAGGCTGAAGGAGCCTGGGCTGTGATTGCAGCTCTGCTGGAGGAGCCATGAGCTCGTCACACAAGGGCAGCTTGGGGAGACATGGAGCCGTGAGGCCAAAGAGGGCAGGAGCCTGGCATGGAAGTGTGTGGCATTCCTCTCCTTACAGCCACCTCTCCCTTCTATGGGCTCATTTTCTGGCTGCCACAGGCAATGAACTTGTGAAGTGTCACAACATCTCAGAGTGGCACAGGATACTAAACATTCACACCTCGCATCCAAGCCAGGGAGAGTCAGCAGGTTTTAATTCTGACTGGCTTCTCAAATTAGGACCAAGTCCTTCATTTACCAGTTATCTGCACTTGTCCGATGGTGATAAAATCCACTGGTGTTATCCTATTTGTATAGGTCAAGAGCATTAATTGGTTTTCCTGCATCTTGTATATTGAGCATGCAAAGCGTGGACTGTCTTGCCAAGAATAGAGGCAGAGGCGAATTACAGACTGCTTATGTTGGGGTAATCATAAGATGCTTCCAGGTAATTTTAATAAATTAGTTGTTCAAGTCACTCAGATAGCACTAAATTAATATGTCTAGAGCGATGTGCTGCATTTTCTATCAATCTTTTTTTTTTATTCTTCTTAATTACATTTCCTCCACTTTAGCTATTGCCTTCTAGCTGTGGAACCACTATACTTGAGCTGCAGTAGGTACAAAGATTAGAATACAAACAGTGCATTTAGCTCTCAGCAGGAGGCTGAGTTTAAAAATGGTTCAGTGAGTGAGTGCACAACAATGTTAAATGTGGAGTGTACCACAGATCGAGGAGCAGTTCAGAGAATCCTGTTCAGCTAATGCACGAGGAACATACCCAGGGCTACAGAGTGTGCAGAGATACTAGAAAAGACAGCCCTGAATACCTAGTGGGCTATTTTTGTGTAGATAATGGAGGGCACTTGGCTTTTACTAAACATCAGAGAGGAAAATTTTTAATAAAATAGGTTACTTTTGACCTAGCAGAGGCTTCCCTTCTCTGCACAGTGGTATTATCAAAGGTCTTGAAGCTAAAGAAGCCATGGGAAATGTCACTTGCACCTTCAAAGGCCATTCTTTTTCCTTTCCCTGCTGCTGATATGTCAAGAGCAATTCTAGTGAAGTCCAACCAGTCAGACTGGCAAAGAACCAGTCCAGATCACCTCTTCAGAATATAAGGCCTTGATCCTGCCAATCCGTCCTGCCTTCACAGGCAGCTTCTGACATTCTGTGCAAGTTTATGAGTTACCTGCACTGAGCTCTTTGGCAAATGCTCTCCAGTAACACCTCTCCAAAACTTTCAGTATGCCTTAGCACTGGAAGGTGGAATTTCAGCCCAGTGAAACAGGAGGTTAGCAGAGAGTGATGAACCATATTGAACACACCAAAACAGCTTTATTAGCTTCTTCTTACTTCTGGAGACAATGAATTGGCAGAGCACGTGCAGAGAGATTTGGAAAAAAAACTGGGAATTCAATGCAGAAACCCTGGCTTACAGCCATGGCTCATCCAACCCTGAGGTTGGAATACATTTTCCTTGGGTGTACTCCAAAGGGAGGGGAATGTCTGATGTACTGGCAGGGGGGATGTAAAAGCACAAAAATTGCAAAATTGGCACAAATCTGCTGAAGATACGAGTGAGAAAATCATTCTTAGCTGGCACCAATAAAATCTTTATGATGGGATAGCTATATTTAGATTTCTTCCTGTTTCTTCACACATTTTCTGGGTGTGGTGTTTTTTCCTTTCTTTTTCTAAATCTGTGACTTTTTACATGATTTTAATAATAATGTTGACACTAGGCTAGTGCATCCTTTAAGACAAAACCTACACGTTGGCTGGGCTCCAGGAAGCCTAGTTGTTGTTGTTGTTATTGTTTATGCATGATGTCAGCCACAGTGTTGCCTTGGCAGTAAGGTCCTAGAGTCTGGACTGTTGGTCTTTACTAATTCACTATGTATTTACATATATCCTGTTGGGTGGTTTGTATCTAGCAGAATTGTTTTGTTCATATGTTTAATATTCTGGCTGAAGATAAGATAGGCAATCAAATTGTTGCAGTGTCTGTTCTTAAGAGAGTCCTATTTAACAATGGTTCACTTGCACCTGTTTAATTCAAGTTTTGTGAATTGGGTTGCATGATGGATGTTTAGGGGAAACACTAACCTAGTTGTAGCCAAAGTTCATCCTGAGTTTAGGGGTTTTGCTCCTTTTCCTCTTGCATTTTATCTTTTTTTTTTCCAGTGTATCACTCTGAAATATGTATGAATGCTTCCAATTATGGTTTCTGGCCATCTGTGCAGTCTAGTGGGGATTTCATAGGCTATTTCTAGTAAAATTTCTCATTTCTTATCCATTTTCTGGAGGACCGAACTTGTACAGGAGATACGTGAGGAATGCCCTTGAGATTCTGAAGTGCTGAAGAGAAGAGCACACAGAGAACAATAAAACCAAACAAAAGCTTAAGAGCCACTGGAATGTCCTTGAATACTTGATAAAGCTGAACACACCTTCCTTTAAAGCAAGGCAACATGTGCCTGGTATTAAAGTGAAGTAGACTGCTCAAAAAGCGGGTACAGGTTATCAAGACAAATATTTTAAAAGCAAGATCTGCTTTATTGGAAAAACCTCTCAAGAGAAGGAGTGGAAGATTCTTCACACAGCTCTTTGCAAAATGAGATTGGTCAAAAGTAATCAGTCTTGGCTCAGTGCTGCACTAACGAGGTAGTAGAAGACAGCCTCAGGTCTTTTCCATGTCTAATTATTATGCTTCCATGAATATTCTCCAAATTCAGGTCACTCAAATCATTAGGTGCTGATCACAGATGAACATTTCCTAGCCTGATTTGCATTTTTCAGTATGTGCTCAAAGGTTTTAAGAATCATGGATGAAAATTTAGGATTTGTGGATGGAAGAGCTGAACTAACTGCGTTTTATTGAAGATCGAAGGCCAGCAATTGTCCAGTGTGCCTGAAGCTCTGCGAAACACAAGTGTGAATTTCCTCTAAATGTATTGTTGGTGCTCAATCTTGAAACAGTGGTTTCAATCTTCTAATTTTAAAGTTTCTAAGATTTCAGTTCAGAGTTGTTCTTCTAGAATTTCTCATGCTAAGCAAGAATAAACAAACTGTTCCCATAGGCGCAGTATTTAGAGCTCAGCATACTGGTTGTTTCATGGGGAGTGATGAAATTAATAGATCTGTTGTTAATCTACCCCAGCACTGCAAAGGAGAAGTTTCCAAAAGCAGAGTCACATTTGCAGTGCAATGTTCCTAAGAACACAAAGACTAGTTTAGTTTTGAACATGCTAGCATTCCATTTTAAGAAACACTTAGCTTCTTGAGGATAAGGTTAGGCATTTCTGGTATTTGTATAACATTTATCCCCTAGGAGAACACTGTTAGTATAAAATTCTCCTTTGTGTGCTTTTTGTTCTGTTCCAGACTGGCTGTAGGCTTTAGTAATTCAATGCTGATGATAAAATGTGTATGTTACCCTACTGCAGTTTGGGTTTTGTTTCTTCTTGTTGTATGTATGTATCCAAAACAATTTTTGTACCCGCTTGCTATGGCAGCTGATTTTTAATTTCTTCCTAGCTGGTTTCTATTGTGAGAACAAATTCCACCACAAGAAAAGGCTGGGTTTGTGTGTTTCTGGTCTAGCCAAAACCATCTTCCAACTTAGTCCTGCTAGCACAGGCTAGCAGGCTCTTTACATTTACAGTGAGACCCTTGTAGGCAGAGCATAAGGGCAGCTTATATAAAACAGAAATATCCAGGGGGCTTTAGGATCTGCTTTGAAATGATCTTGAGGTTTTCGTTTTGCTGTTGATCTCAGAAGTAATGAATACAAAGAATGTTTTCTGTAATAATTCGTGGTAACCTGGTCATGCACCCAAGTCAGAATATCTCAGAAAGTACATTTATATTGCAGTCTTGGTTAAAGCCCCATGGATGAGGGAAAGCTGTGTAGAAAGTATGCTTGTGAAGCTAAATATTCACCAAAAGATGACCTTAAGAGTTTTGGTGTTGAAATTCCACTCATGAGGTAGAGAGCAGTTATAAAAGCAGGAGAGGATCAAAAGGCTCTTGGCTGCTTAGGCTGAGTGCAGCTGGCTAAGAGCCTCCTGAGCACCTATCTCCACATGCAGTTCCTCGCCCTCTTCCTCTGCATTCCACACAAACATGCCAGCCTGTATTCTCTATTTAGAATAATAATCCATGAAATACCACAGGTACTGTCCAGCCGCCCTGCCGAGCCCAGCTATCCTGTCTGTGACCCTCCGAGACCATCATTCACTCCAGTCGTTCACAGCTTGCCAGAGCTTTCATTTTGGTTTTGTGGCAGGGTTTATGGCTTCATTTCAGACACGTGAGACCTCCCCAGGCCTGCCTGCCTCATCCCTGGATGGCCTGAAAAGCAGCAGAGAGGTCAGAGCTCCGACATCTGACAATTACAAGATCACGTTATACAGCCATCCTGCAATTGCAGAGCCAGCTGGTGCCACACACTGAGCTGGTGCCACACACTGAGCTGGTGCCACACACTGAGCTGCTGCCACAAACTGAAAGGGCACTTTGGAAAATTGGACTCTGTGGAAAAGGGTGGTGGTGGTGCCTGGGGACTGCAAAACCCCACAGTCCTCTCTCAGACATAGCAGTGAGAAATGTCGCAGGATCTTGAACGATGATCTGAGCTTTAAAAACTAATACAAACCCCATGCTGGCTCCATTTGTTAAAACTACTTGAAGCATCATGTATCAAAGTAACTGGAAGCTAAGCTGAGGGAAAACCTTTTGTTTTTTGCTAAGCAAATTCATTGCAGCTTAACTGGGAAAAGTTCACAGGAACATTTTTCAGTGCGAGACTGTTGCCTAAATTTGTCACATTTCATGAATGTGCTGTCAAGATGAAAAATGTCACCAAGAAATCAGCTATAGCAATTCAGGAACATGGGAATTGGGTAGTTTTGGGTTTTTTTTTCCATGGGAGAAGAAGCCATGGTTTTACTGCTTCTGAGGTTTGTGTCTGCTTCTTCATAGTTTGAATTGAAAGTAGTAGGAAGAGCTAAGTCAAGCCTGGAGTCAGGCAGTGTGGGTGCTGTTCTGGCTCTGTGGGAGTCAAAGGGTTTATTTCAGAAAAACCAATATAACTATTTAATAATCTGTCTGTGTCTACCACCTAATATGTTAAGCTCACTGTACTCCCACTAGCATCTAGGGATGCTGGAAACCTGGTTCAAAGTTAGTGGTGTTCTTTGGTACTTATTTGGTGTTCAGTGTTTGTCTTTGGTGATCTAACCTCAAAAGAGCTTGGAAATTCACTCGTGAAATTAAAGGGATTTTCCTACTGACCTCCAGTGACAACCTGGGTCTGCCCTAAAGTCCTTCCCAGGGAAAAGCAGCTATAAATTACAAAGTCCTATAGAATCCACTAAAGGGAAACTCTGAGCATTTTTTCCTACCCCTGAAACTTCTCTATAAACTTAAGTATCCTGAGGCCTACATACATGGGTTCTTCTCTTTGGCAAGGCCCACTGAAAGAGACAAAGATTTATTTTATCTGGGTTAAAAATGAAAATAAGCAGGTATGTTTTTTAAATTACTGATGATTGTAAGAAATGAGCAG
Source organism: Promerops cafer (assembly GCA_013398275.1). Taxonomy (NCBI): domain Eukaryota; kingdom Metazoa; phylum Chordata; class Aves; order Passeriformes; family Nectariniidae; genus Promerops; species Promerops cafer. Next base: position 1,841,419 of record VZSE01000985.1, on the reverse strand, counting down.
GTTACTCTGCCAGGCTTAGATCTGTGGGATGAGGTTATATATTCATCTGTAACTATTGGCATGCTTTTTTAAATATATAATATTTACAGATTTTTTACTGAAAGACCACTTTCCAATGTGGACCTGTGCTATTGCTGTGAGAGGGAGATCAGAGGACCCCTCAGTGTAGAAGCTGAAGAGCAGATCCTATCTGCTGACCATTTTAACAGGGACTTTGATCTGAGTGGAGGCAGCTGTATTCTGTAAATTGTCTCTGAAAAAAACATCACAAGTGTATTCTCCAATTATTCACTGAGTGGAACTTTTCCTATTGCAGTAGCTATCATGCCTGTGACATAAAGCTGTGAGAGAGTCATGTTATAAAGTTCAAGCATCCTATTTATATTAATTTTTTCAGATTTGTTTCCTCTACCTTCTGATTAAAATGTGTAGCCACTGTGATAGAGGTGCCCTGCTGGAGCTTCTTCTTTCATATGAAGGCACCGATAATGTCAAGAAAACAAATGGAAGAGAAAAGCTGTCTGATTGAAAGTAAATACTTAGAGCAGTTTCAGCAGTCCTTTGGGTGGGAGCTAATATAAAGTTGCTTAGTAAATCAGTAAACAAGTTAAAATGTGCACAAAAAAGATAAAGAAGTAGAATGCCATCTGAAATGAAGGGCTCCCAGGAAATAAATCAAACAATCAAATATGTGAGGAGCTGGGCAGAATCTCAATCCCCTGTACTGCAGAAGGCACAGACAGCTCTCCTCTCACACTTCTGCATCTCTGAAGTTATTGGTCTTAATTGTAAATATTTTGTAGTTCTGCCAAAACTTCCTTAACCTTTATGGCCAGCGTGCCTTGGTGACAGACTTCTCTGTGGAGGATTGAAGAGAATTTGAATTATTGCCATTAGCACTGTACCAGTAACTGTTACAAGGCTCGTGCCTACATTTGATATTTGTGTTTTGGATACAGGAAGATAATGATAATTAAGTTTTTCAGAGCTGCACTTTTTCTAAATTTACAAATTGTATGTATTTCAACTAAACAGGTAAAACTGCAATAAAGTTATGTCTCTAATAGAACTTAGACTTTAAAAAGGCAAGAAATCTGTAGCTTAGTTTCTGTGGAAACTGAGCTCTCAGAAACCCACTGTGCACCTTTGAGAAATCTGTAATAATGCTTAATCTGCTATTGCCCCATTTTTTTTGCATCCCTAGAAGAGTCTCATGGTTTGGATTGGGCTTATGTGTATCTTTTGGGTTGTAGGAGGCATGTAGTGAGTCTTATTTCAAGTGTTTGAAGCTAGAAGCTATTTCTTTTTTTCTGTTTATCGTACTAGATTATTCTCTCATTAAGAGCTAAAGCATTATGCTGGAAAAATGTTTCCCACTTGTGTGCTTATGATGTGTTTGCAGACAGGATGACACTCTGAGGAAATCCACCTTCAGCACCAGGACACTGTTTCACCTGACTCCAGTGCATCTATCCAGACCTAGGGAAGTTCAGGTTTTATGGGTGACCCAGGTGTCTTGTTTGGAGACTTACAGACAGCAGTATTTACCAACAGCTCTTTGAGACACAGGATTTTTGCTTGGAAATTAAGACAGATCAGGAAAAAAAAGTTAAAGAACAAGCTGTATGTGTGTCTATGGCTTTACTTAGTACATGCTGAGCAGGACAGGCTTTCTCTGGCATTAGAGGGAAGGTCTGGGACAATTTGCAGCCTTGTGGGGCTCACCTGCTTGCTAGTGGAAGCTGCACAGGTGAATGCTCCCCACAGAAGTTTGCTGCTCTGGAAGGCTGAGAACATTTGCCCTCGTGGTATCTCGTTGGACTAACAGAGTGTGGCATCCCATCCCTGTGTTCCTGTGACCAGACACCAGCCTGGAGGCTATCAATCTCCCCTGCAGCCCCCCCTGCAGCCCCACTGCTCCCTTGTCACAGGGGCTGTGCTGCAGCATGCAAGTGCTGTGTTTTGGATTTGATCCATTACAGCTCCTCCTCTGTAAAACAGCTTAGGTGTCCGTTTCCTCCTCTGTGCCTTGGCAAAATCTGAGTGGAGTTTTGTTTTTCTTTACTGTCGGTGTGCTTCGTATATCTTTGGCACCACTAGCAAAAGGAAGAGCACTCAGCAGCTTGTCAGAAATGCTTCCCTTTGCTCTCTGGTGTCCTGAGCAGCCCAGAGGGGCAGTGCCAGTCCCCGTGTGTGCCGTTCTTGCATCAGCTCTGGGTCCAGTCTTTGTGGTGGTTAGTGACCCCTGCACCCATCACATGCATCGGGAGCTTTGTCTGAACCAGAGAACCAAACTTCTGTCAAGCACTACGTGGAGCAATCAGCGTGTCTGAGCACTTCTGCCTGGCTACCCCGTCGGTGAAGGCAAGAATAAATAATGATGGGAGGCCTTTCAGGCAGCATAACCACGCTCTGTTGGGTGGTCAGCAGGACTCGGGACTGTGGCCAAAGCCTTTAGCCACTCATCCAAACCAGGTTGCTCTCTATCGCAAATGTTCCGTGCTTTGAAATCTTTTTGAACAAAGTTTCCAAAACACACCTTTTCTAAAGGAGTTTAACAAAGCTCTCACAGAAAGCAGAATTTGTGATGCAGTCATGTTTCCTAAGTCATTGTGGCTGCGTGCATAAAACTGTATAAAGAATTTAAATCTTCCTGAATTGAGCTGAACTTGAAAATGTTATAATTACAAATGCTCTTTTTTCCAGAGATAGGAAAAGGAGTTCTTACCACTTGCTGTCCTTTTTATTCTTCTAGTATTTCAACAGCATCAGGTATCTAGATTATATCTCCAAACTATGTATAGACTATATAGGTGAACTGCACGTTTAACAAATCCAACTTGCATAGAAGCAATTGGACTGGGACTGGGTTTTTTTTCCTCTGTGATTAATCACAGATCATGAAGTTGTCTGTCTCAGGCCTTGAAAATTCATTCTGAACATAGGTATATTTTTAATATTAAGCATGCAGATGTGAATACTGCAGTTTAGCTTTTAGTTTATGTCCTGTTTAGTCTTGCTGCACACCACTGTCCTTGGATCACATTGTTTTGTTTCCTTTTCTTTCTCTTCTTCATTACTCAAAATGAATTTAAAAATGAAATTAAATTAATATTTGTGCTTACTGCAGGCCACATCTTTCCTCCTCATATCATACAGTTCTCAATTATACTACTGGCATATAATGAACTGGAAGTATTCAAGATAATAATTTGATTCTGTTATTAAGGAGAAAATAATTTTGGCATAGAATAGCTAATTTGTAGAGTATAGTAGTCATTTTTGTAAATTTTATTTTCTTTGGGATTAATGAAATGTTTGTGAACTGGCTCTCAATTTCCTAATCTATTCTGCCCTCAAAAATAGTTAATAAATACTACAAGTAAGCAAAAAGCTGACAGGCTGTGGATTGTTTATGAAGCAAGTTTTGAAATTCTGTTTTAAGACTACATGTTTATTCAAGAAAAATAGGTTGGGGGTTTTTTTCTTTTTTTTTTTTTTTTTTTTTTTTAAAGAGCCTGTGATATCAATCACAACCTACCTGTTAGGCATAGCTTAATCAACAATCACATAATGAGATCAAATATGCTCAGTCAGAAAAATCTGTTTGTGCCTGCTGTTGCTTCTGCCTGGAGCTCTGGGCAAGTTATATAGTAGACCTCTATTTCAGTACCCTCTGAACATCAAATTATCTACATTTTCATCAGGTATTAGCCAAAACACTTGCTAAAATCTTGCAAGAATTTAGTAAACATAAATGGAAAAGGAAAAGATATTTCTAGTGAAGTATTGGTATGTTTAAATCAACAACAATTTTCTGGACATGCATTTTTGGGAATGGAAACTAATCTTAAAATAGAAATTTGTTCTTTTAAGTACATAGTGGTTTATGATTTTTCATTAATTCCTGCTTTCTTTACAGATCTGTTCTGGCATAAAACCTCAGTTTGTTAACGTGTCCGTCTTGTAATGGGAGAGACAGTTCTGTTTGGTAGTAACTTCTCTATTTTCATCCCACAATTTCAGAATTAATGCCAGTTCTGCAGACCTGGGTAATCACTGTTCTGAGATAATCCTCTCTGCTCCAGGCCTTCCGTTCCCTGATGTGCAGGATTTTACACAGTTAGGTGGGTTTGCTTGCAGGTGTCAGGGTTTGATCCCCTCCTTTCTGAGGGCACACTTAACCCCCCCCTGTCATTTTAATGAGGTTTTAATTGCGTGTCCCGCCTCGCCTGCCCTGCCCTCTCTGCTCTGGGCTGCAGCTCAGCTTGGCCTCCGTGGCAGGGGTGTGTGGCTGGGCCACCAGCAGGGCAGAGATTGTCACCTCCTGGCAGGAGCAGGCACCACGAGAGCTGCTGTGCCTGTTGCACGTTTTGCTTTTTGTTTGCGTGTCCCTGTAGCTTAGCCTCATGTTTGAGGTCTTTAGAAATGGTGGTGTGTTTAGCACTGATCAGATTAACGTGACAAAATTAATAAAGTGCTTTAATACACAGGGTGAAGAGACTGAAGGGAATTGAAATTAGGGAGACAGAAGAACAAAGGCACTTCTTAAATGAACACTTTTAGCAGGAGCTTAACATTATAAAGATTAATAGGAATTAATTTGCATATATAATGCAGAGTACAGAACACAATTCTAACTGACTACCAATTCTACAAACACTATTATTGTAAAAGAAGAGCTACATAAAATAGGCATATCTGTTTTCTTGTGCTGGCCTAGCAGGCATGCTTGACTAAAGGTACAGCAAGTGCTAGTCATTTCCAGATGTTCCTGTGTCATGTGCCTTTGTCTTGGACTGCACAGGCACAGCCATCCCCTGTGTTGCCTCTAGTGTGAGTACTCTGATTTTACAGCAGATCAAAGTATACCTACTTATAAGTAATGATAACACCAATAATCAACATTTATAACAATGTTGAGCCAAAAAAAATTGATATTCTACTTTGGTTGCTTTGCTTTGGTTGGTTGCTTAAGGAAGTAAGAATAAAAAAGCCTCAGGAAGAATGAAGTAATATGGTAAGCACAGAAATTGTATGCAGTGTCCCCCAGTACATTAATGTGTAAGCCCAAAATATACAGGTCAAACTAAATAGGTTCAGCCTCTGTTTTCTCTGTTCCTGTGAGTATTCCCTGCTCATCTTTTCTCAGTGTAAACTGCTGTGGGGATACACCCATTATCTGCCCACTTGCAGTGTGTATTTATAGTGCTACAAGTCTGGGGAGCAGCTGTAGTCCAGCTCTGTTCCCAGTGCCCTCCTGATCAAAGACCACCATCCTCCTCGTGCATGAAGGTAGATTTACTTGCTTGGTGTGTGCCTTTTGTTTCTAGCTTCTGTGAACCTCTGTCCTCACAGGATGCTCCAGTAGCTCTGCATTGGCATCATCTGCCTTGTTACCCTGGGTGAGGGGCTGCATAGAGGTGTTACATAAAAAGCAGTAGAAGGGAAGCTGGGCACAATCTCAGGAACCTTCTGACAAACCAAGGTGGCTCACAAGGCAAGAGTGTGCAGATGTGTCCTCCAGGCCAGCTTGTTGGGAAACAGGCTACAATAAAGGGCTGGCTTGTGGGTGCTCTTTGTGTCAACAAATGACTGCTGGTAGTTCTGGGACAGTGAACAGATTTTGTCAGATAAGAGTACCAAGAAGCACTACTCAGTGGCATTGGAGTGTCTACAGAGACATTTAGTATCTGGAGAGATTCCAGTTTAGACAGGTGAAGGCTGCTGCACCTATTTGGAGTAACTGTGTGTTTCCTTTTCAAATGCATTCATTGCTCTGCAGTGCAGGTTGGGGTTTATAGAGAAAAGCTTCTTTGAGCAAAATTTCCTTTTGTATCATCAGAATAAACATGTCTCCAAGGCCAGGAGTCCCTTGTCTTCAGCTGCTGTGTACAACAGCACTTGGGAGTGGTGCTACTTCACACTTGGATGGAATAGCTGGGGCCCCAGTTTTTACTTTTTTTTGTTGCATTATTTATCATCTTAGAGAACATCTGTGTGTTCTGCAGGTAGCATGCTGCCCTCAGCCATTTTCTGCTCTGGAATAAGGAATCCCCTAAAATCCAGGCAAATGCAGTTAGTGGATTGATCCAAGCTGGATCACACCATTAAGGGTAGCCTGTCATTTACAAAATAGGTTTGAGATTGGTTTGTTTGCTGCAGCTGGAAACCTTCATTTCATTACACAAATTATTTCTCTGAAAGCTGCTAAGAAGGATTGTGGTCTATAATTAGAATAATACCCCACAGGATTACATTCACAAATGTAATTATATAATCATTTAGAACTAAATTGTGCCATGAAACTACAGGGTTTTTCAAAATGCTACCAGCATTCTGGAGGGTTCTTTTAAGATTTTCTGTTGTAATGCAGTTGCCACAGGCCAATTAGAATGACTTTCAGTTCAGCTGAGAGCTCCTCCCTCCTTTTCCTATCAACAGTTTGAGATTAATCAAGATTAGAGTTTGTATTCAAATACCTGCTGTGATTCAGAAGGAGTTAGTGGCTCTGGAATCAGGTGCAGGTGACTTGCTTCCAGTGTTTAGGGGGAAATGCTGTAATTTGGAGTGTGTCTGTCAGAAGCCCACAGAGGAAGGCTGCTCAACACAGGCTCCTTTGGTGCTTCAGTGGTGTTCAGAAGCAGACCAAGAAGTGGTGAAATGGTTCTTTGGGGAAGGAGCATCACAGCTCTGAGCCAGGGAGAGCTGTGTTTGTGTCCACAGGGGGAGGCGATCCCTCTGTGTCCAGAGCCAGCCTGGCTGTCCAGCCTCGCTCAAGGACATGCTGCAGGGTGTCCTTATGGGGTGGTGCACTGTCCCTGTCCTCCTTGCAGCCGTGCCCAGGACAGCCTTTGGCTGCACCATGCTGGGAATGTGCATACACTGATCCCTTTGCATACCTGAACCTGTGTGAATGGGTTGGTGCAGCTCACGGACGAGCATTGACACAAAACTATTTCACACTAAAATAGTTTCACTGCTCTCCTGCCTGAAATGAATCATAAATACAAAATAAAGCAGTTTTGCTTTTCTTCTTCACATTTGCAGAGCCCTTTTTATTAGAGCTTTTATTAACACTGTTGATACGATGCCGAGTTGAATCCTCTTTTACACCACTTTCCTCACTCACAGTGCCTTGTCTGCTGCACAGACAAAACTGTACCAGAAGGTTTGTTCAGTGCAGTAAAACTGCAGAAATAGGAGCAGTACCTTGCCCTGTTTGATTAGGAATTCATCCACTGTCCTTTCAGGTTGCAAACCCCCGGTTAGTGAGTCAATGGGCAATAGCAGGGTAAACTAATGAGGTTCTACAATATTTGCAACCTGAGAAAGGCAAATATTTCACAGAGCTCTCCAATTATCTCTGCTAGCCTTGTACACTTCTAATGAGCACAAGGTAATCAGCCTATCTCTTCACTGTATTAACAAGAGCCACTTAAAATTCTCCAGGATTCCTGTGGAGAACTGATATATGGACCCAAATGGATAAATAAAGGGGTCGTGCAATTACCACTTCAAGGACTTCAAGGGCTGCCATACTATTCCCAGGGCTGGCTGTCTCTGCCTGTGGTGTGTTTTGTTGATGCCTTTACTGTATGCAAACTAAAGAGACAGTGATTTTGGAGTTGCAAGGGTGCTTTAGCAGCAGCTTAATCTGGCTGCCGTGAGACTACAAAAATCATTCTCCTCCAAGACAGCATCCCCTAACGAGGTGTTCAGCTGCCAGCTGAGAGCTCAGGCAGTGCAACTGGGCAAGAAACAGGATGCCAGAAAATACAAACCTGAAAACACCAGCAGTTGCTGGCTGGGCTTTTCCCATCCCATCCCTTGTCAAGGAGAACAGGAGGATCTCAGGAAGCAGCCAGCATGGCACGATGGCCACTTGCCTTGGGAGGGAGTCTCCTTTCCCACAACCTCCCATGGCAAGGAGTGTCCAGGACAAGACCTGAAACTGTGGAAATAGGAGCACAACAGAAGTGTGTGGAGTGGTAGGGAGAGCTAGATGTGTCCTTGTTTACCAAATAACACCCTGGAGACTAAGATGAAGAATTAAATGTAAAGTGCTTCTGATCAGCATCTTTTAACTATAAGGACATTGATCTTTTAAAATAAGGACAGGAAAAATTGTTGCTCAAATAGGTTCTTCCTGTGAGATTGGAATGTACAGAAATTTGTTAATAGTCAACAGAAACTTGGAAAGAGAATTTGCATTCTCCATTCCAAAAGTCTGTGTCATAGTGAAACCCATTTATAAGCAGAGGTTTACAGGAAAAAAATATCAGTCACTTAAAAAAATGTGAACTGACAGCCAGTATCCTTTCTAATTCCCTAATCTGCAGCTGTGCTGAATTCAAACGTGCACTTTTGGATGCTCAGGAGATTGGTCCTGAGGTATGTTCTTCCACTTTTAGTACCCCTGGACTTAAAGTTACACCACATGGTTGTGTGTCCTTACAACTCATACCATATGGTTTTGTAGCACACCTCAGTTTAGGGTTTGTCTAATCACACTAACACAGCTCAGCTGGGGGACAATGCACCAAAACTCTGTAGTTCCTGTAAGAAAATCAAAATTGCACAGCTGAGGTTTTAAGCAGTGTCTTCGTCCTGAACCAGGAGGCTGAAGGGACTCGTCCCTCCTGCTGCCATCCTCAGTGCCTGGTGTGAGGTGTGGGTGGCACTGCAGCTCTCACTGGGCCAACACCTGCACTCCAACACCAGCCCAGTCACCTCCTCTCTGTCCCTGCTGGCTGAGGGGAGCCCTGGGAATTTCACTCCTCACACAGCACCAAGAATATCAAAATTCTCTCTAAAGCACAAGTAAAAAGCTTCATCCAGCAATGCAGCAGCTCCAGGATTTGCTGCTGAGAAAGTTCAAAGCTGAGAAGCAGCCAGAAATAGCTGGGAGTGTCATGAGGCACCAGCTCAGAGGCTGCCAGTGGAGCCAGCAAGGGCAGCAATCTGGGGAGAATAAGGAGAAAAATAAGTATTAATATGAGTGAAGTGTTGTGCCTGTGTATAAAAGCTCGGCTGTAATCTTGTGATACCTTTTCCTTTGGCTTATGATGACATTAGGCTCTCTAAAGGTTTATTATGTGCAGCTGAATGTACATCAGCCCATTTATTAGTCATCACAAGGCTGTTGACATTATTTCCACAGTGCTTTTACATTAAGAGCTTACTGAAATGATATATTTGTTAGGGTACCAAAGTAATTTCCTCATATCAGGACAGCTTAGAAATACAGGGACCTAAGCAGTTGCTGTAATGAATTTTCTGCCTCTCACAGGGATATTTATCCAATCTGTTCTGTAAACAGAGAAATTAGTTCAGACTTGTGCAAATGCTTTAATTACACTTAACTGGATTAATGGCTCTACTCTGAGGAAATGTTATTTCCTTAGACAAAACAGTTTGACCAGGTCAGCTATGTATTTTTAAATGCAGCCTGGTGCCTCTGGCAGGCCTGTGTGAGCTGGGCTGCTGCTGAAGCACTCGCTGGCCCTGAGCAATTGGGTTGGGATGTGACATGAAGGACTCTTTGGATTTAGAGTTTGTGACAACTCCTCTCTTCAAGATCACTTCTTCTGGATAGAAGTTTTCTCTTGGAAGCTCCAAATTGTGGCAGTTTCACAACCCCTTTCTTTCCATGTGAGTGAACGACTGGCTCCAAAGGTTTTATGGTGAATATTTGCTTATCAGTTACCTAAAGGTGAAAGCAGCAAATCATGTTAAAGGCTTCCAGTCTGCTTTCCTCGACTGTATTGTGTTAGCTTGGGCAGCTCACTCAGAAATCCAGTAACTTTTGGAGGAATTACAGATTCTTTGTTGCTTTGGTGGCTTCTGCATCCCCTTAGAGCAACCTCAGCCATGTCCTGAGCGAAACATGCAGCAAAACTCCAGGCAGCCCATCCCAGGCACAGCTCCCTGCATCTTCCAAAACCACTCTTTGGCCCTGAGAAGGATTGGATTTCTAATCCCACTTTGCCCTCGTCTTCTCATTAAATTGCCACAGCCAGCTTCCTGCTCAATGTGCTCCTTTCAGAGTTGTACTGAAGCATTTCTATTTCATTTTTCACCTTAGTGAAACTAAGCACAGCTTGAGCGAGGGGTGAAGGTCCCACTGCAGAGCCTGGACCAAAGAGAAACATCTCTAAAGGTTTGATTGTGTCCAGCCCCCTGGAGCTCAGCACCTCCAGGCCTCCCTGTGCACTCCTCTGAGGGAGCACCTGGGAAAGCCCTTGGCAGGAAGCTGCTCCTTAGCGAGCCCTAAGAGTAAAGGAAGGAGCTGCCTCCTTTCCCACTGCTTTGGAGCTACACCTGATGAGTGGTCCAAGGACTCAAGGACATAGGGCAAAATGACTCCTTGAAATTCCACTCTTTCTCACCTTCTCAGGGTTCTTTGCAGAAATTTTTGTGCTTTCCACGGATATGCAAAATGTCAGCACTGTCACCTCTGCTGTTTCTAGAGGTTCTGAAATTTACTTGTCAAATGGCAATGCTCAGCTTCCCCACGTCTCCAGTGCTGCAGCTCCCACCCTCTCAGCCCTTTGGCCATTCAGAGAGAATAGCTCAGCTTCACTTTTGCCACTGTCTGAATCAGAAATCCCAGAGAGCTGTGGAGTTCCTCTGGTTTCCTGGAGTTCCTGAGACCAGAATTCCTTTTCAACCACAGCTGCAGTAGGAAAGTCTTCATGGCACATACCAGCAGTGCCTTTGAAATGTTTTCTAATTACCTGTTACTGATAAAAACGTGCTTGCTATAAATATTACATGCACAGGTAGATTACAGGCAAAGCAAATATCATTTTAGTATACACACACACTTCCATACAAAAATGAATGTTGACTTTGATCATTAAAAAGAAGAAAAAAAAATTAGACTTTTCTTTTCCTCAGTATTGTAGAGATACTGTTGCTAAAAGGACATCTGTGAGCTCTGTTCTATAGAAGGTTTGAAATAGCTCTATACAGAAAACAGGGAAAGGCCCGGATTGTCAGATCCTTCCAGAAGGGAATTCAGCTACAATGAAAGTGTGGCATGGCATGAACACCTCACCTTACCTTGCAGGCAGGGCTGGGCTAAGCAGGATCCCTAAATTCAGCACGTGTCAATTCCCTGTAATTTAGAGTTCACTGCAAGTTGGCCCTGTGTCTCTTTTGATTTAAAATATTCCTGATTTGCAGTGGTTCACCTCAGGAGAGGGAGTCTTCCCCAGCTTTCTAATATTAACAGTGAGTGGAAATGCCATCAGCATTTATCACTTAAACTTTGCTGAATACATTACACTGCAGATTTCATTGCTCCTGTAGAACGAGGGAGGGAGGGAATTGTGTGAAACGCTCTGTGCTTGTGCCAGGAGGCTCTCGCTGCTCCAGGAGCAGCTGTCCCCACCAGCAGAAGAATCTCCACTGTCCCTGCAGTGCCCTGGAGCCTGGGTCAGCGCTGGGAAGATGCCCAGGGACACCTCTGTGTGTGAGCTGTGCCCCTGGGCTCACACCACGGGCTGGGAAAAGGCTCAGGCCTGTGTTCCCTTGGGCTCCTCTGGCAGTGCTTAGAACAGGATTGTTGTGCATGTGGGATTTTAGCCGGGGGAGCAGTGGCAGGATTTGGTTGTTTGCCCAGGAGCACAGCCCTGCCCCGGGGCACAGAGAGAGCAGCTTTGTCCATCACGGAACTGACTGAAAGGGGGGCTCTTTCTCCTTTCCTTTATGTCCCCAAAACAGGAGCAGCTCAGCACAAGTGCGAGGAACTGCACTGGCACTGACTGGTCAGAACAGAAGTGTTTGACACTCATCAGCTTTGCTTCTTGTCCTGGAGCTGGGGATGAGGGAAGGCTCACGAGCAAAACCTCATTTCAGACAAGCAGAGAATTTCTCAGCACTTGTTTGGCTTTAGAAAGTGTAATCACTTGTGTTATTACCATAAAACAAATATCTGGAAGGTTTTGCCAGTTTTTAGTGAGCTACTGAAAGCTCTACCGGAAAATGGTGTTAGTGAGAAATAACACACACAAAAAAATAAAAGTCACTGCTCTCCATTTGCAGAGGCAGCAACAGAAAAAGCTAAATATCAGTTTTCATAGCAAAATTGCTATTTGTTGGTGAATCAGTTTTATGCATATAAAGAGTGCTTGGGGATTTTGCTCCCATGCATGTTTATTTATGAAATGGAAAGGAAGCAGAAATTTTGAGTAGTCCCATGGTACAATCCAGAGCTGAAATGTAAAGATAGAATGCAAAAGCCAGTGATGCTAATAATAGAAATGCAAGGTCTCTGAGGGTGAGCATGATCTGTGGGGAATATGGGGCTGTTGCAACCAGGAAAGAAAGGATTCTTCTGCTTCACTTCTTCCTAAAAATTCAGGAAAGCTTTTAGTTTGTTTTAAATTTGTGCTTAACAAAATCTGGTGGCAATCATGACCTGAAGGAGTAGTACAGAAGCAAACCACGAACACAGCAGCTCTAGAGTTTGAGGGCAGAGTGAAGAGACAGGTTTTGGCTTTTTGACATTCAAAGGAGAAAATTTATTCCCTCTAGGCTGGCTTTGACCTTGCCAGCCTGCACAGGGCTGAGGGGTACCCTCTGCTACCTCTAAGATGGAATGCTGTGACTTCTGACTGCTGACATGAGCAGTGAGAGCAGGCTGTATCTCAGCAGCAAACTAGCACAAGCACAGTGAAGGTCCCCACGAGGTGCATTTCGCCCTCCCTCATCCCCTCACTGCTGGACTAAGATCCTTTGGCCGTATTTATTTCAAATTCCAATGGTGTGTGCCAGTGCACTCTCCCATCATGCAGCTTTGCCTCTGGAATTGTTTCTGTGTTTGTTTTTTCTCTCTGGCAGCATTTAATACCTTTTTTTAGTTTTCTCCCATTTCCCCTCTGTCCCTGTTAGTTCTTCAAGCAGTCTGCCACGTCTCTCCTCCAAAAGTGGCCTAAGCGCCTTAGCACGCTAAGCCTGCATGGATGGTTGCTCCTGTCTCACCCGGTGGAGGCAGAGATGATAGGGCCCCTCTTCCCAATCCTATTACCTCCTCGTGCTTTTCTTGCAGAAAGCAGGCGATGGTGGTGAGTTGGCCACGAACAGTGTTGTGCAGGACACCAGTGCAGTCATGATTTAACACTATCATTCAGCAGATATAAGCCACTAAAGCCTTCAGCAAACTTGTAAGGCTTAACCCAAAGCACTCGGAAACAAGATAAAAGCTCAAGCATTTCCTCATCTCCCGTTCAAACCCGAGATACGTGTGTACTGACCTTTCCTATTGCTGGAATCAGTGTGCAGTGAAAATCCCTCTGAAATTCAGCGCTACAAGGAGAGCCGGCTGACTCATCTCTGAGAACTCTTTGTCTGCCACTCAGAGTCCAGAGCAGCTACGTGTATAAATAAGAACACCTGATGAAAATAGCATTCTAGTCAAGGAAAGCAGGCATATTTGATCCACCTGATTATTTGGTTCACAAAATACAGAAACTGAGGCGCTGTGAAGCAGCCCTCAGTTGTCCAGGTCTACCATTCACCAATTCCTGCAGTTGCCTCAATCCCATCGAGATTAGGAGAAATGTGCTGTACGGGGCCGTGAATATGTCACACCAATTATTTCCATTGTGTGGGCACCTCTGGAAGGTGTTGAAGCTCATTTTGTTGGAAGATGTTGGGCTGCTGTTCCACCATGGAATCCTGGCAGTGTAAAGTTGCATAGCTCTTGCCTTGGTCCTTTTGCCAGGGTTACAGCTGTACCCCTGTCCTGAGAGAAAATTAAGGAAGGTCTCTCTGTCTTTACAACAGATGGTATGTTACTAAATAAGGGGCTTTAAATAAACCCTGGCTGGTTTTGGTTCTCTTTCCCATATCCTCACTAAGCACTGAATTTTCTGCCTAACTGGGGCTGTACATCTCTGTCTAAGCAGGACTAGTAAAACAGCCTAAAATTGTTTAAAATATCTTCAAGCGTCCTGATGATGTGTCTATGTGCAGTTACTGAAGTTCAGCCTCAGCGAGAGATAGAAAATCTTTGAAATTAGTCACCTTCCATGTAGGAGGGAATGCATGGGCTGATTAGATTGTTCTCTTATCAGGGTATGACCACTGGTGAGAGAAGCAGGAGCAGGGCCAGACTGGGCTGTCCTCTAACTCCCACTGAGGGAACTGCACTGCATCCAGAATCAGTGTGGCAGGCGTACGGTGTTCCTGGCACTGGAGTGTCTGCAAAGGCCTGGGAACAGCAGGGCAGAAAATATGGAATGATTTCCCATCACATAGGCAGTGGCAGGCTCAGCAGCCAGCTCTGTCTCTATACCTAGAACTTTCACTTACTCTCTAGGTCAAATAACTTTTAGTAGCAGCATCCATGATAATCTGTTGCCTAAAAGTCCTTGGCTTTTCTGGCAGGGGAAATATATTGGGCTAGTAAGGTTGTCTTCTGTGATACCTGTCAGTTTAAATTGTATGACCTTTTAGTGAGCTCTGAACCTCACCTGTCGAAGTCAATTTAATCATGTATCTTTGCAAGCCTTCACAATTCCAGAGTTCTTTCAGCTGAGAAAACTAATTGAAAAATGTTGGCAAATACTTCACTTAAGAGTAAATAAACTTGGAGGAGAAATATGTCTTCTTCTGCATGGAGTTTCCTATGTTGTTCAACTTAACTACCTTCAGATGAGTTCTGCTGAAAATATTCACCCCTAAGGCAGCTCTTTATCTTTTCTATCTCTGCATTTGACTGGTTCTCAGAGACCAAGATCTGTGGAAAGTAATTAAATTAAATCTTTTTTCCTAAGTGGACTGGGTCTGTGCAGTTGTCCATTTCCTTCAGACATCTCAACATAGAACAAACTACTTCCCCTTGGATTTCGAGTCCCCTATTTTCTGTCACAGCACCAATAGCTGTATTTCACCTTCTCATTCTGGCAGTTCTTGTTTGCTTTTCCTAAACTATGGCACTTTCCAGATTTCTAGTTCTGAGGAGAGATGACCCCTCCTTGTTGTCTTTTGTATAAGAACTTCAAAAGACCTCTTCAGGTCCAGTTTGAGTTTCCATAGCCAGGTCTCACACCTCTCTGGCTCTGGTTTGTTGCTGGCACAGAGGGAGGCAGCTGCCGTTCCCTGCTTTGGCACAGCACCCAGCTGCTGCTGCACTCTGCTCTCCCACCCAGAGGGGAGGTTTGGTTCGGTTCCTCCATGGCAAACAGCACCTGGCTCAGCTCGGGGGTGGCAGAAGTGGGGACAAGGAATTTGCAGTGTCCTGTGATCCAACAGCAGCTGCTGCAGTGCAGAAGTGCCAGGGAGGTGCAGCCTCACAGAATCACGGAATCAACGAGGTGGGAAAAGAGCCCTGAGACCAGTGAGTCCAGCCTAGGACTGAACACCTCCATGTCAACCAGACCGTGGCACTGAGTGCCACATCCAGCCTTTCCTCAAACACCCCCAGTGACAGCGACTCCACCACCCCTGGGCAGCCCGTCCCAGTGTCTAGCCACCCTTTCTTTAAAGAAATTCTTCCTGATGTCCAACCTAAGTCTCCTCTGGCAAAGCTTAAGACTGTGTCCTCTTGTCCTGTCACTGGTCCACTGGTCTCAGGGAGTTGTAAACTTCTTCTGTTCCCTTTCACCACTCCAGCTTTCCCAGGGAATCCTCCTGCCCTACCTCCAGTCTGAGCTGCCAGTCCCAGTACAGTCACTCAGAGTCCCTGCACACTTACCAAAGGTGATTGGTGCAATTTCAGTTTACTGAAACTGAGACAAGAAAGGTTTAGACACCAACTGCTAATGGTATCACCAGCCCAACCAGTGCCCCTGGAAATGCTCATGAAATCACTTCCTGCCCTCAGGAGTCAGAAAATTTCCAGCTCTCTATAAAGATACTATGGTATGTCTCAGGAGCATGTGTTGCCTTGTCCCCTCCTTTGTTACAGGATGAGCATGCTGCTGGATATGAAAAAGTGTTCAGAGAACACATGTTAAAATCAGGGCAGAAAGATGGCTATTTAAATCAACCTTTCAAGAAAAATGAAGATTCTAATTTACGAGAGTTCTAAAATCTAGGAACTGAAATGTAGATTGTGAAGGAAAATTAGGGGACAGAGGCAATCAACAAGGTTCTTGAAAAAATTTTTAAAGCTGAGAAAAAAGCTGTTCTCAGTGTCTACTGCAGAGTGGCCCTATTAGCTTTGAGGCTGGGCACTCCAAGGGGGAAGAGGCTTATGCATCCTGCTCAGTGTTCACAGTGTTGTTGGTATTCCAAAGCATCAACTCTCCTCCCGTATGGAATGGAATTATCAACAGGCCCAACACTGCCTAAAGCAGGAGGGAGCCAGAGGCAAGGCCAGGCTGGAAAGCCCTTGTCCATGATGAGTTTTCCTGGGCTTTGAAT
Organism: Promerops cafer; assembly: GCA_013398275.1. Classification (NCBI taxonomy): domain Eukaryota; kingdom Metazoa; phylum Chordata; class Aves; order Passeriformes; family Nectariniidae; genus Promerops; species Promerops cafer. The sequence continues at coordinate 1,825,042 of VZSE01000985.1, read as the reverse complement.
CTTCTTTTTCCATTGCAGAGCAGAGAAGAGCCTGGTAATTTAGAGAACAGTGCACAGGAACGTATCAGAGGAAGGCAGCGACACCTCACCTGCTGAGGAGCCCTGGAAGAGAAAATACACTCAATGTATCATCCAACCTCAATTTCCAACTTGTCTCTCTAGGGAAGGAAGGACCCTAGCATATAAATCCACTCATAATGCAATCTGAATTTATACTCGTTTCATAATTTATCAGATCTGATTTTGACTTGCAAGAAGCGTCCATGTGGTGAGACTGGGAGAGCTGCAGCTGCACTGGCGTGCAGTACTTGTGATTTCACTCCATCAGAATCACTCAGGAGCTGCTCAGCAAAATGAATAAGAAAAGGTCTGGTGTAATTGACAGTAAAAGGCCTCTGAATTGAGTTACTCCTGCTTTTCCTTTTAAAGTTTCTGATTAGAGTGTAATGGATGCTCAGAAGCAGTCTGCAACAAAACTGCCATTTTTTCTCATCCGTGTATTTTTGGTTTTCTGATGCCAGTGTTAGTCAGGAGCTGCTCAGTAATTTCATGGACTCGGTGCTGCATAGGTCCCTCCAGCTTGTAATTAAGCTATTATCTCACAATTCCTAGTGCTTATTTGACTTCAGCACAAAATATGGCTGTTAACTTAGAATTCATTGATAGCAACAAACAGGCTGAGGTTATAACTTGTCAGCTGTGTTCACTGGGCACAGGAATTGTCTCGACTGATAGATTTCACACAGAGGTCAGGAGCCAAATGCACAACAGGCAGTGCCCCAAGCAGGTGGCATTTCTCCATGCTAGTGCAAGTGCCCCAAAAAGCTTGGATTCAATTAAAGAAGGGGCTGCAGCCCAGCAGGGAAGGAGGAAAACACATCAGGCTGGGAGAGACATTGAAACTCTGGCAGTTCTACATGCACTTACAACATATGCACTTATGTGAATTTCAGGGAAAGCACAGTAAAAGTTTCTTTCACTACAGAGGCATTCAAGCAGAATGAGTAAAGATAAATTGTCTTTTAGAAGGGAGGGAGGGTTTCCAATATTCCTACCAACCTTTATGGTTTTATGTCAAGCAGTGGTGGGGGGGGAAGAGTTCTCTTCTAAGGGATCTTTCCTTAAAGGATATGATAGATGATTAAGGTGCACAGAAAGCTTCAATAGTGTGTATGTGAAAAGTTCCCCCGGCAAGGGCTCATTGTAAAACAAATGTGCTGCTTTAAGGATAATGGCATGGTATTATTTATGTAGACAGTTCCAGCAGTTCCCAAAGAGAAGTAAATGCTGTAATCATACCCATAAAGGCCTGCCTGCTTGCTTGCACATTATTTGGCATTAATTTTAGTACAGAATAATTATCAAAGGAACATTTGGATTTATTATCTGTAAAGGCAGTTTTAAATGAGGTATGAATTCAATACAGTAAGCGTTCTTCTCTCAGCAGTGTGAATCCAAAATAGAGTCGTCGTCTTTCGCCCGCTAAGTCAAGCTGTGCCTGGGCATATGGAGATCTTCATAATATATTCTATTCAAGAATCAGATGGCAGTAAATATTTGTGAAAGTGATAATCAGCAACTGTTTCTGAGGGCAGGAACAATGTGCTGTAAGATTTTGAAATGAATCCCTACAGTTAGTGCTCCTCCTTGGGTGCTGAAGCCTTGACTTGGTTTAAGGTCTTTTGGGGAGAGAAGGAGGCAGGAGAGTGAAGTGTTAAAACACTGAGAGAAGGGATGCAAGATAAGAGCCTGAGTTAACACTTCTCACTATGATGATCACTTGCACTGAAATGTTCACCTAAAATTTCAGCGCTGCCATTTTTCAGCTTCTAAAAGTAAATGGCTTAGGAGATGGTACAAGCCATCTGTACTGCTGCAGCCAGTAGGTTTTATTGGGCTATTTTTGTTCTCACTGGACTAAACTCTGCTCCCGGCTTGCTAGACAGCTGAGAAGTGTCCTTTTCCATCTGCCCAAGACAAGTAATTTATTTTGCTCTTCAGGCTTGAAATCTGCTTTATGCCCTCACATCCTCAAGTCTTGACAGCGCTGTACTGGGCATTGTACAGTGCTAACCAGAAAAGCCACGTTCAAGAATCAATTCAGATCAGCCCATTTTTGATCCTTTTAGATCAGAGTAAGCCAGCAGAAGAGTGACTTCCCTTTGCTCCATGCACTAGTGTTTGCTGGCCCTTGCCCAGGAACTCATGTCACTAAGTAAATACTTCAGGCATTTCCAAGTGCATTTCAGGTGAGTTTTCAGCAATTGCTTCTCTTTCAGTGATCCCCTGGTGTCTGGGAAGGGCTCTTAGAGACAGCCAGTGGAGCCCACTCTGGTCTTTCTCCTGTCCCTGTCTCTCAGTTCATGAGTCTGGCTGGTTTTGAACAAGACCTGATAATCTTCTGTCTGTACATCTGCTTTATTTAGCTAGTTATTTGTGTATTTATTTAATAGGAATTGTAAATAGTCTGGGCTGGTAAACATTGCCCCAGCAGGGTGAAAAGTGTCTGCATACATGTAAAGAATAGTGTTGAGCAAATCAAAACTGGCAAGTTCTCAGGACTCAAACTCCATTTTGGACTTTTTCTAGTAAAAAAATCAGCTTTAAAACCCACAGGGCATTAAAACTTTTTAAGTAGGAGGAGAACAGTGTAGCAGTTCTGAACATTAATGATCAGCACTGCCAGCCATGAACTCTACTTTGCAGAGTTTCTCCTGGACGTGGAAATACAGGCAGGAAAATACAGCAACCTGAACAAAAATCTTTGTTTCCTATCTTGAAGTAATTGATTAGAGCACAAACCTTGAAATTGAAGAGTTATGGTGCTCACAATTCTGAAAGCAGACATAACAAAGTCATTGGTAGAGGATTGGTTAAGTAATTTATCCCTTCTCTCTGTTCATGGTTTCCTTACAATCAGTGAAGCATTCCCCAAATGGATGAAAAGAGACTCTGCTGTCATGAGCAAGATATTGATGTCAGTCCCTAAGAACCAGTGCCAACAAGTGGATTTGGGAGAGCCAGCACAGAGGACATGGTGACCACGAAAGGGAAGGGCCTGAGGGCAGTTTGCAGAGAGGAGAGGGGAAGCTGGTACTTGCTGGGATGGAGATACCAGAGCAATAGGGAAGCTTAAGAGGGACAGCTCTGGCAAAGAGAGAGAGTGGCACTGTCAGGGAGGAGAAGAGGATTCATGGCCCCATAAAAAAAGAAAGAAGTAGACCAGATTTCCATGTGGTGTGACATGCTGCTGCGACCAATGGGGTTTTCACCAGGTGAGAATGCATCTCACCCTTTCCAAAGGGGCTGCTGGGCTTGTCTGGCTGAAAAATGTCCTGGCACTCCGTGAGCAGCTGTGGCCCTGGTGCAGGAGTTACAGGAGGGTGTCCAGGCACCAGCACCATGCTGGAGGTCAGAATTAGATGATCATAATTTTCCCCTCTGGCTTTAAAATCTATTAAGAGCTATTTTACGACGCTGGTCATTTATCATCGCACCGCAGACTGCAAGACCAGGACCACCATGATATACTTCACAGATAATTTATTTCCATTAGTTCACAGCTAAACTTAATTTAAAAGAATTTCTAAAAATTTGATTATAAGGGAGAAAACCTAGAGACTTTCCAGTGTAGAACTATTCTGGGGAGGGGGTGGGGGAAGGAATTTCTAGAGCTGTGAGTTGGATGTAGATGTCTGACCCTTGGTTGCACCCCACATTTTAGTTGTACCTTACATTCTACCACACATCCCAGGACACGATTGTCCCACAGAAGGATAAGGAAGTTCTTCTAATGATGTAGGGAAATGTTGGCATTGTTTTTCCTCTTGTGTACATTACAGTAATTTTTTTTTCCTGAGAACTTAATCTTCTGTATTAAATTAAGTCAAATAATCTTCTTGTCACTATAAAAATAATTACCATAACTTTCTGAAAAGAACATAGGAAATAAAAGATTTTTTAACCCCCCAAACCCATGCTTTTCTTTCCAGCATTATTTTAATGATTAAAACAGTGTTAGATTTAAACTCCAATTAAGATGAAAGCACAGGAATGACCAGTTTTATATTTTGAACATATCTTCTGTTGTTGATGCTGCTAATAGGTTCCACAGGCAGAAGTACTAATTGGTCTAAGACCAGATAAAACTAGATTTTCTTTTAGGCAGACATTAAAAAAAAAAAAAAAAAAAAGGAGAACAAATATGTAGACAACAAAAGAACAAAATCTCCTTGATTTTTTTGGCATAAGAACTCAGAGACAAGGAATCAACTCCTCCAGGTCTCATGTCACTATTGAATGTGCTCCCCTAATTTCTGTCCTCAGCCCAAACTGCATCTCCTCCAGCCCAGGCTGCCCAGCCCCAAGCACAGAAATGGTCCCAGTGGGAGGGGAAGCAATGACCCTTAATCAGTAATGTCCCTTTGCATCTCTCAGTAGAGGTAGCACTATTTTTAGATGTTTTCTTTGTAAGAATTACTTATATTCCTGTGCTCTTTGGCACAGATCCATTAGCCAAATGTAGTTTACTGTGAGATGTCTGACCAGTACAAAACACAAACTGCACTAACATGACAAGGTTACTGATTGCTAACACACACAGAGCCAGGGTTTAAATCCGTGTTGGAGGAAACTCTCTACTCCCTGTAAATTTTCTGCAGTGGGACCATAAGCCCTCAGTGGAGCTTCCCAGTGGAATCCCCAAAGGGGAGCAGATAAAGCTGAAATGGCTGTGACTGGCACCAGCCCTGGCTGTAGTCAGGGCTACTCTCAGATTAGCCAGGGCCTGAGTGCTTGGATAAATCAGGACAGCAGGAAATGAGCCAGTATTTGTAGAATGCATTTTGAGTTGTGAAGTTTTTTCTCTCCTATAAACTCTTTTGTTTCCCACTGTTAAACTGCTGGGGTTTTACTGCACTGTTACTAATCACAGCAGCAGCTCCACAACAGCCCTGAGAAGCATCCTGAGACTCACACAGTCCTTGCTGCCTCGCCCTGTCACAGGGCTGAAGGGAACAGGTTTCCACAGAGACTGGACACGTGTGTGCTCCTTTCCAGTGGGGGGTGCCTGGGTTTATTCCCCAGCCGTTTATCCAACATCCTCTGCACAGCTCCAGGACTTGTTTGTTTGTTTGTTTACAGCAGCAGCTTCAACAAGAGGCGGGAGCAGGAAGCATCACAGAGCTGATGTAAAGAGAGCAAGAGTCTTTTGTAATTCCTTGTAGCTCTTTCAGGTTACATCCATTTGTTTGACACTGATGCTGCTGCGTATTTTAGCCAAATACACATGAACAAAAGAGCCAGTCCTGGAGCCTTTGCTTATTCAGTGTTTGGGGAAAGACTTCCAGATGTTCCTTATAGATGTTTAAACTCTTTTAATGCAAATTTTAGTTTTACATCTAAAATGAGGGAGTATAGCTCCCTGCCAGAATCTGAAGCCTGATCTGGAGGAGAAAGTTAAATGAACATATTGATGCCTGCTACTGGAAACTCTCCTGAGATATTTTGACGCTCAGGGAAGGATGCCAGCTTTGTACTCCAGTTTTAAGATATTCCTAAGCCTTGTCCTGCAAATTTGGTAAAATGAGGGATTGAGTGAGAATATTCACACTGCTTTTGTGGAGAGAAGTCTCGAAATGTAGAAGTAAATTTCCCTCTTTCTCCTGCCATCATCAAGCATCTCCCATGATTTTCTGTTTGTGTGATATCACTAATTTACTGTTCTGACACCCTTTGATATCATTCCAATCCATCACAAACTCTAAACATTATGCTTGTGCATATGTTTTACTCCTTTATTTTTTAAATAGATGTACACAAATGAATCCTGACTTCAGGCCTAATACCCGATTTACACAGATGCAGATGGGTTATTATGCCTTTAATTTGCAAGCATGGTTGATATAATTAAAGACATTTCTGCTTTTTAGCCACACAATTGCATATGGCTTTTTAGAAAGAATGATACTCCTGAAGGATTTTTCCCTTTAATGAACATAATGATTGAACATCAGGTACAGAACCATTCTGCAGGCAAGAGAGTGATATTCAGTAAAATCTCACATGGGTCGGTAGTTGCATGGTCTGGAAAAGGCATTGTTACCAAACAGACCTGGTTTTTGCTGACCATCCTGACATACTGCCCATTCTTCTGGGTGATGGAGGGGCACGTACAGGAGCACAAATATATGAGAGTTCATAAATATAACACTCCTCACTTAAATAATCTTTTCAAAAAGTAAAAACTTTCCAAAAAAATGCTTCAATACCATATAATCTATTTCACTCCCTCAGTAAAAGCAGAAACAGCTTAAAGATTTCAATAATTTTGTGTAGAATATTCCTGAGCAAGTCATTTGTATGCTGGATTTCCACTTGATGCAATATGAAACCACAGAGATACCTTATCATACTCCAAAGGCTGACATTATAAGGCACTACTGGAAATATTGCAGAGCTTTGCATAGCAAAGAACATTTAGCCAAGCAGCTGGTGAGAGTCCTGTGTTCTTAAACACAGACACCTTTGCTGCTTCAATATTATTACTTCAGGAGACCAGAACCTAGCCCGTAATATTTATATCATTTTTAAGTGTCATGGGGGAAAAAACCCAAAATGAAAAGGAAAAAAAAATAGCAGGGGTGACGGGGTAGGGAGAAGAAGCAATCTAGCTGGGAAAGCTCCAGGGACTCTGTTCTTGCATACTGACATTTTCACCACAGTGAAAGCTTCTTTTAATGCTGGGCTGTGCAACAAACAGAGGGATGTCTCTGCTTTGGAGAAATTATGGGCTGATCTGATCTGCCCCATCTTCTCTCTCACCCCAGCAGAGCACTTGCACAGGGTGCTGGCACAGGCAGCGTCCCCAGCATGGCAGGGGGGGGGCACTGGGTGCCACTGGATCTGTCAAAACACCTAGGTCTGTAATAAAAACCTAGGGCTAATCTTTAAAAACAGCTGGGTTTGATACAAGGTGTGGGTTGGTTTTGAGTTTTTGTCTTTCTGCTTTGTCTAGAACTTGATATTTAAATTGTGGCTTCCTTAGGGAAGGCTGCACTTTCGGATACCTCTTGTTTTCAAGTAAGATCTCAAGCTTTTATGCCTGGTTTTCCTGAAGCCTTTGGAACTGGATATGATTTTCCCAAGGAATCAGAAATAGTGTTTATGTAGGTTTTAAAATAATTGGTTTTAAAACATCTCCCAGTGGCTCAATCCTTTGCTTGCAGATGATAAGGAAACATTTTCTGACTGGATGTTTACTGCTGTTTTCATGGCTTTGTGAATCTAAGCTTTAATTTTTCTTCCCATTTGTGCTTATGTCCAAAGGTGGTAAAGTTGAACTATTGTAAAATTAATTGCATCGGGAAACACAATGTAATTTTTCTCCTATATCTGATGTTCATATTGTAGCTAAGGGAGGGAAGGAGATGGAAGGGGAGGTTTCTGAATGTTGTAGCAGACAAGCTGCTTGTTTCCTTCACTGATAAAGAGAGTGATTCCTTCAAAGTGGAGTAGAAAGATGGCTTGGGGCTTTGGCTGTGAATAACATCACACGCAGCTGCACCAGGAGCAGAGTCAATATCATGCTTTGTGGCCTCTGAGTGGCTGGCAATGAATGCTTTATGGGCACGTTCAGAGCAGGCTGAACCACACTAAACGAGCAAAAGAGTTTCACATTCTGGAAACTCAAACCTTTGCAGAACGTCTTATATGTTCTATTCTAATAAGAACTGTAGTAAAGAATTACTCCGAAGATTTACACTGACACATAAACATGTATAGATGCTAATGTGCATAAGGAGCAGTGGAAGAGAGGAGGCAGATTTAGATGTGAATGCAGGAAGGAAAAACTAAACACAGTTGGACTGTTACAGCCAGAAAATGAATTAGTACTGCATTTCTCTGCCAAATGCAGAATATCCATCTCATTTTTAATTTTTTCCTGAGCCATGGATATAGAGCTAAATGGATGTGATAAAAGGTCAGGGGTTTTAAACTCCACACTGAAACAATAAAAAAGATAGGACTAATTGTCCTGAGACCTTTTGCAGCTCATAGGAAGGACAAAGACAGCTTTGGTGTGGTAATTTAGACTTGATCCTGTTTCATGCAGTTCAGGGAAGTATTGCCCTCACCTTGTCCCTCAGAGGAAAAGATTTCTTCCTCACCTGGACATTTGCAAACTCTCTGCTCAAATACTTTCCAGGCAGCCAGGAAGTTACAATGATACTGCTAAACTTGGTGTGATTTTCAAATCTCCCCATCTTATTTATCAGAGTCTCTGAAGATTTGTCTCTTGGGGCTTGCTGTTTTCTCAAAATCTAATAAAACCCATTCCTCTGCCAGTAATGACTAAACTATGGGGGGAAAGGAAAGGAAAGGAAAGGAAAGGAAAGGAAAGGAAAGGAAAGGAAAGGAAAGGAAAGGAAAGGAAAGGAAAGGAAAGGAAAGGAAAGGAAAGGAAAGGAAAGGAAAGGAAAGGAAAGGAAAGGAAAGGAAAGGAAAGGAAAGGAAAGGAAAGGAAAGGAAAGGAAAGGAAAGGAAAGGAAAGGAAAGGAAAGGAAAGGAAAGGAAAGGNGAAAGAAGAAGCTAGGGGGGGAAAGGAAAGGAAAGGAAAGGAAAGGAAAGGAAAGGAAAGGAAAGGAAAGGAAAGGAAAGGAAAGGAAAGGAAAGGAAAGGAAAGGAAAGGAAAGGAAAGGACCCAAAAAAGCCCACAAAACCAAAACAAAAAATAAACAATGCTGTGAATAAAGGGCCAAAGTCCACATAAATTTCTGAGACTGTAAGAATTGACCCTCTCTGCAGGCAGATTTACCCCATCTGCAGAGAAAGCACAGTCTGCTTCTTCCACTTGCCTGTCACGGGCCCCAGCTCTCCGTGCCCTGATGCCCATCTCAGAGGTGTCTCATGCCTGGGCAGTGCCCACGACCTTCCCCCTGATGTCCAGCTTTCCCCACGGGGCTTTCTGCCCTCCCCGTTCCCCCTGCTCGTCCCCAGCCGTCCCCCTGCCCAAGGGAGCAGAGTTTGGCCGTGGGGACAAAGCTGCCTCTGTTCCACCTGGCTGCCCCTGGAGCAGGTCCTGCTGTCCCTGGGCTGCAGCCCTGGTGTGCTGCCAAGGGAGAGGCAGCTCGGGCAGACTCTGTCAGCTCCATGGCAGCACGCAGGGCTTGTTCTGCTCCAGACTACTCCTAATAAATGTGATTTATGAGGGCTTCTTTTCCCAAGATGGTTTGGAAGAAATGACGTTGATATCTATATCTATCACATATAAAAAGCAGAGTGGGGTGGTTTTTTGTTTAGTTTTTGTTTGATTTTTTTTTTCCTCAATATCAGATATCTCTGTGGAACACATACAGAATTTCTCCTTTTTTTCTGTTTTTAAAGTGTGGTCTTAGTCCCTGGATTAAATTTCAACATTACCATGCAACATTTCACTTATCCTGTGTAGTGTTGCAGTGGTGAATACTGAGATAAAGCTACAGAAATCTGACATCAAGAAATTTTTTATCTATTTCAAAACTGCTAAAAGTCATTCTAAAGTTAGGAATAAAGAAGGTATATTCTCTAGAAAAAGAGCAGACATTCACCACAGTTTGTTTATTCTTCTTTGTTTGCAAAATACTCCTCCTTTCACCTTAATAAATAGGAGAATTAATGAAAGCTTTTTTTGGCACCCTGACTATTACTTTTATATAGCTGTCAAAAGGAAATGTGAACAGGATTGACAATTTCATTTATCTTTTTGATAGAAATGCAAAGTAAAGAATTTGTAGCAAGTTCTGTGCACATCATAATAAAAGGGCAGCAAGAAGCCCTTTTCCAGCCAGTGCAATTTATTTACCTCTTTTCAAAATCAACTTCTTATTGTGTGCCTACAAATCTGCCTGCTCTGAATACGCATTCAAAGAGAAAGAAAACAGGGCAACTTTCAAAAGGATATTACATAGGAAATTGCAGAAAGTACTTTGTAATTAGTTGGAAGTTTTGTCAAATTGGACAGTGCATTTCTGTGCATTTCAATAAGGTATAAAAATGCACTCAGCTGATGACCAGAGGAAAGGGGAGCCAGCATGAGATGAGCAAGGTCCACTCCTGCCTTCAGCAGCACCAGCGAGCAGCATCCATCCCCAGGACAGGTGCAAAGGCTCTCATCTGCAGAGGGGCAAAGAACACAGGAAATGGTGACCCTGAGGCAGAACTGATTCATGTAAGCTGTGATTAGATACTGTTATGTGAAAAGGAGCCTAAGATGAAGGAGCTGAAATGAAGACTTTGAAGTTCTCCTTCTCTGTCACAGGGGCTTTTCCCTTTCTGGTCCCTGAGGATGGAGATTGTTAGCTGTCTGCTGTGGGTGATCCCAAAGAATCAAAACCACTGCTGAAAAATACACTATTTTAGTATAACAACTTGGAAGAAATGACCTAAAGCTATCTGCCCCCACCTGCTGTGTCCCAGCTGCTCAGGTATGCTGGGTGTGTTGGCCCTCAGTGCTGCAGGCAGGGGCTGCAGCTCCACACGTGCATCTCTCTGAATTCCTGGCTCATCCCAAGCTGGAAGAAGGCCCTAGTGGGAGCTAGCCAGGATCTGGAGCCCTGAAAGCCATTTCCTGCTAAGGTGCTTGGGGAAAGGAGCCATTCCATTCCATGAGCAGGCGATTCCAGCACTTCCCAATGAGAACCAATGTCAGTAATAACATTTATATAACACGTAATCAGGGTTTGTTACAGGAATGGAAGAAAAATTTACTTCTTGGGTTGAGAAGAAAAGCATCAACCAAATTTCTAGAAATAATTAATTATGGGCACAAGCAAGGCAAGTTTTTCAAGCACAAATGCTACTGTGCCCATCAGGCACCTGCCAGAGAATTCCAGATAATCAGCCATGAGAGGTGACTAATGACAATGAACAGCTGGGGGAAAATAACAGACTCTCCATGCCACTCCAAGCTGGTATTTCCACAAGATCCTAATCAAAGAATGGATCTCCACCACTACTGTTTAACTAAACCAAAGGTTTATGTGGCTCTTTGTCCTGGAGATAAGGTACAATCTCTTCACAGAGATTGTTAAGCTCAACTCACAAAACCTCCAGTCCAAAGACAGGGATAAAACCAAAACCATTGCTGAGTCCAAGGGAAGATTCTTGGTGTTCAGTTTGGCAGCATGAGCACGTGGTATCAGGAACACCTTCTTCCTTTCCTCTGTCTCTAAACACCAGCACAAATCAGATGTGAAAAAAAATAATTCTTCAGTAGAAACAACACTGTGTTTCATGTGCTTTCTCTGCTTGGCATTTTATTGAATTTGCAAAAATCTGACAAATCTAACCAACCATTAAAGTGTGTAATAACAGTGATAACTAAAATGCATGCTTTGAGGGAGCATACACAAGCAAATGCAGACGATGAAGGAACATAAGCAGAATTTCTGACTCATGATGAAGAGATTGAATAATTTGGTCAGACAGTTTTAGTAATTCGTCATTTATTCATTAACTTGTACTGCAGCATACTCCTATTTATTTTGAGTGCAATGGCAAAGTACAGCTGACAGAATGTAGGCAGAGAGCTAGATAAAGTTTTAGGACAGGTGCTATCCTAGATTTGTAAGCAGACATTTCTGTAATTAACAGTGGATTCACCACATCCAAAACATTCACTTGTGTAAAATGCCCTCATATATTATTAAGGTTATACTAAAGCCTATCAATAACTTTGGAGAATTTAAAAAAATTATGGGCTAATATATTTGTAGACTAAAGGGTGAATCATTAGGTTTTTCAACAAATTTAACTTTATAAATTAGACCTAAGTATCTATAGAAATTCATGCTATGGTATTTACCTTTCATAAACTACAAAGGTTGTTTTCAGTGTGTGTGGAATATTGTGTCAAATTCTCTGTGCAATAGCATAGAAAGTTGTAGCCCAAGCTCTTGCTCGATATTTTTGGAAGCAGGTCCCTGTCAAAAGTGCAACTTGTTTTTTCTACCTGAGTAAGGCCCAAGTTCAAATGCAATCAGATGAACATTTTAGTCTTAGCTTAAAGTCTACCATTCGCCAAAGAGTCTGGAAAGCTATCAGCTATTTCCCAGGAAAAGGTCAAAAATAACTGCCAGCAGCTGTGGCTGGATATTTAGGTTGATCCAAGTACGCCAACACAACAAAAAGGATCTTGGAAGAAAAACTAACTACATATGACAGTATCTTAAAAATGTAAATTGTTTCAGTAGTTACACTAGAGGAGAAGCCTACCTGCCTTTTTAGTCATCTCTGGTTATTAATTTAACCCTGAAATGGTGAGATATTTTGGTGGCTTCATGACAGCAGTCCTGGAGAGGCCACCCTGCCCTCACTGCCTGTGTCCTTTTAGCCATAATTGCCAATTTCAGGCCTCTGCTTTCCACAGATCTGCTTTTGACTTGATGGTATCATGCTGACAGAGAACCTACAGACAACAGGAGAGCTTCCTAATGGAAAAAAGTATTGCTTGTTTTTATCAGAATTTTCATTAACCATGTGATTCATTGCCATGAACTTCACCATAGTCTCACCAGCCAACCAATCCTGCCTGTTTGACTTGGCTTTTCTAATACACAAAACAAGGCCATGAAGCTGGACTTTAAGAGACACAGACAAAGGTTTTGTAGAAAATCATAAGCAGCAGTGAGGAATCACCACCCATAAGATAAGAGGATACTCTGTGAAGCAGATAAGGTAATCCTGGTAATCAGGATAAGATGAAGCATGGTGAGGTTATGGTTTGAAACCCAATCCAGAAGTTTCCCATTCAAAGCTTTCTTTGGAACACTGGGGATAGTGTTTATAGCAGCAGGCGTGTGTGTCATACAGGAAGAAAGCACAGAAAACATTTCCATGGGGGCTTTGGCTTTAGAATACATTTTGGTGAGATTTTGGCTTTCGGGAGCTGGTCTCAGAGGCACAGCCGGGTAGTTCAGGCGGAGCAGCCCCTCTGCAGCCCGGGGCCGGTCCCCAGAGGGGTGTTCTTCGTGGCCGTGCCTGCTGTCCCGTGAGCGGGGGGTGCTCAGCGGGTGTCGCTGCAGGGGCCGCAGCAGCGCCCAGGCACGCGACAGCGCTGCCGGCATCTCCCCCCGCCCGCGACCGCCACCGCGACCGCCACCGCGACCGCCAGCGGCTCCTCCCGAGCTGCAGAGCTCACCTCGCAGGCTGCGCTGCTGAGGAAGATGCAATGAAAATAGATAACCGGAAAACGTCACACGTCGAGCTTTCATACACAGAGTAACAGTGCTGGGAAACAGAACTTCCACATGCGGTGGTTTAAGTTGGGAGCAGTGGAATAGACTGCAAATGCACACCCAGCTCTATGAAAAACATTGATTTTTCTGGGATAGAAAACGCAGTCAGTGCTTAGATTTGTCCCCACAGTGTTCATCTGCTAATAGTATTGTGGCTGAATCCATCCTGGTTATCACCACAGTTAACATCTTTGTAACTTCTTCCCAGTTTCCCCCTGAAAACCTGAATTCCACAGTGAGTGGTGGCAGGATCACAGCTGAAGGCAAAGACCTCTGAGAGAGAACACATATTGTGGTCAACTTTATACAGGATTATGAGGATTATCTTCTACAAAAAGATCAAAATAAGGCAGACCTTCTGAACAATGGAAATCTCTAACAAGCAGTGTGGTCAATTTATTTAAACAAATGTCTATTTTTATGTGGTTGATTAATCCCAGATTAGCGAAGTGAAAGCCTTAATATTTAAGCATCTGTAAACATCTGAATTCTACAATTTTTATAAAGTTGTAACTCTTTGCTTCAAACACCTTTCTGCTCATGAAACCTTTACGTTCCCCGTGCTGCAATGCACTGAAGGCAGGTGAGGCTCTGAGCAGGCTCTGGGTCCTGGGCTGGGCAGGACCTTCCTGGGCACAGCTGGGCTGGAGCTGCAGAACCCAGCACAGAGACCACTGCCCTGCAAAGCCTCACAAATGTCACCCACACAGCCGAGTCCCAGAAACCAAATTAATTCCCAGCATGCTACGGAGGCTGTCCTCCCCAATTCACCTGGACACCTGCCTCCACACTGGAACGGCTGCAGTGAGCTGCTCATGGCTGAAGTGCAGCTGCAGGAATAAGCATTCTGCTCAACATTTGGCACTGTGTAGAAGGCCTAAGTCAGAGCAACGTCACATCCAAGCATCAGGACTCCCACCCAGAAAAGAGATCAGGAAGGGAGAAACATGTTTCTGTGTTTGAGTTTTGGTGTCTACGTGTTATCACCTAAACGAGCCTCCCGACAGTAGAGTTTCCATGGAGGAGCACCTGCAGGCAGACACATGCTTATCCCTGACAGCAGCCACTTTGAACAAGTGTGTGTTTCAGTTTTTTTCTAGAAGTCTGCAAATGCAACTATTTGTCTGTGAAACTCTTTGTTAGAACCATTTGCTCACCTCTAAAGATTCATTTAATGAAGACATTTTGTCTCAGACTCTTCCAGAATGCTTTTGTAGATTAATTGCTGGGACTTGTGTATTTCTGCACTGGTCATTATTCTTTTAAGCTGACAAAACCTTATTTAAAACTTTGTAAAAGTCAAACTCTTCTGGGCATTTCCTTGAATCCATCTTCACATATATTAAATACCTCTTCTCAGTATTGGGCTGTGTCTACAGCCAGTGTTTTCTGCCCACCCCTTTTGCACTTAACAAACTCCTGTCTCATGAAAATTATTAATTACCACTCTGTAATGCACAGCTTTTAATCCACATCTACCAAATGAGCTGCTGAGGTTAGGTTTTGGTGTTTATTACTAGAACCTGTACAAAGGGTGACCTGTCAGAAGTTAACCAGTCAGATCTTTGGGTAAGGGAGGTGAGAAATAATTATTTTGAATCTCATTTCCCTGAGAACACTGAGAAAAAAACATCAGAGTCTGCACATGAAGGATGTGGAATCAAGAACAATCTGCCTTTTAGTTTCCGTCTTTATTCCTTTGCTTATGGCAGTATCTCCCCAAGTCTTTTAGTGCGACAAACTCTTTGGAGAATGGGGGAAGGCTCCTCTTCCTGGATGTTGTTGATCCTTTGGGGCTATGCAACTCTTTCTTCTTTGGAAAAAATTCCATTAGGGCCATGGGCTGCAGGAAAATTACCCAAGAGCAAATTCATCCTGGCCAGGAGTGGGTTCCAACCTTGGCAGGCAGCAGTTGAGAGGCATCCCTCACATCTCAGTTTCCCAGTCAGTGGCTGGAGCTCTGAACCCAGCCCCTCAGCACTGAGTGCCAGCATCTGCCTGATCCACCCCACTGACCGGTTCTCTCACTTTGGGGCATAAGCTGTTCAGTTTTCTGGATGGATTTTTCTTTAGTCTGAGTCCTTCCTGCCATAAAATACTGATGTGCCAACAGGCCATTCCAAACTTCGCCGGTGTCACCTCCCAGTCCAGCACTTACTCCTGCACATCCATCAGCCGTAGCTTTGTAACTACAGTGAGCACTGAGCACACAGCAGCCAGTAATTGATCCTGCTTGGAGCAAAGAGTCATGCCAGGTCTCATTTAGGAGCCCTGCTCTCTCACAGTCCTTCTGAAACAGTGGGAAAGGGCTTGGATCACCAACAGACTGAAGAGGTACACTGTCAATGGAAGGGGTTTGTGCAAACTGAAAAGCACTCGTCCTGTCACGCTCCCTTCTCCTTTCCACAGATGCATGCTGTGATGGGAGGGGTGTGCAGGGAGCCCCTCTCAGTCAGGCTGCTCCATCCAGGCTTTCTCACAGAGCCACAGCTGCTGAGGGGAATGAGAACAGGACAGGCAATCGGGGCCAAATTCTCTTTTTCATATAAAGAAAAGTAATATAAATGATTAAGTCAGAGCATCTGATTCATCCGTACAGCATGAGGTCAGGTGTTTTACTTGATAAACAAAGACATTGACTTATTAGCTCAGTTTTGGCAGAATTATTAAGAGCGTTTACATTCAAGCTCATTAAGAGAGACATCTGAAACCAGAAGCATCCAAAATTAATGGATGCTTTTTGAGACTGTTGGCTTCAATGAGTTGTGTTGCATTCTTTTATTAAGTGGATAGGTTTTTGTGGTTTAGGCAGAGAGCAGCTGCAGACAGTTCCTTAAAAAATATAAATGTATTCTTGATTTGTAAAAGCAAATTAATTGAACACCTAGAAGCCTTTCTGTGCATCAGTCCACATATTTGCACCCAGTATGATTTCCCACATTGAATGTGTTTTATGTGTACTATAAGATTATTGTTTTACTTTAACTTTTCCTTGTACTCTGATCTTTTGTGCTCTAGTATTAATTGGAAAGATGGGATTTCTGTACATTTCCTGATTCCACTGATTTAACAAAGGTCATGATTTTGGCTTTACCAACTCACCAGATTCACACTGTCAACACCTTTTCTCTTGCTGTCTCACTCACCCATGATTAAAATACATGGTACATTGATGTGCTATGGACTTCAGCCCTAAATTGCCAGCTGCAGTAACCCACATCCATTTGGAGTATTCCCTTATGTTCTCACAGCTTAAGTGCCATTTATAAAGGCATTTAATATAGAAAATCTTATAAATCATTTAAAGCACAACAACTCTGAATACCACGCATCTACATAGAGACACTACATCTCTCTATATAAATACAGATCTACCTAAAATAAAATGCACTGTGTGTTAAACAGGTTTTAAAACAACTGGTGCTGGTGAAAGGCCCACAGGTGAGCACAGGAAGATTGCCCCTGTACCTGGGTGAGGCCAGGAATCAGAGCCCATCACGCTGCAGAGGATGCTGCAGGTCCTGCTGACTCAGCTTGCTGCCTGCCTTCTGCAGGAGCAGATTCCTCTCACCCACAGTGGCTCATTTCTGAGCTACCTGGCAGCCACATCAGGAAACCTAATCCAGCCACGTTTAAACTAAAAGCTTTTCTACCAGCTTGAGCTTCAGCTTGACCAGAGGGATGCAAGAGATTACTTTCTATTGGTAACTGTTTTCCTTCCAATTGTTTATCAAGTATTTATTATTAAAAAAAAACCACAGAAAGGAAAATAAATCATGTATCCTAAGAAAATAAAACTCACTTCCCCACCTCTACTTAATCAGGCTTTATTTGCTTAGTATCTGTGATGTAGCAGTAATTATACTAATTCTCCAGTCATTCACTGAATCTCTCTCAAAGAACTGGATAGATGTGACTTGAATTTCTAATCCTTTAGATTTTCTAGCTTCGTACTAGTGGAGATCATTATGTGATCCTGGCAATGCAAATAATGTACAGGAAAGAAGAAACAATCAGCTTTTTTAAAAAGTACAGCAAACTCCCTAGTTTTATACAATGGAAAACATATATTCTTCTTTATAATATTGCACAGCAGGTACACCTGCTCCCCCTTTACATCTGGAGACTGTTGAGACATTTACATTGCAGGTCACAGAAACACTTGCAGAACTGAGAGGCCTAAGTGTTTAAGAGTTTGCTGCAGATCCTGTCTGATATGTTGGTTTCTTACCTGGACTTCTTTCCTTGTGAGGTGCTGGGAGTTCTTTGAGATCAAACATGTGTTGGTTTTCTATGTGGGAGATGAAATTAATATCTGTGAGCACAGTGGGAAATACAAGGTATTGCCAAACTCAGTGGTGTTCTCTCTTGGACTTAGATATGGTGATCTGATATCATTTCTAAAGATCTTGGTGTAAGTTAAACATTTTACTCCCAGGAAGTAACCATGGTGTGTAAGCAGAGACATTTCAGAGACAAAAAATTCACCTCCATTCTGCCGGGACATCTTGGAGTCAGAGCTTCTCACGGTAACGTGGAATTTTGGCTGCTACCCTGTACTTAGCATACTTCTGCAAAGCAGAGTATTTTTTCTAATTCCCAAGACTGAGCTGAGTTGGCTTTTACTCTGCTCTCTGCCTCTGGGTGATCCCCCTCATTCAAGCTCTTCCCAATAAATTTGCTCAATCCCTTTCATATGCAGGGGTTCCACTGAGCAGTGCAGGAGCAGCAGCTCCCATCTGCTGCAGGTTGAGCTGCCAAATGCCAACCCCACGTGCTGATGGACCTGTCAGATGACAATTTTTATATGTTTTCTTCTCATGCCATCTTATACTCCTGTCTGTTAGGCAGCCAGCATCATGTCTTTTATTAAAACAGGCTATATGCTATAAATTTCAGATACATTTTACTGTGTGGAATAACATGGCTTTCTGACTGTCTTTGATTTTGTTGTAAGCGTGATATACTAGAATGTGAGATTTTGTTGCATTATTATGAATATGTTGTCTTCTCTTTCCATATGTTTCTACATGAGTGTCTCATCCTGTTAGATCATTTAACAAAGAATGTCAGATAAGAAAGCAAAAGTAGAAACTAAAGTTAATTAAAAATGCATTTGCTGTGTAAAGTGAGAACTGTGCCTGGCCACAATGCAGAAACATGCTTTCTACCTTAATCAGTTTCATGGAAAGTTAAATGGAGTTTTGTGGTGGAAATGTCACTTGTCCAAAGAGGTAGCACAGTCTGCCAATTTTAACCCTGAATTTCCTCATATGACACCAATCAGTTCTTTCTCAGATACTGTGTTAGACTTCTGACTATCACCTGGATCCTGGAATAACTTCAAGGCAGTGCAGTCCCTGCTTGGAGATGGGAAATAGGAAATTCGTAGCTTATACTGAAAACAATCCAGCCCTTTGAACTTGCAGTTTTTATGACCTTTTACAAACTCCTTCCAGGAACACAAATATGTTGTTCATATTTGATCGTGCCCAAAACACGGCTTGTTTTGGGCCTGATCAGGACTGGAATCTGGGGGGTGGGGAGAAGGCAGGAACAAGGCACTTATACCTCTTGATTTGATGTTAAACCAGTGACATTTTAAAGGCAACCAGGGTAGCAGTTGCCAGCCTGTTTTTATGAGCTGTTCTGAGATAGAAGCTCCTCAGTGAAGGTCACTGTGCTGGAAGCAGACACAGGAACATTTTAGCATCTCTACTTTTGCTGTTTTGGGTCTCTTTACATCCAATATTCTCTTCTGCCCCTCACCTATTTTCTACAGACACTGCAGTTTGCAGAAGCCCCTCAGCATGCCATCAGCATACTCAGGTTCCAGGGAGGCACCCTGAGCCTCAGAGAGTGCTGGAACCCCTCGTGTGAGCTGTGAGTGACAGCACTGTCTGCTCCAGCCCTCCATGTCCACAGCGGTCACGTGCAAAAGCATTTACTTTCTGTGACTAGAAGCAAAATTGGCCCCTGTGACTACAAAAACCTGTCAGTCTAATGATAAAAATGAGAAGGAAAAAAAAACCTGACAAAAATCTAAGAATAGAGTGTTGAACAAGACTTATTTCTGCCAGAGGATTTAGGGGAGAGATGAATATTATTTAGATATGGTAGGAATACCATGTCACATCAAGTATGTTACAGTGCTTTTATACCAGCTCAAAGTATGTCTCATCCCACATGCTTTGTGAGTGTAAATTTGGATGTTTTTGCAGCTTTCTCCTTTCCAAAGGTAATCTGCACTGCCCTAATTTCTGAGTGGATTAACTCCAAACAGGAGTGAAGGCTCCTCAAGCAGCCATTAGAAAGTATTTTGGTCATTCAAATAGAGGAACTGCTAGTAATTTAAAAGTATTACGGGGAGAATTTACAGACATTCTTAAATGTAATCAGTTACACAGTGCTGGAACCACTTAGGGGATTTCATGAGTTCCTGTAAAACACAGCCCAGCAACACCAGAAGAGGTCTGTGAGTGCCAGTGTCTGCCTAAAGCACCAGGCACTCATCCACCACTCACCATCCAACCCCCCTGGGGTCAGTGGTGCTCCTGCATTTCAGACCAGGGGGGTTGGGGTAACAGTGGAGTATGAGAATGGGACTCGGAGATGGCTGTCCCTTCAGGAGGAATTCTGCTGCTTTCATCCAATGGTCCCTTCAGACTCCTCCTGGCTTACCTGGAAAGGTGCTCAGGAGTCAGGAAGGGGACTTCAGAGCTTTCCCTGCCACCATCCCCTCGAGGATGGCCTAGGAATGAAGCCACTTGCACAAAGTGATGGAGAGTCCTGTCACAGAAGAAATGCTCCTGTGTTTTGGTTTATCCTACATGAGAGGGATTTTCTAGTAAAATCTGATTTGGAAGCAGAATACTATGGAAATGCCATAGGATTTCTCCATAAAAACAACCAACTTCACTTTGCCCAAGTGTAAAATATTGTTACCTATCTGCCATACAGACAGCTGCAGCAAAAAAATAAAGTCACCAACTAAACACGGCCTTTACTTTAAGCACCTGAATAGTTTCCCTGATTTCTGAGAATTGCTGGATGATGCTGCAGAATCAGCAACTGCAAAGTGAGCTTCTCCCTGTGACATTCCTGCCATTCATCACCTGTTTGGGGTAAGAGTGCAGGCAGGTGAGAGCTTTTGCTGTAGAAGTCCCTTTTGCTAGCAGGATTGAATCAATAAATGACTTCAAATGTTGTTGTGATCCTAAGAGCAAGATGATTTGCACAGAGTACTTGCTAGTGAGGGTAGAGCACCATAGTCCCTCATTATAGTTTTAGTAGAACAGGAGAACGTAAAATGGGTCTTGAATTACTCTAACCTAAGACTGTGAAAAACACGCTCTTGTGTTTCTTATTCCTTACTCTAATTGAACACAAAGATATCAGCACTTCAGTGTCAGCTGCTACACATAAAATCAAACTTGGAAGGTAGTAAATACAGCAGAACTGAAGGTTTAGTGTTATATATTGAGAGAACCATTCCAGATAGAATTGTCTTAACCAACACTACTACTAAATTAACAACCTTAAATCTATTAAAATAGAACTAAGTTTAAATGCATTTGCCTTTCCTTTTCATTTTTATTACGTATTTTTTATCTCTAAGAAACAAAACTCAGCATAAACTGGATATTTTCACTTTCCCAGCTGTTGTAAATTTTCACAATGTTGCAATCTCAGAAGAAATTTTTAAACATCAATTTTAATAAAAACTTGAGTTAAAGTGTTTAAAACATGAATTGTCACTAGTCATTTGATATAAAAATTACTTGTTTTGATTCTACTTATCCAATAGGAGCTTTCTAATCAATCCTTGTGCAGAGGGCACAAAGTTGTGGAATTGCCACTCTAGCAGAAGACCAACTTAACCCATTCCTGGGATTTGACTGAAAGACTTGTGCTGCTGAGAGAGTGGCTGCTGGATTTACTTCCTCAGGTGTGTCTGTCCTGATGGCCTTTCCCTGCCTTCTTCATGTCCTGGTAGGTGGAGCACTGCGTGGGGACCCTGCAAAGTGACAATAAAACCCCCTGCAGTGATAGGTGGCCTGAGGCCCCCTGTGAAAAAAAGAAATAATGCTGGATGAAGCACACTGAGCTTTTGGGTGAAAAAGCAAAGTGTCAGCAATTATTAGACTATTTAATTAAATGGTGTTTGCTAGTTATTACAATAAGTTTCTATGACTGGCAGGGGCTAACTCCACCTGCCTGGGGAGCTGGGCCCTGCCTCGGGCAGGATTTAGGCTCCCAGTAACCAATCTGTAGAAAGGCAAGTTGCTCTTCAGGCAAATTGTCATAGACCTGCCAGAGGACTGTCACAGGATTTAAGTCACAGTAAGATCAGTAGGAATGGCTGAAAATGCTCTGAAGAAAAAATTTTCCAGCAAGAAAGATTGATTTGATGCAGTTTTGGTATTCTTCAGGACTGTGTGAATTTTGCTGGAACTTCCTGATGGAAACCTTGAAAAGCTGGGTTTTTTTAGCAGGGAGCCAGCAGCTGGCAGGTCTGGTTGGAGGTCCAGCCTCCACCAGAGATTTTTCTGATGGGACAGGGAGGTAGCTTGGGAACTAGAGACTAGATCAAAACTGGTCTGATCTAGTTATTCAAAAAGTTAATGTTCCCAAATATTTTGTTCCGTAGAAATCTTCGTGTATCCAGCTAACACATCACACATTTTTTTTTATGGTATAGAATGAAACCATTAAAAATATAAAGGAAATTTTCTGCAGATCTTAAAACACACGTCCCAGGCCATCACAGTTATTAAATAAAGTTGTGGCTGAACAAAATGGTGACTTTTAATGGAATTTCGGGGGGGGGGGGGGATGTTTCAGAAATGCACCTCAAATTTATTAAAATACAGCTCCCTCACATTCTGCAAAAATCAAGTTCTGCTTGTGATTTATATTCACTGTGATGACTTTACTGATGACTTTTCACGCTTCTATTTTTTAATTGGGACATTAGCCTGAGAAACAGCTGATCCATGGAAACGTTTTCTTGTTACGATACTGTTTCTGAATCGATAGGAGTGGGTTGTTGTGGGGTTTTTTTCCGTAACGTGTTTTAACAAGTAACAAACGCAGTGAGTTCGGAAGCCTGACAGCGAGCGCGCAATCCGCCGCGGGCACGCAGCCCAGGAGGAGCCCCGGCCGGGGATGGGGGTGCCGCCAACAGCAGCGCGTTTACTGCTGCGCGCTNCGTCCCCGCCGCCGCCTCGCTGGACCTCGCGGCGAGCTCCGGGCGCGGAGCGCTCCGTGGGATGGGGCTCGGAGAGGCGCCCGGCGTCGCCTGCTCGCTCTCGGGCTGCGGGAGCCCCCACGCAGCGCAGGGCAGTTGAATCCCGCCCGCGGTGGAGCGAAGGAGCGGGACGCGATTTATTGCTGCATTCCCAGAAACGTCGCTTCCACCTGCGAGCGAGTGTGAGCAGCCGGCTGTGGATTTTATATTTGCTTCTCCGCAAACCGAGGTTAGCCGGGAGGCTTTGGCTTTTTGGGAAGGAGCCCTGCCCCGGCCCGCTGTGTGCGATGG
>VZSE01000985.1:1764669-1797135 GCA_013398275.1 Promerops cafer | reverse complement strand
TGTCTATCAGTTAATACAGTATTAAGTTATTAATGCCACATTACCATATTGCGGTTTGCCAGAGAAGGCAGTTATAAACCTTTATTTATCCAATGACAGGAATGTCTGGGACAAAGAACAGGGTCTTAAATCTGCATTGCAAAAGTGTTTCAAGCTTCAGAGGTGTGGTGCTGCTGTGGCTGGGCTTCAGCTCCCCTCTCAGCCACTGTCACTTAGCTAATGTTGAACAAATGTCCCTGCCAAGTTATCTGTGGATGAAGGGAAACAGTTTTCTGCCACTGACTGTGCAGGGAAGGCCCTGAGCTCCCCTCTCTGCTGAGTCTCTTCTGACGCAGATTCATAATCTTCACACAGGGGAGTTCACGCTTCTTCCTGATACCTCTTCACACTTTCTGGGCAAACAGTTGCAGGTTTTGGCTCACAGTAATGGAAATCACTCCTATGTGGGTCACTGTGACCTGCTGGTGCTTTACGGGTGCTGTGTTTTATCTGGCTACTACCTTTTCCTGTTTTCTGAATAATTTAGTTTCCTTCTTCTGTAGAAGTACATGTGAAAGTTAGATTTTACTCCTTATCATTCCCAAGACTGAGCTGGTTGTTCACTGGTGTCTAGTGGTAGATAAGGTGACAGTTCCTGAGATCTAACTACAGGTGCTTGTGGGCATTTAAAGAAGTTCCTTTTGCTTTTGCTGAATCCATTGACCTCAAGAAATTAAAGCAGACACTGTAATGCTCATGATCTATCATTTTTTGTTTGGAAAGAGCTGCTTTCCTCCTGGGACCCCCGGGCTGGGGGTTGTTCTCATGTTTCCTCTCCACTCCATGCCTGTGAGAATTCTTGCAGTGTTTTCCATGCTGACAGTAGAGGTTTAGGGCTTGCAGCACTGTGCACCCTGCCTGCTGAACCCAGGGCTTATGTGGTGCATGTGAACTAAAACCAGGACAGTGGAGGTGCAGCGGGCTCAGTTCCACGCCAACAGATGGATGCGAGCGTGTGCTGCCAAGACAGCCTGTCACATATGCCTGTTAGGGCAAGACCTCCTGCCCAGATCAGCTGAACTGCTGTCTGTCCTGGTTTTTTACATGTCTGTGGTTTGGGATATGGCACTTCTGCATCATTTCTAGGCTGCAGTATATTCTGAAAATAAACTGGTAGCGTTGTGGCCAGCACTGGAGGTAATGGAATGATTTAAATCAGTGAAAAAGGTAGCAGAATACAGAAAAACATCTAGTGGCGGTCTCCAGGTGGAGACTGATGCTGAGGGCTACAAAACTGGCTAAACAAAAATCTGGTGCTCTGAGCTCCCTGCTGGGCACGCTGGTCTCTGTGAACAGTGCCACTCCGTGGCAGCTCCAGTGCTGGAGAAAGCCAAGTCAGACTGTTCCCGTTCCTGTACGGACTTAATAAGGTGTAAACAGCACCTGCTTTTGTCCCCATAAGAGGGAGGTAATTACTCGTGTATTTTGGTATGGTTCTCTTGTAGAAATAATGCCTTTTTACTCTGCTTGAATCAAGACCTCCCTGAATAACAGGCTTCTCCCTGGTTTGTTGTACCTTCTGTACCTATGGTAGTTGGAGCTGCCTGCAATTACGAATCAATAGAACATCAATCACAGCATGGCTTAGGAGGTTTGCAGCTGAGGGACTTGACCCTCAAAATTTCCTGATTCAGGTGTCTTCTTCTGAAGAACTGTCTGAGTCTTGTTACCACGAGATGTCTCTTTGGTTGCTTCTGCAAAGCAGATTGCTGCTGTCCCAGTCCCCATCTCCTGGGTATTTCAGAAAGACTGTCTGGGCCAGGGATTTAGTCTGAAGCATAGAGACAGCTTGGTGTAGAGGCAAGAAGTCTTCCTTAGACATGAATGTTGCATAGAGACCTGGATAAAATATTAACATGGCAGTCAGTGTGATGAGGGCTTGCAGGAGTACCACCTGCTTTTGTGAGGAAAGGGAAGAACTGGGGTTTCCAGTGCTGCCACTCGGGTTGGATAAGCACTAAACTTTCTTCAAAATGTCCTAAAAGAAAATGACGTCTTAGACCTTCTGAGTTTCCCATTTGTATGTTAAAGTGGTGTTCTTTAGAGCTACCTTAGGTACAGTAATTATTGTTCTCCATAAATAATACAGTTCTTTATAGGAAATGGGGTTTTTTTCCCTTTTATTTATTTTATTATATATTCACTTCTGGGACCTGGAAGCCCTGTTTCAAGTCCACCCCCCCAAGGCAGTGTCGTAACTGGTTTTCCACACAGCAGGGCCAACAAATCCAACTAAATCTTTGTTCACATGGTGTTTAAGATTGCAGGACCTAACCTTGTGTTGCTGTATGAGTTTTATCTGCACAGCAGCGTAATACGTACGCCTCGTTATCCTATTTTGAGCTCCGTAACACATACAGATAAGTACTTGCACCAAATCTGTGGTACTGATTGAATAGTCTAATACATTTAAAGTATTTAGCATTTCTAAGTCTTTTCATTGTACACAGGGATATTTCCTCTGTATAAAAGCAGAAATGTGGTCGAACAATGGATTTGCTATCAGCGATTAAGAAACATCCTCATGTAAGACACTGGAGAGCTCTGCCTATGAGCTGATGGCATAGCACCAGCTACAGTGTCCTGCATGAATTGGCCTCTAATCCTGTTTTCCTTGCAATAGAAATCTTCCCAATACTTTCAGTGTAGGAAGAGATGGCCTCTCTGTACTTTGATTCCAATAAACATAATTATAGATCAAATGCTACATTGGGATGTGCCTGCAGGGCTCTTGTTGACTTCAGCTGCTGCCCCAGTCATGCACCATGGAAAAGTGTGATTCTTTATATCTTCTAAGTGAACTGAAACATGAATTTATTAGGATAAATGTGTCTGTTACTATCTAAAGAGCAGAGAGTCTCATCTGACACACCAAGTGTAAATAGAAAATCCATTGTTTTGGACATCATCAGAAATGGTATTGGCCTGAAGTTTGTGTCAGCATTATGCTATGTAAGGCAATAGATCCAGTATAACTGGAAAATTGACCAATATGCTACAAATATTAGCTACTTAAACAGAATTTTATCTGTGATGTTTAAACAGCCCTATAAAAACTTGGTGCTGTGGTCTCATGGAAACCTAGAAAATGGGATTTGGGGTATGAGGAGACAAAGATCTGCTGGCCAGACCATTTTTAACACTGTCAGAGAGGCAGTTGTCCTTGTGGTTGTAAATGAAACAATATTGAGCTTTTAGTTTAAATGCTTGTACACAAATGGAATCTTTCTGTAGGAAAAAAACTGGGGTGAGCTAGTGAAAGTGTGCAGAGCTGTTACTGTTTGGAAGTTCTCCTGGTTTTTATTGAGTAGAGCAGGGGGGAGGCAAGAGCATCACTGAGTGAAACACACGGTATCTCTATCTCAGGAAGTTTGTAGTCCAAATGTTTGAGACAGATAAATGACACAAGAACAATAACTGACTTTGTTGAGTCGTATGACAGCTGTGAAATTAAATATGAAAACTTAATTTCAGATCTTCTAAATTTAAGTCCAGTGCCTTAGTTGTGAAACTAACTTTCTCATCTGATGGTGAAGTAATAAACAAGGATCATCGTCCTGACCTCGTGGGAGGGAAATTGACTGTATTATATCCTACCAAATGGTCTCCAAAATGAGTGCCTGTGTATTGGCTTGGGGGCAATTTTTAGTTTAACTTCTGAGCAGAATGTAGATCAGACATTGCAGCTTGCAAATTCCCTTTTATTTGTTTGATCGCTAGCCTCAAAGCTCAGAAGTGAAAGCTTTAAATAAAATAAACAAAGATGGGAGTGTGAAACAAGAAGCTCTAGGAGGAGCCCAGGCTCATGTGTTATGCACAGATGAGGTGGTGGTCACAAGGAAGAACATAAATCTTCGCTCCATGCCTGTCCCTGCCCTCCTCAAAGCCTTTTATGTCGGAGGCAGAAGGAGCTCTGCTCCTGGGCTGCTTGGCTGAGGTGAAGCAGCAGGTCACAGCCCTGCAGCCTCTGTGCCCGTGGTGCTCAGAAGAGCAGGGCATGCACAGCCAGCCCACCCTGAGGCCGTGTGGAGACTCTCAGATCTCTGTTGGGCACTAGGAATCAAGGTCTTTGCAGCTTAGAGACAGCAGAGGAAGGAGCCCAGTGTTTTATGGAGCGTGCAGAGCTCTGGCTGGTTACGGGGACTCTGTTTGGAGGGGCTGTGGTTGGCTTTGGACTAACTGGGGTAAAGGTTTGAGTTCAGGGCTCTCCTGGCTTTGTCAGAGCTTGCAAGACTCTCTGCTGGTTTGAGACACAGCCTGTGGAGCTTGTTTATGTTTGATAGATGAGCCTTACATGAAATAGCAAGAAAGGAAAGTCTATGAGGCTGCTCAGCTCAGGCTCCTTGCCTTTCCCACTCAGTAGTCTGGGTCTACTCCACTTCCCCTGTGCTTTTTATGAGACCATGTGTGAGCTCAATTCTGCTGTTACTTGTAGTTAAATGCAACCTGGGTCACATCACATTTTCCTTTACATTAAATAAAGTAGCAAGACAGAGGCCATAACTGAATTTTCAGGCTGACCTCCTAAATGTCACTGGATAATAAACATGCAAAAAAGAATTCTCATTAAATACACATCACTAGCACTTTAATATCTAGGCAAATTAGACTGCTTTGGGGACAAGTGAGGTCAAATATCTTCTTTTGTGTCTGTGTAATATGGATTAATTCTCGAACTGGACAAAAGCACACACTAAGTACTGTGTCACCTCATTATCTAGGGCAGAAACAAGCTGTGCCTGGGTGTTTGTGTACTGTGGCAATGCAATTTATTTGAGTAACCTCCTTTCAGTAGTTCTTGCTTGTTCCCCAGAGGACAGACAAAACTGTACTAACCTATTCTACTCCAGCCTGTTCAGTGCCCTTGAAGAAATCTGAATATTATTTGAATTTCTTTGAAATCTTTAAGTTATAGATGAAAAAATCTTCTAAAAATACTACTAAACACAATGAAGGGGGTATTCCAGGTCTTTTAAATGAGTGTTGAAGCTGTATCTAACACTGATTTCTATATAAGATTGATTCATTAGTGAGTGGAAATTAGAAATATATGTGAAGAAAGGCTCAGTGCACCCACACGTGTTTTTGCATGAGCAAACAGCATTTGGGGCAGGAATATACATGTAGTGCTAGTTCTTTATACATTATTTCAATAGATACTTTGCAAAAGGGAGTCTGAGTTTGCAGAACCAGCTGAGTTTTTTTGAGAGGCAGTAATTGTTATGCACTTCCCACCTCTGCTATACTGGTGCAGCTTTTCTGATGTGTAAACTAATGCTTGAGCTGAGCTGTCGATTTATATAGGTCCCAACAGTTTAAAACTTAGCAGTCGTGGCACAAAGAAACGCCCAGACAGCCTTACTGGTACTGGTTTTGAGAAGGCTTTCAGCAGTGTGGGCTGTAGCTGGAAAGCAAACACAGAGTAGCCTCTGCCAGGAAATGACTCTTACAGTTGTCCTGTGTAGGTGTTTCTTCTTTACTTAAGAGAGCCTGACAGGACTGTGCTGGCAATAAAAGGAGTTTGCTTTGGATTTTGATTTAGCTTTGCTAAAGCAGTAAGAATGCTGTCAGGCTCACTATTGCTGTTTACTATGTGTTTTTTAAAATTAGATAATGGTAGAGCAGTCCCATATGTCAATAATAAACAGTTCAAGGAGGTTTGTATTGGAAAAAATGGGGTTGTCAGCAGAATGGTATTATTTGTCACAACAGCAGCTAACAACCGAGCACTTTCTATTGCTAGGCTGTTATCAGCTGGGAGGCAATTTTATTAGCTGGAAAGAAGAGCAGTTTGGCAGAGCAGCAGCCGTGCTCACGCTGGGGTCTGTGTGAGCCAGCGCGGGGCTGGAGGAGGGAGCTGTGCTCACAGAGCACCCCGAGCATGCCCCACAGCCTCTGCTCTCAGCCTGCCCTGCTGGCAGTGCCTGCTGGCTTCCAAAGCGGGCAGAGCGCAGGGAGGGCTCCCGTGGGCATCGTCCTCCACGCTGGTGCTCTGTTACCGTGCTGCTGGAGGTGGTCAGGAGACACGGGAGTATCACTGAGGACATGGGTTAGTGGTGGACCGTGTGGTGGTGCTGAGTTCATGGCTGGACTTGGTGATCTTAGAGCTCTTTTCCAGCCTCACCAATTCTGTGATTCTATGGGTAAAATTCATCAAATTGACATAATTAGAAATAGTTCACTGTTTTATAATCTTTAAAATTGGCGTGCTAATCTGAATCCCTCTCACGCCGAGGAGCTGGAGATTTCACATGTACAGAGGGTATTGAGAATATCCCACGTCCACAGTTTTGTGAGATAACCCCTTGCTACCTTGTTCTGCAAAGCTTGGCCTCCCTTACCTCTAGGGCATAGCAAAGTCTTTAGTTAACCAACACCTAGCAAATATCAGTCACTGGAAATGTTTGGAGGGTCTGTGTATTTGTGGGTCAGCCCAAAATGCCGCTGTTAGTTTACAGCAAAAAGGGGATCCCTTCCTTACGGAAATCACAGGCTCTGCTTTTTTTTCCAGGCACATGCTCTCAATACAGCCATTTTTCATGTGTCATCATGCATTCTGCTAATGCATTTAGCTCTGTTCTGTAAATATGGACAGGATAGGGTTATTTTTCAAAAAAATCCTTAATCTGTACTTGCATCTGCTTAAGTTTAGTAATTCTGATTGGAGTGATAATTACAACTACACTGGCAGCTTGCTCCTAATCCTGATTAAGTAAAAAATACTCTAAAAACAGTGAAGTGAGAACCACAGTGTCATCGTCTTTATTTCTGGGTTGCAAATATTTACAACTTGTATCAATTACAGAATGTGAAACCTGTGGTTCAGTCCAGTGGGACCCTTATTGTCAGTCTTTTCATAAAGTTCCACCCTATGGAATTGTGTGACCATATCTAGCTTGTCTGTTTTTCTGCAATGTAACTTTTTAGTCCTCCTACTTATAATGAAAACCTAAGAATATGCCCCAAACTTGCTTCAAAGCTCAGTAGCTGAAAACAGCTCCCAGTATTTTTCATTTCCTTGTGATCTGAGCAGTTTGAATTATGCTTTTGCTACTTGTGTGTATGGATATGCTCTGGAATTGCTCACATAATAGTACAGAAGAAGGAAGTCTAGGACTGGCTGCTTATTTACCACCTAACTACGACTAATGCAGTTACTAATTTTTCTCTATATTTTAGTTTAGAATTCATTTTCCACCAAATTTCATTACAAAGAATTTTGTCTCTCTCGTTATTCAACTTTCAAGGAATGAATTAATGGTTCTTGGTTTTGTTAAGTTAATTTTAGGTCATCGAACTGCAGAAAATTATGGAAATTAAAACAAATTCATAGTTGCATGGTTTGAGGGTCTTCATAAGATGTTTGGCGAGGAGGGATCATCTCACCAATAACAAAGCAGAAATCTGTTTATGTGAGGGTAATACAAAGTAGAGACCAGCTGCAGGTCTTAAAAGAGGAAAGTTACTGGCTTATTTAAATGCAAACCAACAGAAAGTATTTAAACTGTATAATCTATATAGAATGAATTACTCATTTTAAGCATTCAGGATGCATTTCAGTTCTCCATTGACACCGTCTAGAGCAGTGTTTCCTTTTGGAGCTTGTTATAAATTACTCCTGGTGTTGTCTTGAAGTTACTCTTTAATTTCTCCCGAGTGGATATTTGGTTGAGTGGTTTGTTTGGCTCTCTGCAGTGTAGAAGAGATCCCAAGAGCAGCCCCTCAAGGGCATGGCTCCCTCAGCCCAGCTGCTGCTCTGCTGGGCTGTCTGTGGCCACTGCCTGCCCTCAGCACAGAGTTGTTCACAGGCACATGTAGTGTTTGAAGAAGCAGAGGGAGGCTTTGGTAAGAGTCCTGATTGTTCTGTACACTTTTGGCTACCACAAAAGGGAAATGGGGATATTGAGGGGAAATATTTCCCATATTGTGTTACCCCTATTTCTTGTACCTTTAGTGGGAGATAGTTTTTTGCCAGTTTGTTGGCAATGAAACTGCGTATTTCTCTGGGAACCTAACAAACAGAAGTATTTCTGTATAAAGATGGAAGTATTTCTTGCTCCATAGCAGATAGGCATTTCCCTACATTTGTCAATCCACTAGTTCAACAACTCCTCTGTTTGTGGTAGCTGTGGTTAATACAAAAGTGCTGTGCCTTGCAGACCTGCAGCAGCTGTGGAATGGGTCAGATCAATTGTCCATTTAATCCTGTACCTTATGTCTAATGATGTCCTTATGATCCAGGAGAGGGAAGAGCCTCTGTAGAGGATAAGGGAGCACTTGGCTGGTCTGTGTACCATGAGCATGTTTGGCAGGGATTGTCAGCACTAACATTTCAGGGAAAATTTGGCCTTCATGAGTCTCAGTTAAAATGAGCTCTGTTGAGAGCAAAATCCACCTCGACAGTTGCAGGTGCCTTACGAAACACACGCCCAGCTCCTCTACCAGTGCCTGTGTCTGTCCTGTCCCACAGGCACTCGCACATTGACTTCCAGCAGAGCGCTGCAGTGCTTCAGAAAATCAATACTGCAGAAGGAGTATTTTTCTTCTCTTAGCTTCTTATCAGAACCAAACTTTTATTTCTGCATCATTTCCTTGCATGACTACACCCCTCTCTCATCGCCATCCAATTTATTTGTTTTCTAATTTGTAGCCTTCCTGCTACCACGCTAAAACACGAAAGTCTAAAACATCAAACCAGTAAAACACCAGCCTTCTGTCCTAGGTGAGCTTTTTGAGCTGTCACGTCAAGAACAGTCAAAATTAAGGACCAGGCTGCTACAAGGAATTGGCTTTTTCTCAAATACCCATATTTATTTTTCTACCTATTCTGGAAGTTTGCACTGTGCTGCCCTGTGTGCAGCTTCTGCAGAGTTATCAAGCCTTAAATTCTGCCTCACCTCTTTGTTTCCAAGTGAGTTTAGCACAGCAGGTAAATAGATACAGGTGTGGGCAAGTAAAACATGCTCTTTTCAGGACTGCTAAATACTCAAATGCAAATGGAATCTTATTTGCAATATTAAAACCTGTTGAGTTTTCAAAACCAGGACAGGAGGCTTTCAGTTACTCTTGTAATGTGGGGTTTTGGCAATTCACCTCTAAATATAGGCCTGAGTATTGCAGTGGATATCTTGAGAGAGAACGAAGAGAAACAGTGAAACTCAGGTGTATTTGAGAAGACCTAAAATGATGACAAGAGTTTTACAAAGCTCTGGTCAGTGTCTTCTGGCCAGTAAAGTTGCTTTCAGCTTCCTGCAGAGTTTGATGCTCTGGTGTGGATAAGGAAGTGAAATGTGGGCATTATCATGAAGGGTGTGGGGGGCAATGCTGATAGTTTCACCTGACTGTGTGAGAAGATTTACTCCTGACCTTAAAAACTTTGATGTATGGATGAAAGAACAAAGCAGAATCACAAGCTTCTACCTGCATGGTTGTGTAGAAATAAAAACATATGCTGACTTCTGTGAGGCATTTTCTTGAGATGAGTTATGGAAAGCTGTTCCAAAACTCAGTGAATCATAAATAAAACTGTAGTGGATAGAAAACCAATTTTGTCATCATGCCTTCTAGGCAGGTTCAGTGGCAAGCAGATCCCATGCAGTTGCTCATAAATATGTGGGAAGTCACCACTGCTGAAATGAGCTCCACCAAAAGGCAGCTGAGGAGCTGTTTCTGGTTGTGCCTGGGCAGGATGATCCACAGCCAGCCGAAAGCCAGGAGCAATGGGGACACCATAGTTCAGTGGTTTTTTCTGTTGTACCAGTACTTCTTTGAACACCACCACCTCCTGTTCCATGCAGTGCTCCCGGGTTGAGCTGGGAGGGTCTGCTAAAGTCAGCACAGGCTCTGCATGCACTTCTGCACAGCATCCTGGAGGACTAGCTCTTGCGGAGGAGTGGGAATTGTAAGGCATTGGGTACCAAAAAAAAGATTAAAAAAAGCAAAAATGCAGTGTGTGGATTGTGCTGGAACTACGTAAGAGTGGAAGGGTGTAGACAGTTTATAAAACCTTGTCTCAAACTGTGGAATAGTTCTAATGGGCTGTAGCTTATTATCTCTTTGGTTCAGTAAGTGTACAGTGACTTTAGTAATTTCAGTTAAAAACTTCTAAGAAGCTCTTAGGTCTGAATTTGGGTAAATTCCCTTCAATTCCAAGCACTCCAAATGTATGTCAGTGAGTGAGAATCTGTTTTATATAGGAGGTTACTGTTTGTAATGATCTAGCAGCCCATGTAAAACTCCATTTCTTCCATAGATACCAGAACAAGAACATGTATCAAGCGCAGTCTAAAGTTTCTGGGCTGAGAGAACATCAATCTATATGGTCAGCTTGATCCCTCACCTCTTAATGAAATGCCAGGTTTGAGGGCTTTAATTGGGCATTGCTCTGTAAGGAAATAGGCCAGGGCTAGCAGGTCACTGCATAAAATGCTGTACAGAGAAATGTCTCGTGACACTGCCAGCCAGGGCCCCAGCTCCATCATCAGTAGGCAGTCACATTTTAGGTGTTATCTCATCTTTCAAGGAAAATGGGCTACTGATGTCTTTCAGCTTTTTATTATATGGGCCACTGCATTTTACCACCATCTCAGAAAGAGACATCAAAGGACTTTTCAGATTCTTTCTAGTAAGAAAAATAGGTGGCTGCTGGAAACTGTGGGTTTTGACCATTGGTTAAATATAGCTTGTAAAAGAATCATCCCATTTTTTCTGGGTGTCACAAGTCACTTGGTTAATTAATGTTTGTTTTCAATTGAACTGTTTTAAGTCAAACTGTGATTAATTCTGGCATAAAAAAAATATTAAATAGAAAATTGCAGTAAAACACTATTATGCCATAAATCGCAAAGAAGGATGAGTGATGCCAGAGAGCAATTCACCATACACAAAGAAAACAATTTATTCTTGTTCTGCATGGTGGTAGACTTTCCCTTTTGGCCATGAGCATATAAATATTTTAAAAGCAAAGTTGTAAATTTGTATAGTGATAAATAAGCTTGCAATAACAGAACATCAAATGAATATTCAAAATACCAGTGAAATGTTTTCTCACAAGTTCCTGTAGTTTGCAAACTACTAATTGTGTACTCCTGATTTAGAGTGTCTGGACAAAAAAGCTCTGTCCTCACACCTGGGTCAATCATGTGTCCAGATCCTCATGCTCAACCCACATTTTGTTTGTTTACATCTACAGATGTAGCAATTGTTAACTAATAGTCAAGACTTCCACTACTGCAGTAACAGCAGAATTGAGGACACTAAGTTCAATTTGTTTATAATCAATGGTTCAGGTTAACTAATCAGGGAGAAAATACTGGAAATTATTTTTCTGGTCTGCTTATATTTAGAGGGAGGAGAATTCTGAAGTTCTGTGTCCAGTACTGTCTAAAGTCTTAGAGCAGAAGAACACTGAATCATGAATCAACACTTTTTTCATCAGTATGAAAAAAGAAGCTTGTATGTGGTGTTCAGTAAGAATAATTGCTTTCAAATAATTTTTTAAAAATATGTTTAATTTAGCTGCTGAGATTCTGTTAACAGAGTTTGAACTCACATTCTGCCATCAGAGAAGATGGAGAATATAAGTTAAAAACAACAGTAGTTTCTATAGAAGGAAAAGACAAAATTTGCACTGTTGAATTCACAGTTCTGCATTGAAATTTAAACTTAAACTAGTACATAAAGGTAAAACCAAGATAGGAATTATTTTGGTAAGCAGGCACACAGGTACTGCAAGGAGTTGTGACTAATTTGGCTTTCCCTTCAAAGCAGAAACGATCCTAAGCTGGTGTTCCTGGCAGCCCTTCAGCACCATGTTTGTAAGAGCACTTGAGCTTCAAGAGCCCATTTCTCCAGGTTGAGTTTCTCAGTGTTTCCAGGGGAATCCCCCCTTGCTAAAGCTCATCTTGCTGTCTGAGCAACTGGCAGCATCTCAGACTCAAGCCCTGTTCATTGAAAGAACAAGTTCAGCCCTAGCAGGGAAAGAATGGGTTCTCAGCACCCTTAGGTTTGATCACAATAAGTATCCAAGGGCAGCTCTTCCCTGCAGTGCTGGGCAGGTGTGGAACTGGCACAAATTTGGCACTGCTGAGCTGTGTGCAGCTGCCAGGAGTGTTGGCTGCTGCCGGGCTGCCCCTGCCATCCCCAGGCTCAGGGGACAGTGACAGCACATGGGGACTGTCCTGGGTTGGCCTTCTTGCAGCTGTGCCATGTCCCAGAAGAGAGGACTTCCCTGCACACACTTCTAGTGTCTTTTTGCAATGAGTTGCACCTAACTCCTTTAGCTGCTGGAGTTAATTGTGTTCGTTAATGATTTTTCAGCTTTCAAAACAAAAATTCTATATTCATCTTCATACTTTGCTGTTGCTGTGTAGGCAGTCCTTAGCACGTGTTTGTGCATGCAGGGATTTAATTAAAACCTTAATAACTAAATAATCACCACGCAGTCTGGGCGTCTGTGAGATGGCACTGTGGGGACATTTCTTGAGTTCCTCAATTGCACTCCACATTGCTGTGTAGTGTTTTTGATGCTGGCTAATCGTACTCCAGCATTGCTGGTGAGGTGTGTATAGATTACGAGGCAGCTGGAGCAGCGAGCCCAAGAGCAGTGCTTTGCTCAGGCACTGTTTGAGGCATTTCCTTTGATCATGCCACAGCTGGGAGACACTCACATGTCCCTAGAGACCAAGACTAAAGTATTCACATTACGGTGCCTGAAGTGAGTTTCCTAAGCAGAAGTGCCCTGATTACTTTCCCAGAGATACTGAACACAGAAAACTCATTTTTAAAGTTTTCATGCTTTGCGAAGGGTCTCTCACAGTCAGTGTTTTGGGCATTAATTGCTCCTGTAGGTCGGGTGTTCAGCAGAGAGGAGGCCTCTCCCCAGGTGCCCCTCTGCACTTCAGCTGCAGGGCAGATTCCCACTGGAGTCCTGCTTTTGCGTGGAAATGTCCCATGTCCATTGCATCCATCCGTGCTGGTGACAGCTGCACCGCTGGTGCTCTCATGGCTCAGGAAGGTGTCCCCAGAGGCCTTTGGGCCCAGGCAGCTGCTGTGGCCCAGCCTGGCCTTGTCTGTGTGGGCTGAGCCGGGCTCGGGGCACGCCAGGCGCCCGTGTCCTGCCCTGCAGCAGCGGCGTGGCCGCACAGGGCACCAGGGTGCTCCAGGGAACGGGGCTGCTCTGCCTGTGCCTCGGCTGGCAGCACAGCAGGGGCCACTTCAGAGGTGGCCCAGCCAGAGCCTCATGCCTGCGTCCTGCTCTCTTGGCCGAGCATGGTCAGGAGACCCCAAGCCCATGGCTCAGCCCTCCCGTGCCAGGGAGAGGGGCCACACCACAGTGCACACAGCAGATACCTTTCTGTGCCTTTTCAGCACGTGTCACTAGAAAGTAAAGAAACTGAGTGAGTGTCTCGGTGCGCGTGGGGGTGAGGCAGGGACAGCCTTGGTAGCTGCAGCGTGGACGTGGCTGCCACTCGTTGCTGTGAGCCATTGCCTCGGTGTGTCTGCCCAGGGAGAGCCGTGTCCTGCCCATGAGTTAGCTCATCGCTCTCCTTGGGACAGACTGACGGGGACAGATGTCTTCCACACCTGACCTCTGTTTTTCTATAGCTCCTGAGCACATTTTTAATTTAAAATTCTGCTCTTTCCTATAAAAGGTAAAGAAGATGTCAAGGTCTTGCTGTTCCCATTCCAAATGAAATGGGTTCATGTCCTGTTAATCAAGAAGTACAGACGCAGCATTTGTCATTTCCCTTTAAAGTAATGGGTGGTTGATACCTGTCATTTCTCAAGAAACTATATACCAGATTATGGTGTATTTATAGAAATCTCAATTGCTGGTAACTTGGCTGGAGCCAAGTTTAGGCATACCATTAGTAACACATAATGAAATGACCTAAGTGGAGTCAGGTTTGGGAGGGGGAGGAAAAAGCTATTTGAGTTGGATAGCTTGAGGATGATGCTGTTTTACTATTAAAATTAAGCTTCTGACCCCTGGCACTGAAGTGATAAAAATGAATCGTCCTATATTTCTCTTCTGCATTTAATCGTCTATATTGGAAAAGATAAAAAATCAAATCTCCTTCTCTCCCTTGTCTCTTTCTTTTCTAGGTACAGGACCTATTTATGCTACAGACCCACTCCTATACATGTCCCTGTTAATACTGCATAAGCTTGTACATTTACTAGTAAACCACTGACGGACTGCTCCCTCCACTCCTCCTCAGCCAAACAGAAGGGAACCTATTTAATAACAAACAAAACCCCTGACAAAGAAATCCCTACCGTTTTAAAGATGGACAGAAAGAGACTGAAAGAAGCATGATAAATTCTACATGGGGGGAAAATCATATTTTTGGGGATGCCACAGAAACGTAAACCACATAGAATAATGCATCTAGTTTCCAGACTCTATGGTGTTAAGCCCTGCTCTGTGCATGGCACTTATGATTTCTCTATTTTAATGTAATATTTTTTTCTTTTCTAAACCTTTCCTCTGACTCTTCATTTTGCACGAACTGTTGAGCAGTTATCTTTATGACAATATGTAAAGATGTTGGGTCAAACCCTTCCTAAGAAAGGAAATATTTTTAGTAGATTATTGTGTTTAGGTTTTTTTGGATTTCCTTTTTCTTTTTTTAATTAAATTATTTCTTTTGGAGGCATTAAAAAGGTACATCTTACCATAATTAATATTCACTGTCAATAATATTTATTTTTAAATGAAGATTGGAGACAAGGTAAGACATTTGTTTATAAACTGTATTGTATATTGCTGAATAACAGTTGAATAAAAAGATTTTGAAATAAAGTTTTTACAGATGTGTGTGCCTCTCCCTGTGTCCTGAATGTCCCTGAGAAGGCTTGATGGCTGCGTGCCTTCCCTACCTTGTCACAGCACAGAGGCCTGGGGAAAGATGCAGCACAAACAAAATAAAATTGGAATCAGTTATTTTTCAGACACCCTCACGTGATGCCAAAGCCCACAGCAGAACATGCAGGCAGCCAGTCCCAGGCTGCAGCTGCCTTTTCCTTGGTGCCACCAGTTATCTCTGGGCAGTCAGGGCACGATCTGGTAGAGGGACAGTGGGACAGTGTGTACCATTCAATGTAAATTGCTTTGGTTTGCCCCAGGCCTTTCTGAAAAAAAGGTGAATCAAGCAGTGGAAAATCAAAATAAATCATCCTGGAATGTTGAGTTCCCTAGTTCCGAGGGAACTAGGAATTTTTGTTTAAAATATATTCAGATTTTTAAAAATGAATAATTGTGTCACTTTTCTTATCCAGGTGAGCTTCCTCTAAAGCAGTTTTTTTACAGGAAATAGAGTAGTTATATTTCTGTTGCCAAATGTTTGTTGTTCAAGTGAGCCAGTAAGATGACTTGGTAAAGAAACATGACCTTCGTTAGCTGAATTTAGTGAAGTGCCTTGAAATTTCCTATGCCCAACTGTGACTCTTATCCTGTCATTTGTGTGGCATTTTAGAGAGGAGTTTCCTTTTGGGAAAGGCAGAGTGACGGCTCCAGTGGCAGCAGGACTGTGCCTGCAGGAGCTGCAGAGCAAACACAGGACACGCCACTGCCTCACCTCACACCTGAGGCCTGTTCTAGAAGGAGGGCAGGAAGGGATTGCCATTTTCCCAGATGCTCAGGATTTCCTTTTTCCAGGGATTTGTGCCACTGCACTCACTGCGTTTGAGACCAGGCAGATCTGTGTTTGATATGTGTGCTGCACTGTGGTAGTAAAAGCCTCTCCCTGGGGCAGAGTCACCATGGGGATCCAGAGGGGGTGAAGTGAAATCTTCCCAGTAATGTTCATCCCATTACTGCCAGCTGCAGGATCCCCTGGATTGGGGAACAATCCCTAATCTTTCCACAAGAGCTGAACTGCTCTTTAGAAGAACCTGGAGGAGGTGGTCGTAGCCAGCCTGGAGGTGCATCAGAGCATGAGACACTGAAGAACACAGTCCTTGGCTTCCATGTGCACATGGAAGGAAACCTGGAAGGAGAAGATAGGTGGAAAAGAGATTTGTGTGCTGGACCATGTCTAAACAAACACCAGCATTCCTGTGTGGGAATGTGCTCAAGGACAGCTACTGCAGCAGAGGTGTGCGTGGAGTCTGCAGTGTCAGGAGAGCTCTAACCCTTCCACCAAGGGCTGGTCACACAAGTGAAACCTGCCTGTGTTGGGACTGGGCGGCCTCTGGCCAGCTCTTCATCGCTGCTGCTGTGTCCTCCAGGGCAGAGAGTATTTTTCAGGGCCTCAACTTCCTTCCAAGGGGGAGAACTAAATTTTTTCCACAAGAGGAAGAAGAAAATCTGCCTAAATTGATATAAATAAATAGCTGAGTCTTGAAGCAGTGAAGCATGTCTATTTAAGAGTAGTTATGCTTCTATTTCAACTTCAGCCCTACCCCAGCTGGTCTCCAAGTAAACAGGTATCTGCTTTCCTCTGATACTTTTGTTCCATCACTTACAGAGTACATTTTCTCCTGAATTACAGACTGTGTGGTTTGGAGAAAATATATCAATCATCTTGAGTTTGTCCTTCCCATCCTTTTGTAGCCTGCTACCTGCAGAGGGATGTGGCAGCAAGTTTTGTGTGCAATGACGGGAGTAGAATTACCAAGGTCTTTCAGACTTAAATCACATTAAAGGTGAAAAAAAAAATCTGCAACTAAAAGTCACTTTTTTATCCTGATATCAGAATTAATTGTGCCAGAGTAGGAATAACAACTCTAATATTCCAATTCACCATAAAACCTCAGAAATACTAAACAATAACCTGAGGATTTGACGAAAAATCTCTTCTACCAAGAGCAAAAGGCATCTTTTCTTTCCAAGTGAAGACCTGTACACAGGCAGAGAGAACTCGTTCCCAGCACACAGGATAACTTCAACAAGTGAGATTGCCTTGCTTTACCTTTACCTTCACCTTCACTGTATGTCTGCCTTTAAAAATGTGCAAAATGAGTCCTTCAGGGTTTGGGGCCATGGTTTCCACATCCAGGCCAGCTTTTTTTTTTGCAAGATACACAACTTATAATTGGCCCCATATTCCTGTAGTGCAGGGAAAATAAGTCGCTAAAGAGGGGACTGCAGCTTTCAGTACAGTATTTAGTCTTTAAAAGGCACTTAAAGGAATGAGAAACGTTTTGAAGAGAAATTGTAAAGAATTTGGAGCCTTATTGCTTGTGTGTTGAGAACTTTTGCTAAAACATCTGTCCTTTGAGAGTGCTCTTTCTTCTGAAAAGGGCAACTGCCTCACTTCTGCTGATTGTATTTACAAAGGGCAATGCGAGGTTTTGCCGTACCCTTAATGGACAGAGGCTAGTGGCAAATCTTGCTCTTTCATAAATCTCAGCATTCCTCGTGGTGTCTGCTGTCAGAATCGATTAGGAGTAAGTGCCTGTGCTGCAGAGCCCTGGGAGGGTGGTGTGGCTCCTGCAGAGCCGGGCACAGAGTCCCCCAGCTCCGCGGGTGGGGCGGGTGGTGCCTGGGGAGGCAGCCCCGGGTCCCTGCACTGGGGACAGCACGGGCTCCTCGCACAGCCAGCAAGCAGGGAAACATGAGGGATGGCTGTTGGGGGCCAGAGCTGAGTCATCTGTAATATAATCATAAGGAAACACACATTTTTCCTGAGAGAAAATCAATAGAACTTTGCACTTTTCCTTGTAATATTTCCAGTCTGCGCCATCAGCTGCAGCTTGCTCACAGTTAAACTGCCATAAATTCACTGCGAGTTAATGGATTTCCACAAAAATGAATGGATTTACAGCAGTGTAACAGAGCTGGTGCTACAGCCATGCACATGTAAAAATACATGGAACAAAACTAGTTTGATAGCATATAGGTGACCTTCAAAGTGCCAAGACCTAGTGAGGAAAAAACAAAATTACCCAGTTTGTGGTGTGCTCCATTCCTGGCGAAGTACCCGAGGAAAATGGAGCCTGCAGTGCTGAAAGCCTCGCTGTGCGTGGCAAGAGGGCCAGACCCACTGAAGGGAAGATGGGTGAGTGAGCAGCTTCACGCTGTGGTGGAGAGTGCAAAAGACTGTCTGAACATGTCATTTGTCATTTCCTGCATAAAACATTTTGGAGCTTAGTCTTGCTTAGAATTAGTAAGTAAGTAAATAATGTGCTCCCAAACTCGTGTGTCAAAACTAGGTTGGTTAATGTATGAGCTGCCTCCGTTGCATTTGTTACTCCACAGCAAATTTCATGCTTAGCCAGAGGCTGGCAAAGTTCATTTATTCATTATCCCCAAACTTTGGGCAGTTATTATTCAAACGCCCCTAGTACATCTATTTAATAAGAAGAGAACAGAAAATTGATGGGATCAGAAATGTTAAAGTCTTAATTAATGCTTTTAGCAAAGACTGATTGGAGGGGGGTTGTTGTGAGAATATTAATGCGCAGCAAGCGTGTCTGCCTGGTGTCACTGGGCAGGGGGAGGGCTCTGCCAGCCCTGCCCAGGGAGCTCTGCACCTGTGGGACACCACCTGCATCACCCCCGGGGCTCTGCGCCTCCAGGTCAGGGAAAAGCAGTGCTGCAAGCCTTGGGAGAGCACTAAAATACCAACATGTGTGAATTTCTGCTGCTAATGGGTTTGAATGGTGAAACATCCTCATACAGCACAGTAAAGATGGGGGGTTCTTTATTTTCTGCTGTTTCTGGGCTTTTGTGGCGTTTCTGTGCAGTGCTGCAGATCCTCTGCTGCAATGGGGGCTGCTGGGCAACTGGGGGCTTTGCTGTGGGCACATAGGAACCAGGTTTGGGTGTTGTTCATGCAGGAGCAGCTACAATTATTCCACAGGAAAATTAACAGGTCTTGAAACAATGGGAACAAGATGAAGGCTTGAAGAATCCCAGCAAGGCAGGCCATAAGGAACCCTGCATCAGCCTGTCCTGCCCCAGCACAGAGCAGCTGCGTGTGACAGGGATGGGGAGGAGGGAGGAAGGGTGGGATAGGGGGTTTATAAAACCCAGCAACCTCTGCTGAGTAGAGATGGATAATATTATAAATGAAGCCAGTCAGGGAAAATACGTGCCTCAGATCTTTAACAATGACAATCCACAGTTTAGCACTGAACAAGGTGGCTTTTTTAAGGGATCTGTGCTAATGGCAACGAGTGGATTGAAATCTCCTATTTCTCCTCTGGTGACTGCCCGCCTTCTAATTATAGCAATTATGGACATTCCAAGTAAAACATAGTTACATTAAGAGTTGAATCGAAGAGGACTGTGATGTAGAGTTAGTTAATGGATTTCCCTATTTGTTGTGTATAGATTTCCTTTTCTATTATTATTGAACTGTTTCTTAAATCTCATATGGAAAATCATCTGTAGCGTAATACCAACTAAATTACCAAGATCTTCATAAATAATTCAAAAATGTTTACAGTTCAGTTGAAGATTATACTTTTCTAACAGGAAATGTTTGGGATTTATTCTGGGGAAGATGGGAAAGGGGATATTACTTTTTTTTCTATTCCATTACCAGATCTTTCAGAAACTTTCACTCATCTCTGTGTAAGTATTATCCTTGAAATAGGAAGCAACAGGTTAAGTCTTTGGGAGTATTATACAAGATGAAAAAGCAGATGACCACAGAAATGGGCTCTTACTTTTTTATTTTCTTGTAATTTTGCTTGGAAATCTGAAGTAATTGATTTGTTTTAATAAACTAAAATAGGAATTCTTCATTACCAAATATTTTTCAGGCTTTGAAGTTGCTCTGACACTCCAGTGAGTATTGTGACTCATTTTGGGTTTTAGGGTGATCGACATAGTACCTAGGCAGGTGTTGATATTTAGGCTGGCAATCAAAGTCAACTGTTTGGCTAAAATTAGTAGCATATTTCTGATTTCCAAGTGTTGTGTTTTTATAATAGGTTTTAATTTTTTTTTTTTTTTTTTTTTTTTTACTGAGTCCATCAGTCTACATTAAACATGAGATTTAGCTCTAAATTCCCATGGCAGAGCCTCTTTTTAATGCCTATGAAGTAATTTCTTTACTTACTGTTCTGGACTGTTGCATTTCAGTACTTCCAGAGTTGTCAGAGTTGATCCAAGTGATGGATACCTGTCAGTATGTCATTAACCAACTGTCTGCAGTTTTACAAATGTGCCATCAGCCCCACAGGGAGAGTGTCTGTGCTCTTGGGGCTGGGTGTCGGTGGAAGGTCGGTGCCAGGACTCTGACACCCTCTTGGCTTTGCCTCATCCTTCCCTCAGGAGAGCAATGTGCTGGTGGCTGTGACCCAGAGAGGAGCAGCTTGGCCAGATCTTAGCCAAGGTTCTGAGAACTAAATTCCCCCTTGGGAATTAATGTGCCCTCTCCAGGCATCAGGCAGCCCTGGGCTGGGGGCTAGTCTGTGCTCTGAGAATCAGAGTCAGTTCTGTGGAGCCTGTGGAGCATCACCAGCATGGTGGTGAGGACTCTTAATTTGCCTTTCTTTTCTGGGATCCCCTGCAAAGCACGGCAAGCAGGACGGCAGGGGCTGTGTTACCAGGCCACGGCCAGTGCAGCTCAGGAAAGCTCCTGCCCAGTGTCCCAGGGCACAGCTCAGCCTCACACTCTGGTCTGGCAGGACAGCCACTGCTGCTCCCACTGCTCTGAGCAGGCGGGGACAGTGGGAGCACAAGGAAAAGCCACCCATCGCTTCCTGAAGGGACCCTCAAGTGCCTCAAGATTTAAAAGCCTGTTTTCCCTAGATAGTCATCCTGTGTCTGTGGCAGGAATTGGGATGCTGCTGAACACCTCCCAGTGCTCCACTGAATTTACAGTGCCCTGGGAAGCCAGCAGTGCCCACCTACCCAGTGTGTCTCACTCTGACTGAGCCAAGCAGTGTGTGAGCTCCGGAGCTGCACTTGCTTGGGAATGTTGATAAACCTTCGCACAAAGACACAGTGTGCACATCTAAATCCAAGTCAGGCAAGGAATGACTGTACTGAGTGACGAGCTAGACTGAACCATGTCTGTCAGTGATACCTGGTACCCTGAGGGGAATGCAGCACTTGAGAAAGTGCACAACAGCAGCTAAAGGCAACAAAACCAAATGAGACAGTGAAAATTTACAGTTTGATTAAGGAAACATCAGTTACTTTATAGTCTTTACCAAATACACTCGTTTGTTATTCATTTATGCTAATTCAGTGCAAGACAGTAAAAGTACAATCATTCAGTGCTACAAATAATGATAATAGTGTAATCCATTTACAGAGTGCCTGGATATAATTTCAACTTTTATAGTATAGTGGTATGAAAGTCTCAAGTTAGTTAAATGCACAGCAAGGTACTAATTGCAATCCTGGTTAGAATGAACCT
The DNA here is from genome assembly GCA_013398275.1 of Promerops cafer. NCBI lineage: Eukaryota > Metazoa > Chordata > Aves > Passeriformes > Nectariniidae > Promerops > Promerops cafer. Next base: position 1,775,773 of record VZSE01000985.1, on the reverse strand, counting down.
CCGTTTACGGTTAAGTCGCTGATAATGACTTTGCACCCAAGCTAGCCAAGAACCACACAGCCAGACTCCTTATGACACCTTTAATAATTAATAACCCTGGCATTTCAGTCTCCAGAGAAGCAAGCAGGGTTTGACAAGACAGAAGACCAAAACTGAGTACCTGTTAGCACTTCAGTCCTGGAGGGATCTGTGGGTGTGGCCACCTTGCCGTTCCCCAGCACTAGGGAGAGACACAAGGTGGGCTCTGCCCTCAGCGCTGGGGGCTCCAGCCCCAGCTCAGAGCAGTCAGCACCCACACCAGGCTCCTGTCAGAAGGGCAGCTGTAACGTGACTTAATAACAAGACTCAGTAAGAGGAACTAAATCCAGCTTGCCACACTGTCAAATGCGAGTAGTTGAACTTCTTACAATATTTTTTAAGAACATAAACTCCCTTTATGAACCTGAGTTAATTATTTAATGACCAGAGAGGTCTTACACTACTTATGCTAGAGTAAAGCATTGTACTAAAGAAAACCATCTCAAAAGCAAATGCCAGGAGCATGGCTGGGTTCAGAAAGTGTTTGTCAACCTGCTTGTAAATGTGTATGGAAATGTCAACGCAGTTTAGGCTCATTGCCCCGGGTAATTCAAACCTTGCCACAGCAGGGTTTTTGGAGCACAGCAGCGCCCGAGAAAGCCCCGCTCATGCTCAGGGCCATGAAAGTGCCATGTGTTCACCCAGCACGTTTCCCTTCATCCGGTGCTCATTTGTTGCTGCTGGCTTGGGAAAAACATCCGTCCACTTTGTTGTTTACAGCCGGGAGTGCAAGTGCAGACTGCTGGGGAGCCCTGGGGACCGGGAACCCGGGGAAACAACCTCACCTGGCCTGGGGGCTCAGGACCACGAGGCACACCTGCTGCACGGGCAGTGTGCTCAGCAAGCTCTGCGGTCACGCTGAAGGCATTTATTTTTATTTTAGCAACACTTAGCATTCCCAAAACAGCCGGATGGAGCTCAAGGACACAGGTTAATAAGCAGGAACAGCGTGATTTGACACAGCTCGAAGCTTCACTCTGCTCTAAAACAAGCTTTTCTCGGTGGAGAAAAAGGGGCTTGTGTTTTTTTCTTCACGTGCTGAACCAAGAAGCAAAATAAGGTGTTTTCCCACCTAAACGAACTGATAACGGGTTTTGACATGCATCCCTGGCTAATTGGGGTGTGATGAAGTGCATAATTCCAAAGCTATCAAGCTCGAGGGCTTAAAGAAAAGCTTAACTGTGCCTGCAAAGCAGAATGGAGATAGCTGGTGCGACAACTGCCTATCAGGAGGCTGCAGGCTTTCCAACCAGCCTGACACAGGGGCACTATCTGATTGCAGCTCGAATTCTGCCCACAGTCCTGCTGCTGGGTTCAGCAGTTACTCGATGGCCAATAAGGCATTAAAGAGTCACAATGTACAGCTTATTTCAGAAGGAAATATTTTAACAGCACAGGTGACTGTCATGCATGCATTAAGAAAACCAGGACACAGCATACCAAATTAAGTTCAGCTACAGTAAAATAATTGTAACAGAGCAATGCTGACCCCAACTATTGAATGGTGAGACCTGGCTTTTGCTGCACAGGTGAGATTAGGTTTTTCTGGTTTGCTTTCCGCCCTTTCTCCTTGCATATATAAATCACATATATAGTATATATTCACAGAAATATAACATATATTTACTATTCAGATGTTTGAGATAAAACCCCAATATCTTAGAGAAGTGTCCTTCAAGCTCTGCAGCACAAACTATGGTCTCACAGAAATGCAAACTGCAAGAGGAAAATAACCCCTACTGTGCAAATCTTTCACTTAGTTAGATTGCAATATATTTTCTTATTTTTCATGTGTCTGGTTTGTGTGACCCTGCCAGTATGCAAAAATGGTTGTTGACAGTTTCTTTGTTTTGGTTTTATTATAATGTAATTTATGGGATGCTGAAAGTCTGCAAGTACTTGTACTTGACTGACATTTCTCTGAGAGTCAAAAGATTGCTCTGTATACTTGACTGAGATTAAAATGAGTAGACTGTGTATAGCTGTATCCTGCTTTGAAAGTGCAGGATTGGAAGGCTTCCATTAAATAGTTATTTTCAGATATTATTAGCTCCTAAATCAGTTAATATAATTACTTTCCCATAATGAATGCACAGCACTGTGAGCCTAAATGCCATATTTTCTATTGATCTATTTCCACAACCTGTTTAGTGAAATAATTAAAATTATTTACACGGCTGACCCAATATCTTAGTGGTTTAGTAAATCACGCTGCCATGTGGGAGGCTCAGCTGGTTTTAAGGCTCAGCTCGTGGCAGCAGCAGGACCTGGGAGCGGAGCTGTTGAGCCGCACCTGGAGAGGCGCCGGGCTCGGGAAACGCCTCCCCCGACACTCAGCGAGAAGGAGGGCCCCAGCTGCCCTGCTCAGTCACCACCTCCGGCCAAAGATGGGGAATGTCTTGGTGCTTCTCAGCGAGAGCAGAATCTGAGTTGCAGGCAGTGTATCTACACTGCCAACTGGAACATCCCCATTTTCTACCCCCAGAACTGACTGGTGTGAGCACCAAAAGCGTCTCAGAGCTTGGTATTTTTACATGCATGACAATGAGGGAAATTATTATTTCTACCTTCTTTTTTTTTGTTTCAGTTCATAAGAAGAGGACAACACACAACACACAACATGTGTGTTTAAATGCCAGGGTTATGGAAGGGCTCAGTACGATTCAGTAGTGTCAAGACAAAGACACATTAAAGCATGCCCCACAGTCCCTTAAAATCCCTAAGACAGTCCTCAGGGGATAGGGAGGGTTTCATTAGGCTGATCTCCTTAGCAGGACCCCCTTCTGTAATGACATGAGCTCTCCTGACTCCTCCATGTCTCCCACAGCTCACACAGGCAAACACACAGGGCTGGTGCTTGTAGGACCTCCAGGATATATTGCTGGGCTTGTTCCCAGCTCACCTCCCAGTGTTATGGAAACACTGAGAGCCCTTGGAGCAGGGGCAGAAGGACACTACAGCAGTGCCTGGGAGGAGACACAGCAGCCAGACTGTGTATCAAGGGTGGCAAGAGCCAATTAAAAGTACCATTATCAAAAGTGGGTAACAACTTTCCTTCTCATAAAGAGTGTGGATTTTGACAGCTGCAGTCTGGAACAAAAAGGATCGAGGTGACTTCTGTGACATCAGGGCAATGGCTGATAAGCAAGGAGTGTGCAGCCAGGGCCAGCCCTCGTGGGGTCCCTCAGGGCCCTGCCCTGGCCAGCCATGCAGGGAGGACATCCCTTAGGGGACACGTGTGTGGGCAGGAAGGACACAGACCTCCATCCTGGAAAGACAGAGCCCATAACTCTGACATCAGCATTTAAGACATCACTTATAATGCCTTTACTTGCAATCCCTGAGCAAGCCTCAACTTTGCTTTCATAATCTAGTACATTTCCTTTAGTTCTACTATTTTGCAAAATTACACAAAGAAAAGAAAAAACATCCTATTAAAAAACTTTAAAATTTGAATACAGTTGTTGGATGCACTTTGCAGCAGATGTCATTATCTTCCTTCCCTGACCCTGACCTGCCAGCATTTCTATTTTGCTTTAAATGATACTGTAATTTCACAATATGTATTCAGCTGGAACTATTATTTTTGTTATATAAACTTTACCCTTGTGCTGACTGCTCCAGGCTCTGAAAAGAAACACTTCTTCCTTGTGACTATTCCAAAATGTAGGTCTGAAATTCAAAACAAAGAAGTATTGGTAAATGGGCTGTAATCATACTGAAGGGCAAGTGCATGTTCTTCCTCTAAGGCAGAAGAAAAGAAAGGAAAATCTGCTTTGCTTCTGCTGCCTCAATGCTGATAATTTTACAGATCAGAGGGCTTTTTTTAGAAAGAAGCCTGCTGTGCTGCAGTGTGTGTTTCAGTGCTGAGATACCCATAGTCAAGCCCTTAATGCCACACTTGGATGTGTAAATCAGGGCCTCATTTCGTGTCCCCAGCAGCACCTGGTGCTGCCGGCAGCAGAGGGCCCTGGCAGACACCAGCGCAGGCACCGGCAGCTCCAGACTCAGCACGGGCCCGAGCGTGCACTGGGAGCAGCATGTCTGTCCTCAGCTGTGCCCCTGAGAGCTGCAGGGATGTTACAGGAGAGCTCAGTGCCTGCGACAAAGAGCACCGAAGTGATGCAAGGTTCAAAAATGACCTCAGAGAGGGACAGTAACACACCAACACCCACCTTCTGAGGGCACAGCAGGGTCACAGCCCCTTCACTGCCCTCCGCCGCAGGAGAACATCTCCCCTGCTTCAATGTCTGCCCAGCCTCAGAGTTAGCTTCCTTCCAGAACAGGACACCACAGACCAGAAGGAGCTGGGCAGCTGTCAGTGTGTGCCACACGGCTAAAGCTGACAGGGTCCTGAGCAGTGACTGGCTCACTGTCCCAAGCCTGCGTGGTACATGCAGCTCTGTGGTGACTACCAGCTCTTGTCATTACCAGCTCTTGGTCATTACCAGCTCTCTCAGTGATTACCAGTGTGCTTTTACATACAAATCTGTCCTTTCCTGCAGCTCCTCTGTACACTTGCCAGAGCATCCATCCTTGAGCTTGCTGTAGTCCCAAATAACCGCTGTTCCTGTAGCGGGATCCACCCCTGCAGCACTCCTCATTTCACACTCTGTAACTCAGAAATCCTTTAAACCACAGCAACACAGAGTGACTCGAGCTACCTGCTAACTAGGGCTCTGTACTTACTATGCTGTGGCAAAGCCAAGGAGCCCCTGGCAGCTGTCTGCAAGAGTGCTTTGGGTCAGGCATAAACCTGTGATTAGTTAACGCTGTTTAGAGAATGTACTTAAATTAAACATTTTCTCTCTCCCGTTTTCACACACTGTTCTGTTTTTAACAAGTATTAGGTGCTTAATAATCTCTACTACTGGCAGGATGAAAGCTCTCCCCCTCCCATCCTTGCCATTTCGTCCCACTGCAAAATGTATAAATTAATCCCATGCTAAAATTAACATATATTGCTGAGGCAAATGAATTGGCATCTCCATGTGTATCTATTAGCTTCCAGCATTTCCTGAGAGGGCTTTCATTTAATTACCAGCCTGACAGCCTAACTCACTCCCGAACTGCAGCCACATTTATTACTTTTATCTCCTTGGACACCTGCCTCTCTCTGTGGTTTATCAGATTTCTACTGAAGAGAGGGACAGAATATTTTCTATTGCACCAGGTTATTGTTTCTTTAAAAGGCACTTACTAGAGCACTGACCTCAAACGGCGTTGTTTTGGTTAGCTTTGGATGGGCTTTTTTCTTTTTCAATTATCAAAGGACTGCTGCAGCGTTAACCCCCTCACTGCCCCACCACACTCCGGCAGTCCCGAAGAAATGGGATTACAGACAGGGAGCCGAAAGCCTCATGGCCAGCTCTGTGCAAGGAGCTGACCACTGCTCACAAGGACCCTGCCTGCAGTGGGAGTCCAAGCCCTCAGATGCTGTGACTGCTTTTCACACTCCCATGGATGAAAGCTTCAAGAGTCCTGAGCACAGCTCAGTGCCCTCCACTGCAGTCTAGTGAGGGGGATTTAGCTGAATTTCCCTTGATGGTTTGGGTCACACTTTATACAGTCACTGATGCCTCTAATTGGTTGATAAAACACCAATATTGATAACCAGGAACATTATAAAAGTAATGCTGCCTCCATGCATTACCAACATGGTCCCAGGCAGCGTTATGGGTTACAGCACCCTGTGTGAGTATGCACCACTCCCTATCAGCTGGGAGTCGCAGCTCTCCTCTCAGATAGCCTCAGGCAGCAGCTCAGGACACTGCTAGTTCAGGTGCTGACTGTGCCAACGGGGCTCATTCAGCCCAGTTTCAACAGACAAATAGCTCCCACTTGTTCTACCCTGGGTCACTCTACCTGAAACACACAAGTCCCCTGGGCAGGACTCTCGTGAGCTGGCGTGCTGTGACAGACACGTTCAAACCAGAGGGACCTGAAGCTGAGTGCTGCAGAGGAGCCCTTCCAGTGTGTATTCAGCAACTGCATCCTGTGGAGGTGCACCGGCAGACTTGCTGTGTTAAAAGGAATGGCTCTCTCCTGACAGCCTCAGCACGCTGCTTCCAAAGAGTCTGGCAGGAACAGGGCTTTGCTCAGAGTGATGCTTTTGAGAAGGATGCCTCATTATAGAGGAAAAATGAGAAATTCGTATCTATTCAGTTGATGAACCCTCAGCTTCCCTGGGATTTCTCAGCAGTTGTAACTCCAGGCACGGCGGCTGTTTGGCAGGCAGCAGCTGCTGCCTGGGGGCTGTGCAGGAGGCGGCTGCGCGGCAGACACTGCCCAGCGTGGCTGCAGCCTCCTGCTCCCTCGTGGGCCGCAGTGGCAGAGGCAGGGCCCAGGGTCCCAGCCAGAGCCCCCTGAGCTGCAAGGTGCCCTCCCCCTGCCTCTGGCCCGAGCACCTGCTGGGAACCACAGCAAAAGATGCTTCAGGGAAACACAAAGTATTTTAACATACACCTTTTATTTTCAAAACACCTGTATTATTTTCAAATTTTAATGAATTATGTTAATTTTATGTAGTTTAACCAAAACCAAATTAAATATATTAAACTAGTCAACCTGCTATAACTCCAGTGACTGTTATTACTTTCTAATTTACTATTCTTAATAGTCATTTCTGCATCATACCTCCCTATCACACATGAACCAATGTTAATTCAGTTTTAAAATAGAATATTCAACAAGTTCTAAATGAGTCTCAAAGCATAACAAAAGTAGTGACTGTGAGACAGACTGTCATGGAATAATACAGGAATGCTGAATGCTGGTATTAATTAGTAAATACAAGCTGTTCAGGAGCAGAAGTGGTGCCTGTCATGCTGATGTGTGTTTGGATCATACGTGATCCCAGCATGCAGAGAAACCAAATGTCAGCTGCCAAAGCCTCAGCTTTTCTGACTGCTCGTTACTGTTTTGGGAAGCAAGTGTTGCTACTTTAGTGCTGCTCTGTGTGCCAAGGCTGGGTACTTGTAGTTTGCAGTAGTTATCTCCAGGTATTCCAGGGTTGCCCATATTTTAAATATTTTAAGACGGATATAGCTTCTTATTTTGATATAAGAATTTACTGGTCTTTAAAAAGTGGCCTCCTTAACTTGTGGTGAAATTTAATTCCTTCACAATCCTCTTTTCACTGACAGTGTGATGCAGAAAAGGTTGGTATATGGAGGAACTGGAGTTCTGTATGCTAAACCAAGCTGCAAATGGTCACATTTCTCCCATAAGAGGACACCATTTGTAAACTTATATAATTTATTTTTTGCTCTGAGACAGTGAGCTGAATTCCAACAGCACTGTACAGTCTCGGGCTGCCCTCTAGTGTGAGCAGCTGTGGAGACAGGGCACAGCCTGCCAAAAACCTGCCTTGTTTGTTTGTTTTTTAAAACCCAGCTATTAAACCATTGGGATTTTCTGAAAACATTTTTTGATTATTATTTGCTTCTGATTTCTGTGCCACTGAGATCTATTTGGACTATGCTTCCCAGCGCTTTCTTGTTTCTGTCAGGCACAGACAAGCCAGTCTTTTGTTTGTGCCCTGGAGAGCAGCTGCAATTGGAGATGAGAAGGAGCCAGGACTGCAAGGAAATAATGACCCTTCAGCTGGGAAGGACAGTTTATCAGCTTGGGGCGGGGGCAGAACACGATGACAAGCCATGAGTTAAGGGAGAGCTGATAAAGAAAAATTAATGGAAAAATATATGGAAAAGACATTTGAGGGATATATGGTACTTCAAAAGATGCTGCTCATCAGTTGGCCACAGCAATCTAAAATCAGCCAGCCAAGTCCCTAACACAAGAGTTTGGGCTCACACACACAAATATTGCAAACCTTCCTCTGGCATTGCTACACTGACACGAGATCAGATTCAGGCTCCCCATGTCAATCACTCCTCGTACCCACCGGGCTGGATGGCAGATTTCACCCTGCCCACCCACCCACCACCCCTAGACATGACCCTTTCCTAGACGGGTTTTTCCAGGGAATCCCGAGTGCTGACTCCCTGGAAAGGTCCTGGCTGCACAGCCAGGGCTGGGAGGGAACAGCTGTGTTGGGCAAGGTCAGCCACTGGCCCTAGAACGGCTGGCACAGAGCTCCCCCAGGCGCAGAGGAGATGTCAGGAGCAGGACGCCACGGCTGGGTGCAGGCAGGAGCTGGTGGGATGGTGGCAGGGCTGACACCGACTGGATGGATGCTGCTGCAGCACAGCCGTGGGAAGGGGGTGGGAATTGTATTATCTGGATAGAGGAAATCAGATCACAGGGCTTTAAATGGAAATTATTTTCACCAGTACAGATGTCCCTAGGGACCAAATTCAGCTACTAATATAATTTGGCCAAGAGAAATAAACTATATTGATCTTGAGAGCTCAAATGCTTGCTGAGACAGTCCTTCTAGAGAATTACAGTATTTATTTCCTGCATCACTGTCAGCAAAAGTATAACAGTAATTACAGCCCAGTGACTTTTTGCACACACCAGTTAACTTCACACTCATCTCTCGCTTCAGTTTATAATTACCCTTTTTTAAAAAAATCTCTAGTCTGCTATTCTTGTGTCACACAAACATCTTCAATTATACTTTTTTTTGTCACTTCACATCTCAAGTTTTAGCTTTCTGTGACTGTCACAATAAAGCTCATTCTGTAATTGCTCCACAGCCACCCAGCTCTCCCAGGACACTGCTGTTCCCCAGCCTGGCCTGCACACGGGTTCTTGCCCATCCCTGCAGTTCAGCAGCCCCAAGAGGTACAGCAATATCCTTCCCTAGAGCACACAGCTAGATTGTGTCTATTAAAGGGGTTTGCATAGGTGTGAGTGGGGTGTTATTATTTCTGGAGAGCAATAAATAAAACCATATAGATTTAACTGGATAAGAAACACCAATGTTGGCCCCTATAACATGGTATTAATAATATATATCAGGGAATTTTATGACTACAAACCTATTTCAAGGTGATTACTTGAAGTAAAAAGCTTCAGAATTCTAAGACACTAAGACAGGGTGCTGCACATCCCAAAACATGCATTACAGTTATTTGCTGGCATACTTCCACATTACTTTACATTCACATCTTACCCATCTTACCCATCTTTCCTCATTTCTCTGAGCCTTCTCTCTCTTTTCTACAAACTGCCTTTGCCTATTCTGTGGTTTCTCAGTTTCTTCACCTATTCTTTTTCATGTTTATTTGATGTGAGCCTTGGCTCCTGACTCAGAGCCTTCTTGCTGGGACACACACTAATGTGCTGATCTCACTACCTCAGACATTATATCTGAAGATAAATTGGGAAATGAAGATGTAGAGCTGTTGGAAGAGACTGGTTTCCCCAGGCACCAGTTTAGCCTGGATCATTGGATTTACAACACCAGCACCGCCAACACTGATTTGACTATTAATCCCTGAAGTGCCCTAAGAATTGCAGCATAAATCCAGTGAAGGAGCACTCATACGGCCCTGAAGACCCATAGCACTTATCCTGGTACTCCATTCATGAAATTGATCTTCTCATAGTAGCAATGACAACTCAAGGAGTCCATGCTTTGTAAAACCAAGAGATCCACTTGGCTGTGGTAACGTACTTAACTGCCAGGAGGTCTGTGATACAAACCAGCTGCTGTTCATGCTTAATACTCTGCAGAGACCGGCCCTGTCTCCTTTACTCACATCCAGAGAGATCTACTATTTCATTCCCTGTTAGGGATCACTTTAGTACCTTTGTGCCCCACAGCAGCACTCCACAAAATCATCATTTTTCCTATACCTTGCCTCCGTCACTCCCTCCCTAAATATCCTTTACCAAGCAGTGCTTAATTTTCTGCTAAGCCAGTATCACCATGTGACAAGAATATAAATCTTTTCTGTATTTGGAGAAAAATCATGCTTGAGCAGAGGATTGCAGGAGCTGGGACTGGGCTGGCAGGAAAAGGAATTGGCCACTCTAGTTTCAAGACACTTCTTTGTTGCAAGTGAGCAGGACTTTGTCCTGTCCCAGAGGGAAAGAGGCCCTGATGTGTCAGAGCATGTAAATCTCACAGCGACTGGCATCTCCCTATGTCCTGACCCTGACTGCTAGAAACATGAGGGCTGATTTTAACCACAGATCTCATGTTGCTGGGTGTGCGGTTCCAGGAACAGGTCTGACATGCTGTTAGCCACTGAGAACAGAGCCAGGCACGGCCTGCAGCAGCAGCCAGGGCTGTGGCTGGAGAGGCCTTGTAGCACAGGGTGGGACTAGGAAAGGACTTGTCTCTCCTGCCAGGAGGAGTGGGGTGGGAGGAACTTCAGTAGGGCAGAGAGGACCTGTGCCTGCCATGGCCCCGGGAGCTTGGGCAGTGGCCGGCTCCAGCACCACAGTGGAAAATCTCGCACGGGGAGGGAGATCTCCAGAACAAATGAGGCAACAGAAGTGGGAGGTGAGGAGACTACAGGATGGAAAGGTGGAAATGCATATCCCAGCATCTGTGGTGGGAGTGAGTGCAGGGTGAGGGAAAAGTGAGGACTGACAACGCCAGGCTGCCCGTGACGAGTGTCCAGGCTCTGCTGTTCCTACGGGAAGGACACCGACATGTCCATACTCCAACACCAGGCTCGTGTGCTCTGCGTGTCCGTGACCACACTCAAGTGCTGGATGACCACAGAACATGGTTACAGAAGGTATGATTGACAGGGCTTTTTAAAAAGAAACTCCCCTATGATAGTAAATGAAATGTCTGTTGCTTAGTGTCTCCCAGTTCAGAGAATTTATTAGTACAAGAGCAGTAAACAGCCAATAACTACAGCAGCTGCCCTCATGGCAGCCCACGGCTCCCGCGGGTGGCGGCGCCGCCTTGTGGCCAGGCCGGGAGCGCCGCTGTGCGCACGCGCGCCTGAGTCGTCATCGGCCCGCGCCGCGATCCGCCTGCGCCGCCACGCCATGGAGGGTGAGGGGACCGGGGAGAGAGGGCGAGGGGAGAGGGGTGGAGGGTGAGGGACGGAGGTGAGGGATGAGGGGAGAGCGGTGGAGGGTGAGGGATGCAGGG
>VZSE01000985.1:1744841-1764663 GCA_013398275.1 Promerops cafer | reverse complement strand
GAAGAGTGAGGGATGCAGGGTGGGCGGTAGAAGGGGAGGGATGCAGGGCGGGCGCCCGGTGGGCGGTGGAGGATGAGGGATGGGTGAAGGGTGAGGGATGCAGGGTGGGCGGTGGAAGGGGAGGATGGGGTGCGGGCGCCGGTGGGCGATGGAAGATGAGGGATGCAGGGAGGGCGAGGCGGGGCGAGGGATGGGGGTGAGCGCCCGCCCCGGCCGACCCCCGCGCCGCCGTGCCTTGCAGGGCAGCTGTACCGCCGGCTGCCGCCCGAGGAGACCGGGGAGCTGCGCCTGCAGGTACCGACCGGCCCCGGCCCGCGGGGCCCCGGAGCGCCATGCCGGGGGTTACCTGGCGATTCCCACTCCTACACGGCCTTCTAAACCCCGTTAGGCACCGACGGGCCGTGGGTGGGTTCGGTCCCCGCTTTCCCCTGTATATCCCGCTCGGAACTCGCCGTTTCAAACGAAATGCAAAAAAAAAGGGCTTTTCCTCCAAAAGGTGAGTCCGACAGCGGGCCGGACGCGAGGGCCGGCGTGTGCCCCCGCTCGGCACTGCGCGCAGGGCTTTCGGCGTGGGAACATCTCCCTCCGCTGGCACTGACGGGAAGATCTCCCGTTCCCACGGAGATTTTGCCGACTTGATGAAACCACTCGTCAGCAGCAAGTTCTAATTTAATTACCACGTGCTATTTTAAAGCATCCTTTCACATGTCTTTAGCCCCAGGGCTCAGAAAAAGCCAAGACATTTGTACATGCCTTCCTGAAGCGTAGCATGCCCAAAATGAAAGATGAAGCTATCCAGGATATGTTGACTCGGAAAGCTGTCGTTTTGGAGCATTATCCCAAAAAAAAGACCAAGCAGAAGAGGAAGAAGACAAAAGGTTTTACTGCCAAACAGAGGCGAGAGCTGCGTCTGTTTGAAATTGAACCTGAACAGCAAAGGTAAGGCTTTAAATGTCTTCTTGGTGTACTAAAGTGGAACTACATCAAAAGTGTGTAAAAGCAGCAGCACATGCATGTGGATAGGCACCCTCCAGTGTGTAAAGTCAGTCTGAAACACTGCTTGTGGCATTTCAGCATGAGAAAAGAGTTCTCATGTCTGCATAGGTGCAAGATTCATTTCTCTTGAGTTCCTTTTGTGTACCTAAATATGGCAAGAAATCAAACCCAGATGCAGTCTCCTCTGGTTTCAGTTTGTAAAGTTGGACTGTGTGACCAGAGAGTCAAAACTGTGCATAAGGTTCCTTGAATTTATCATGCTGAATGAAGCCCCTGCTTTGCTAACAGAGTAAGCAGGGAGATAAAAGAGTGGGGAAAAAAGGAGAAATCTCTTCAGTCTTGCCTGATGCTCTAAAACACATCACTGTTTTGGGTGGGTAGAGAGGGGCATGCTTTGTGCTTGTTTTATAAAGTAAACAAGCTGTTTGGAGTGGGACACCTTGCAGGGTAACTTAAGGTTGTGTAACTTAAAAATGTCAGTCTTAATTCTGGAAATACAGACTACTTCAGTAATCAACCAATGGCCTTTTTTATAGCTAAATTTTGTATAATACTTTTAATTTATCTTTTTTTACTGCAGATATGCCATCTTCCTCCCACTCCACGAGCTCTGGAAACAATACATCAGAGACCTGTGCCACGGACTCAAACCCGATGCGTACGGTGACATATCTTAAATTTAGTCTGGGTTTTATACAGTAGATACTTCCAGTTTTATTGAGTTACTGCTTGAGACACTGTGGTTTACTGATAAGCATATGGGTACTATTTCACAGAATCATCGTGATTATAATAGTCATGGTCACATTTTGTAAATCTGACAGTTCATGTGATTTTTTTTCCCTCCTCTTTGATCCCATTCTCTTCTCCAAGGCAACCCCATATGATTCAGGGCAAGCTGCTCAAAGCTGATCTCCATGGAGCCATTGTTACAGGTATTTTGTTTATTTGCTTGTAGAACATCATCTGAAATTCAGTAGATGCTTCTGTAGTTCAGGTGCTTATTTTTAAATTCCTTTCAGTATCATTAACTCCAGGATCACACAGTTGAGATCGTATTTCTCTCCTTAAAAATGCTAATTGCTTTACAACTACCCTTGAACATCATGTTGTTGGTTGCAAAGGTTAACTGCACATTTTACTAGTGATTACTGTAACTACATTATTTCAGAGTATTTAAATGTTTATGATTGAAAATGTTTAAAATCGTGAGGCAACAGGAGAAGAGCAAATAAAGTGCATCTGAAAGTTCCTAATACATTCTTCTGTTCTTTCAGTTACAAAATCAAAGTGCCCCTCTTATGTTGGGATAACAGGAATCATTCTACAGGAATTTAAACACGTCTTCAAAATCATCACGAAAGAGGACAAATTAAAAGGTATATAAGGCGTTCTTTTTCAGTTCTTTTCACAACATGAATCATAAAAAAATTCTTGAGCACATTCTTCATTTTGTGCCTCTGAGTAGATTGGTTTATATCAGTGCTTTTGGCTCTTTGCACAGAGTGGCAGAACTCACCACCCAACAGCCCAATATCTTAACAAAACCACATCTCATTAGGATGTGCAGTTTTAAAAAGTGCAACACCTAAGTGTATGCTCCTGCAGGAGGATTAACTTGGGTTTAACTCCAGTTAAACATGGAGGCTTGGGTTATTTTTCTTCTCTTGATAAAGTATAAAAACCTTGAAATGTGTCAAGGCTGAAATCTCCAGGTGAATAACATCCCCTGGGATGTCAGTATATTTCCATAACAGGGGCTTACATTAGCACACTTTGTTCTGTTTGTGTCCTTTTGCATTTCAGTTGTTCCCAAACTTAACAACGTGTTTAGCTTGGAGCTTGATGGGTTCATTTCCTACATCTACGGAAGCAAGTTCCTGCTCAGAGCAAGTGAGCGATCTGCAAAAAAATTCAAGTTGAAAGGAACTATTGACCTGTGATTTCATGGAAAGTCAGAAGCATTCACAGAAACATTTGTTTTCCTGCAGTTCAAAGAGCAGGTTTTCTGGCAGATGGAAAAAGCAACAGCCATGTGAAATATTTATAAAGCATTGCTTTTTACTGAAGTATGAGCAGTATCTGCTGTCTTTAAGCAGTCTCACTGACTGTTGAAATTGGTTGTCTGGTTCTTTTATTTGTATATAATATTCTGGCCTTAATTAAAGTTATATGATTAATATTATTTACCAGATTTCTGTTTCAGTTTATAATCATAAATTTGTATAGTGAAAATTATATTTTGTAACTCTGTAATAAATGTTATTGTTGTATAAATTGGGCTTTAGCTGCCTGTTACTTGCTTGCAGTGAGACTGCAGGTGCTGACAAGTGCTCTTTGTAATCGTTGTTCCTGGGCCAACATCAGCATCTCAGCCTGCTCCAGGCACATGCAAATAAATGGTTTCAGCTGGCAGGCTTTACCTTGAGTGTCTCCCTGGCTGGGGTTGATACTGTTGCAGGCACCAGGAGTGTGCACTGTTAATGTATATATATATATTAATGGGTAATGTAACCACAGCAAGGGCGTCATGCAGCCCTGCAAGCCGTGTGCTGCCCCGTGCCCACCAACACGTGCCACTTTCAGGGTAGGTCAGATACCTGTATCAGTAAATACACATTGCCATGGCACAGTGCAGGGAACACAGCACAGCCCCTAAGAGGGAAGCACTTGGAGCTAGAAATTCACAGATGGAGGTGACCCCCATTCAATCTTGTATTTCAATTACCCACAGAATTGCTTTATGAATATTTAACCTCTGTCCCCAGAGCTATTGTGCTTTGTCTGTCCTCAGCCCCTTTTTTATTTTTTACTGTACACTTCATTTTTGATTGCCCAGATTACAATCCCTCATTGACTGGGAGGGTTTGACATGTTTGGGAGGTGGAAGTGATCCCTGAATTGTGATTGCTTAACATTTTTCTGTTATAAAAGTGCTTCTATGGTGGCTTTAAGTGTAATTTTCAGGAGCTTTTCATCAATTTTACCATCAAATGAAAGACTTGTACCTAGGACAATTTTTTCCCTGTCACCATTCAAGAATTTGTAGCCAACCAGGGTCATTTCTTTACAGAGAACACAGCTGTTCCTGACACAATCACACCCCAAAGCTGAGTAACTGGGACTGGGAGGGGAGTCAGAGCTGTGACCTGCACTGGAGGGCACACAAGGCAGGAGAGAGGCAGAGCTGCTCACCACCTCCAACCCCAGTGCTACACAAACACTTCCCCGGGCTCCAAGCTCCCCCTTCCTCTCCAGACCTGTTGCTGGGAGAGGTCACAGGAGAGCTGCCCCTCCCTGGCACAAGCCCTCGGGCACAAACCACCTTCACTGTCCCTGAGTGGAAGAGCTCACAGTGTGGGCAATACTGGTGTTCAAGAACAGATCCTTTGGAATCAGGAAATAGAAGTAGTTGGTATAGAAATAAAAATCTTTGTTGCAGTTCTAGGAAGTACTGCCCTTGAAATGGGGAGAACAGTGTTCTTGCCAGGGACAGATATTTTATATGGGGAAATAGCCATTTCACACCAACAAGAATTTTATCTGTGAAGTAAGAACAGTGTGTGTTAAAGTGGTTAGACATAAGTTATTATTCTCCCTTGCACCTATAACTCCTTTCAACATTCTCTAAAATTAAAGCTCTCAGTTTCCTGTAAGAGGTCAGAAGGAAAAACAAACAAAGCTGTAGAAGCCATAAATCACAGCAGAAACTTTCCTTTCACGACAATGACCTAATTTTAATTTTGCTCATAGCCTTCAGTGTAACATCTAATTAAGACATCTGTTAAATGCCTATAATATTAAATTAATAGGGGGAAGCTAATAGAACTTTATTGGCATAGTCCAGTTAATTAACATTAAGGGCCTTTAATGGAGGGCTGAAAGAGACATTAGTGGGGATGCCATACAAATTGGAATTAGGCACAATCATGTCTCACTGTGCTGTGAAGGACAGAACATGTTCTACCATATGGACACATAGATGAACACAATACAACTTCCCCTAGCTACTGGCACTTGCATTTTTTAAACTATTTCAGCAACCACAAAAACAAAGACTGCCTGGCCGTGCCTTGGTAAGAGCAAGGCTTTTGATACTTACAGTGAAGAGTGCCCAGGACATGTCAAAGGGCTCCCCAGAGCAGCCCCAGGCTAGTGGCACAGAGAGACAGGTGACAAATGAAGAATAACAGGAGCTGAACAGCCCAGGCATTCAGGATCCTTGACTGCAGCTGGTAAATCAGCTGAGAGGCCTTTCTGCAGTGCCTCCAGGTGTTCCAAACAGCCCCATAGCTCACTGCAGCTGAACCAGCCCGCAGAGCTGGGATCACTGCCCACCCCCAGCAAATCACCCAAATCCCACCTGGGATGGGCTCTGTGTTCACTTTCCCTAGAAAACATTCAACTGCCCAGTGCTTGTCGAGGAACTGCCTTAGGAACTGGGAAACGTGAAAATGGCAGCTCACCAGCCCTCCCCTGCCCATTCATGGCCATTTCCTGTCTCTTCATTAGCTAAGACAGCAAATACTTAATGGATTTAATGTTGGAAAGTTGGAGAACTAATCGCAGCTGTCTCTAATACACTTCATCCTTCATATGTTCGCTCTGGATTGCACTCAGCAGAGACTTTTTGTAATGATTTTTACACCTAAACTCTCACTAACCAGGGAACAACGAACAGCAGTGAGCAATGTCTCACTACCTTGCACACATTTCTGCTTCCCTGTTGCTGTGCATGTATATTTATAACTAATATGAACTAGAACAATTGTAAGCAATTCAGTTACTGAATTTTGAACGCTTAAGCAAGAATAGAAAAACAAAAATCCCATAATTTCTGTTTGAAACCTCAAAATAATTAATTGTAGGAAATGTTTGAAATTGAAGCCAATTCACATTCAAGAAAACAAAAGGAAAATTCTCTTTGAGGGGGATTTCCTCTAAAAAATGGATTAGACAACAATACAGTGAAAACCCCAGAACAAACCATCTGTGACTCTTGACAAACATATTAAATCTCTGAAATAACAGCAGCAAGTAGCTGGTGTTAACTCTATATATTCAATTCATCCAGTGTTTTAGAGAAGTGTAAGAGAGCACAAAACTCTGATCCAGACCATGCTTTCAGGAAACAGCAGCAGTATTTTCTCAAAACCAGGGTGGCCCTGATTTTGTCTGAACAGGGCAATCCCTCAGCCCCTTACCAGAACAGTTCCATGTGCCCATTGCCCATAACAAACACTCCCCTTCCTTCCTGCTGTTACACAACCCAAAATCTGATCACGCCTCTCATGCTGCAGCATTCACCAGCCCATGGTCCCACATACCAACTCCAATTACACAGCAACAGCTGATTCCATGGAATTTCACAGAGGTTTGACCTGCCTCATCTCATGCTCCCCATCCTTAATTCTGTCATTCCTATGGTAACTCCAGTTCTAAGTCCCTACAGTGCGTGATGAAAATGTATTATTTTGGTAAGGCAGAAATCTCCCTCAGTGTACTGGTTTAATTAAATCAATGAGCAAACATGAAAAATAGAGGATCTATAAAACAGAGGATCTGCTGCTGAGAGGAGCAGTTACATCTGGCAAACACAAACCTCCTGGGCTGCAGAACAAACAGCACCTGACTCTGCCTGCAGATGGGTTTTGACACCTACCTCTGCAGGCTCTGCCTGTTGGACAGGGATTATGGAAAACTACAGAGAACCCAGCAACATTTAATACTGAATTAAGAGCTCTCCCTGTGAAGAGAGCTCTCTGCTGCTTCCTACTATTAGTCAGATAAGGTACAGTACATTATAACCATTGAGAAGAGAAAAAAAAATGAGTATACAATTAGCTAAAATAATATAACTGATAGGAAAAGGTGCAGTCTAAACTTTACATTCTATCCTGCCCTGCTCCCCAGCCTATTTTTAGGCTATTCCTTTTTTCATTCTGCTAGGAACTATTCCCATATTGCCAGAGCATACTGATTTAAAATATGTCATTTTCATATACTTTCAGGCACTGACCAATCTTCTAATAACCATTCCCTTCTACAGGCATCTGAACAGCGTGTTAAAGATCTGCATACAGGCCTGTAAATAGAAACCTCTTCCTGCTGTACTAGTTAATAAATTCAGCCTTATTTCTTTCAAGTCTCAGGATAAGCTCCTACTCTCATGGCATATGTACACACTTTTGACTGAGGAGCTAATCTTAAAAGGTACAAAAATACATCATAACATAGTTAGAACATTATTTATAATATTCAAATCAAAGGACTCCAGCTTCACCTCAAAATTTTTAAATCAATAACCCGAACTGAATATAAATGCTTAAGGGCTCATATGATTTTTGAGGGCAAAAGACTTCAAAACCTCAAGTATGACTGCACTCACTTTTCTGTGGGTCAGGGCTTCTCAGCTGGGCCTCATGGCTCCAGGTTTATAACAGAATGTGTAGGGAAATATGCTTGTTGTGTGTCTGTGTGTCCAGCTGCCTCTGACTGCAAGCTCCTTGGACATTCTCTGGTGTACACACAGTACAGCCCCAAAATAGACTCCACTTTATAACACCATTATTCTGGGTGGGAGGGAAGAATAGGATTATGCACTTCTTGTAAATGTTAAAATAATTCCATAAATCTGAATGAAATTAATTTTTTTCTCAGTGAAATTGTCTGCAACACTCTGCCATGCATATTCTTCCTCTACAGGATTATTTCAAAATTATGGACTCAGAAATGTTCAACTGGATAGTTCTTGGGTGGCTGAGGTGCTCACTGAAGAATTTAAATGATGTAATAGCTATTGAACACCCCATTATATGGCTGCCTAATTAATGTGAATGATAGTTATGTCTTACTCACAGAAGATTATTTTACACGGAGGAAAATCTACTCACTGCCACAGTAGCCATTTCGATAGTTTTTATAGGAGCAGTTGCATTATGGCTTCATTGAGTAAAAGGTAAGTAGCCATCCTAAATAATGAAGATTGAAGGTTTAATAATCCCAATAAAGAATCCTGCAGGTTTTTTATTTCAAAAATTAGAGTTTGATTGCAAGCGTATGATAATGAGAGGGAAAAGAGCACTGGCATGTGGAATTCTTTTGGCTCCTTGGGAGCTTCTATTTCTTCTGTGCAGAAATGCAGAAGAATAAGGACAGTAAAACAGAAAAAAAAGCTGTTCTTTACTTTTCCTAACAGTATGTCCAAGCTCCAAGCCTCTCCCTGTGGCAACATTTTCTGGCATAAGGATTGTGCTGGATTGTGCTGGACTGTTGCACTCGGAAGGCTGGCATTACTGGAACAGCTGCACAGCTGATCATGTACACACAAATAACCTCAAATAATGGGAAGAGCCCAGCTTAGACCCATTTGAATGATGATATGCAGACATAAGCCAGCCTTGCAAACTTGTCTCAGAATTGCAGCCTATTACAGCAACTCTTTTTTGTGAGGCAATAGTCAAGGGACTTGGCATTTCTGTTACGAGACCCTATTTCCAAGGTTATATATCAGAGATTATAACAGCTATAAAAATTCAAATGAGATTTAAAACTTGGCATGAGCAGTCTCGCTTGGGATCTAATATTTTTTAAGCAAATCTTTACAGGAAAAGCTAAAAGTTTACTTGTTCCACTTGTTATTTTAAGTCTCCATTGGTACATAATTCTCAATCTAGACTCTTACACTCTACTCAGAACCCAAGTAATCTCTTTTCACAGCTTGCATTTTCAGAATGGCAATTCAGAGATAGGACAATTGATTTGACATTTGTTTCTCCAAACAGCAAACTTTCAAGAAGGGTTTTAAAAGAACTTCTGTTCCAAGGCAGCCACTTCTTTTTCTTAAGCAATAAAGTACCACATGTGTTTTAGCAAGTAAAAAGTGGCAACAACATTAACCTGAATTATGGTAACAATGACTACAAAACAAGCTGGCTGGGGATTTACAAACACAATCTCCAGATGTCTGCAAAAGATCTGATTTATCAAACACACTCCGGGTAGGATTTGTACTTCCTAATAAAAGAGGTCTGTAGTATTTTTCAGGGGTAGTGTCAGTGAAAGGTGCTACCCTTGTGACATCTTTCAGAAAGGTGAGTAGATCCCTTTGAATAATCCACAGGATATGGAGAGAGACACAGACCCTCGAAATTAGAGCTTGGTTTCACCAATGAAACAGGATGAAACTGAAGGTTAAATGTAGGGAGGGGGGAAAAAGATTGTAGGAACTGGAGGCAGCCTCAAGGGAAAACCTCAGGTAGGCCAAAAGGAAGTCCAATGTACCCCAGCCTCAGGGAAAGGTTAGAAATGTTAAATACCACCTATGGAGGTTGCAACTGTATTTTATCAGAACAGCCTGTGGCCATTTAAAATGCTTCCCTCTGTGTGGGGCCTTAAAAGCACCACAGTGAAGAGCAAAGGCTGGTTTCACCTCTAGTTGTGATCCCCAGCCTTGCTGCTGAGGCTGTGCTGGGAAGCCCTGGCTAGGGCTTACTTCAGGAGTGATGTTTGTGATTTGACTCCCTGCCATGCAGGAATGCACTCTTTCCAAGCAGGTCCCCACACAACCCTCCCCACAGATAAATGCTGCATGCAAGTAACTCATCACTCATGCTGGTGATCTTAGAGTGGCACAAGCACTGGGGCCATTAAATTTATATTCCCTCACCTCCACTGTCACAGTTCAGCCATGAAGCAGTTGAGACTGAAAACTAGTGCTTTTTACAAAGAATCTGGGGTCCTTTTATCCTAGGCTCACTCTCTGGGGAGGGGGGGGAAAGAACATACTTATATATGTACACAGAAGTAAACCAGGTAAAACACAGGGTCCATAGTTTTAATTTTTGTGTTTACAGAGCAGTGCCTCCTATTTGCAATGGCTCACAAACAATAGCTTTTGGACAGCACCTCAACAAGATAATTACCTTTTGTTCTGATTTGTTGTGTTGGGTGTTTCAAGCAGCAAACTTGGGGCAATTCTTTAGGATTATTTACAAAACCCAAGGTGTACCCAGCAAATGATAACACCTCCTGGTTTTGAACAATGACTTACTTCTGATTAAACCAAAATGAATTACTAAGGTGAACAGATTGAGTAATCAAGCTCAATTAAGCATGCGCAATATGCACTGTAACAACATCCACTGTTTGGTGAAGTAATAAAACAGTTTTATTTTCTTTTGACTTCTGGCAGCCTGCCTCCAAGAGCCATTCATTCCTGCCTCTAGCCAGCTAGCATTTCCACGAGGATGCATCAGGAATTCCAGCTACTTTGCCAAAGATGTTGTTGCAGAGGGAAACAAAGAAATCCATCCTGCAGCCATGAGCAGAACAGCACAAACACGGGCATGAGGCTTCACTGGGAGAGCCCACGCTGAGCAAACACCATTTGCACACAGGACAGCAGTGTCGTGCTTTAGAAGACAAGCCACCTAAGAGAATCTTTCAGAAGGCAGTTTTCTTCCAGCAGAATGGTTTGTACCGTCAGGAAATCTACATTAATAACTCGTAGCTTGGCTCTAGGGCACAGGTATTTTAATTTATTATTATTATTGTTGCTGCTGGGTTTGTTGTTGCTTTAGTAGAAGCTAATGTAAAAATTATACAGAAAATCTGTCTATATCCAGAGCAACACACTTTGCTTTGGTGCCAGAAGATGGAGCCACATGCTCACAGTTTTAAAGTGGGTTTTTTTTTCCTCTTGTGCCAGAAAACCCACCCAGGAAGCAGACAGTGCCTAGAAACTGCTCCCTTACCTTACATGAACTTGCTGTTTTAGTGTGTCTGTGCGTGCAGCGGATCTGGGGCCTGCCTCAGCCCGTGTCAGCTGCCTCGCTCAGATGTTTCCATAACAACTCCATTTTCCTTGCTGCAAATAGATTTTCTGAATTGCCTACCATGTCGAAATGAAATCGGGAAACAGAACCAGACTAAGCCAGGCATTTCCAACAGCTAAAATATCAGACTCTTCATTTCCTCAGTGGAAGGATATACTCTTAAAGAGAGTCATCAATATCCCAGAACCATCAACATAAGACTCCTGACTCCTCACCTTAAGAGGCCAAATAAAGGCAGATATCATTTTTATTCTGAGTCCTAAAGCCTAACTATATGTGCTCAGATGACAGAACAGGCTAGGTCTGTGCTCTGTTAACTCTTCAGCTCTGTTGCAGTCAGAGTAAGGTCATCATTTTACACGACCAAAGTGTGCCTTTGCCCACCCCAGCAGGCCAATAAACCCCTGGTTCTGCTTAAAAACCTACTTGAAAAAAAACCTAAAAAACCCTAAAAAAAAACCCCAAAAACCAACCAAAAAACCCAAACAAAAACAAACAAAAAAAACCACCCCAAAACCCACCAAAAAAACAAAACAAAACCAAAACAAAAACCCAAAACCAAACCAAAACAAACAAACAAAAAAAAACCTAAAAAGCAGCCATGGTAGGGCATGTCCCACTGTGTTTGGGGATTTTTGCAGCAGGTTTTGAAGTAGAACCATGCCTGCCCAGCACCCAGGCTGCAGCAGTGCCAGTGGCTGGCTCTGCAGGCAGGGCAGCCAGGGAGCCCTGCTGACCCTGAGCTGGACAGGGGGGACAGGGGGGACAAGTGAGAGCCCCTCTGCCAAGCCCTGCCTTAGCCAGGGGCTGTGCTGGTCCCACGGCTGCCAGCCATCTCCACCAGGCACATGAAGATGAAAGGGGCCTTTGTGAAATGACACACATCTGATGGGAAGAGAAACCCTTCACTAAAGGTATTAAAGCCCACTAGGGCTTTCCTTTGTTGGCTGCTTGCTCTGGGTCAGCTGTATGAGCAGCCAGTCCTAGAGAGCCAGATCAAAGCAAGATAATGGCATTCCTAATAATGCCAGCAGAGATCTTTCAGGTAAAATTGTTATTGTTCAAGAACACTGCCAGATCCTTTCATGTCCTTTTCTGACCTGGCAATGTCCCAGTTTAGTAGAGAACTGTTTTAAATGCACAGCTTTAATTATTCTTTCAGCTGCTCTTTCAGACTTGTCAGGCAGCAGAAGCAGGCAACAGTTTACCCTCATCCATTTTCTCAGTACAATGCTGTAACCTCTTTGTAACAAACCCTCCACCACAACATTCAACATCTCTCTAATGGCACATTAAAAATGAAGCCAGCAAAGCATTCTGTCAAAGCATTCACAAAAAAGAACCCTCAACATTATTTTTTACAAAATCTAAGTACAGGAGAAAGCACGCTGCCTCTGTAACCCCAAATGCTGCAACCCATCAGCAGCAGATACACATTGTTTCCTTGGGGAACCACCATTTGATGGGGAAAACCAGAAGGATGTGCACAACACTGAGTGGGGCCCACAATGGGAGACACTGACAAGTGTCCTCCTCTATCCTGAGCTTGGAGATACCACGAGAAGGCTCCAGCACCTGGAACAACCAGAGGAATAGTTACTATTAATTCTTGGCTTTCATTTAAAAAATTGTACTTGCAAGATTGTCTCCATTCAATTAAAGGTGACCTGAGCAACAAATCTGAGGAAAATGTCATATCAACCCTTTTTGCCCCAATTTATTTCAGAGCTGTGGCCAAAAGCCCAATTGCAGCTTTGGCTACCAGGACTTCTGAGCAGTGGCTCCATCACTCCCTGTATGACTTTCAGATAAACATTTAAAAAACTTGGATTTGCTTCCTCTGCCTGTAACATGCAAATGGAAAAACTCACACCACCAGACGTTTGTGTGAAAAAGGGAGACAGAGGAGTCCTGTAAATTTATTTGAATAATGGGGGAGGCCACAGGGCATTTCCCATGGGGTCTCTCAAATTGTTGGGGGATGCAGCCCCCTCTTTATCCTAAGTTCCTGGCCACAACACCTCTTCCTTTCCCCACTGGCTGAGGTACTCTGAAGGTACAGATTCCCTAAATCATCTTCTCCATGCCCCCCTGTAATACACATCCCCCTTTATTTTTTCTTTTATAACAAAACACTATTCATAACTGTATCAAGCCTTTGTTCCTTTTCTGTAAGGTCAGGAATTTAAGGCGGCCTTGGCTGAGCAGCAGTCCGTGTCAATTAGTAACGTTTATAAACCGATGGTTTCTTCCCTCGCTTCCCTATCTGCAAGTCCCTGGCCCTATCTGCAAGCAGATTCTCATGCTCTGTAAGGACACACTCATCTTATCCTTTTCACATGCAAACAGCACTCAGAGTCCCTGGGGCTAGGAAAGCACTCTGCAGAGGTGTGAGGGAGCCCAGGCACTCCTCTACAGAAACTGGAAGGGCTTTCACACTCCTCCCATGTGCAGTCGGGGTCCCTAGCAGGGCAGGGTCCCTTGCACAGCTGTAGCAGTTTTCCCAGGGGAGCTGCAGGACTGGGAGACATCTCAGCCAGGGCCAGCGCAGCCTGCGGCCAGCAGAGGTGGATAAACCGTGCACCGAGCAGCCTTGATCCCTGTCAGACTGCAGAACCGCCGAAGGACGCGGCGGCACCGCGCGGCACGGTCCCAAACGCAGCGCTGCCCGTGCTCGCTCCGCGCAGCCGGCCCGGCCATCCCCGACGCACGGACAGCGCTCCTGTGAAGCTGCCCTGAAATGCTGCAAGCCGCGGAAATCTCCGGGAGCAAGCAGAAAAGGCCACGATGATGACTGACTCGTGAGCCTGCAAGATGGATGAGAATTTCAATTCCTTTGTAAGGGACCAAACATATCACTTAATAAAAACAAGGCATCCCACAATGAACCTCTCTTTCCCATATTTATTCCTCTCTAAACACAGCAGTGCACAGATTATAGGAAATGGTTTTACATTTAACTTCAACCCCAAGTGGTAAAGAACCGGATTGTATCTCACAATGTAAATTTGCATCTACCATCATTTAATGGATGTTTTATACATGCTATGTACTACTGTGTTTTTATGGAAAGGCAAAAAAATTACTTGGGAATTTGTTTTTAATTAAGCAATAAGGCTCAATGGGGTACTGCTATCATGCAATAAAACCACTCCTGGGGTGTTGTGAGGCATTTGGTCCAGATGAGTGCTTCAAATCACCCCCAGATTGTGATTAGATGATTACTCCCTGGAGTTAATACTAGATGGCTCTCTCTAGAGTTGTCTTATTGCTATTATAAAAAGTCTTCAACATGGGGAAACTAAGTAGCTTTTGTGATTGAAGAAGATGAAGTTTGCAGTTTTGACTGTTGAGTGGCTGTGTGAGCTGTGAGGGTCCCATAGATCACTTCAGCTATTTAGCATGTGTGAAAGATCATCTCGGGGCATTTCTTGACCCAAACAGTTTTACACTTACGTGGCTTTCTTTTTTTTCTAGAAGATGGAAGGATATAAACAGCAAACAACTCCAAAATAAAGCAATCCCAAAACAAGGCGCTGAGGAATTCGATTCAGAGATTATGCATTACCGGCTTTATCTTTTTGTTGGGAATAATGAATCCTAATCGCTATTATGCTAATTGTATTAATGAAGGCTAATGCATGCAGGAGCGGCAAGAGATTCTCCCAAGTTGGGTCCGTGAGGAGGTGCATGGCCTGAGGCGTTTGCGGGGGCTCCCAAGCTAATGAAATCAAACAGCCCAAATGGTACAGAGCCAACCTGCAGTGCCTTCCCCTGCCTCCCCCCAGCTGCTCTTCAGGGGTGAGGTTAGAGATGAAATATTTCATTCTGGGAACAGGAGCAAACAACCAAAAAAACCCCCAAAAAACCCAAACAAACAAACAAACAAAAAAAAAAAAAAAGCAAAAGAGAGAAAGCAAACCAAAGCATCCTGCATGTCAGTACATCAGTATGAGAGAAATCTCAGGAAAATGTTAACTCTTCCAGAACTCTCCCCAAAAGGCAGAATGGTACCACCTGGACACAGACAATTTTTGCAGAGCTTGTGCTGAAGTACAGAGCAGAATCCTGAACTCCTCCTTCAGATGTCCCCCAGCAGCAACTACATACCTCCTATTACACAACATCCCTCTGGTTTCTCAACCAGACAACAATTTTTACACTTTGCAAATTCAGGTGCCATCCTTCTATACACCCTCTGTGTCACATCTCATACATCCTGCACGGCCCAGGCAGCAACACAATCTCTAAAAGCCAATAAACCTCTTCTACCTCAGAAGAAATCCCCAATTCCTCGTTCAGATCAGCACCTCTCCACTTAAAGATCAAGGTGTCAATGGAGGGGAATCTCAGCCAAACTGAGGTTTGCTCTCTTGGTTTCCAGGATGTCAGCAGAAGACCTAGGGACAAAATATACCACCTGGCTGTGTTCTCTTACATT
Organism: Promerops cafer; assembly: GCA_013398275.1. Lineage (NCBI taxonomy): Eukaryota > Metazoa > Chordata > Aves > Passeriformes > Nectariniidae > Promerops > Promerops cafer. The sequence continues at coordinate 1,749,390 of VZSE01000985.1, read as the reverse complement.
TAAAGATAAGGAAAGGAAACAAATATTTCCCTTTTTGTTCTCCTTTCACAGAGGTCTCTGCACATGCACTCAATGCATGAACCTTCCCCAGGCAATGGCAGCAGATGCTTTCCTGCACAAAAGACACTGATGTGGGGCAAGGTCCCTTACAAAGAGAAGGTTTTTGCTTTCTGAGCAATGCACACATTCAGCCTGGGTAGCAGTTACAAAGGAAAGAGACCAAAGCATGTTCTTCACACAAATAGAAGCTATATCCATAGGTAAAGCAGGGTTCAGGAATGACACTCTTTTATTTGTCTTTGACTAATCAGTCAATCAGTCATTTACATCTTTTTGCATTAACCGGCGATTATCACACTCCTGTTCCCCATGCTTTTTCCCTATTTCAATATTTGAAATGGCTAATCTACCTCAGTTTAGTCTTTGAAACACTTGCTCACCAGTTATTTGTTCACCATGATTTATCTTGTGCAATAAAAGCACACTGAATATGAGATCGCTGTTCAGACAGAATAGCAACAGTAGGAAAAGAGCTCAGAAGAACGTGCACAGAACGGTGCCTTCTGGAAGGAAGGCTGAGCTCAGAAGGTGCAGCACTCTCTCACAGCATGCTGAAAAATGCATTCAGCAGCTTTTTTAGACACACCTCTTTTTTTCCCACATTAATTTCATACATTTTTTTCTAATATTACATCCTTCTCTGCACTGAACACCTGCACCTTCTCACAGTTCTGGCATTTTATATTCTCTTACCTCAGATTTTCCTCACCTTCACCTTTCGTATTTCAACTCGAGCCTGTTCCCACTGCTGGGGAAAACTACTCAGAAACAGGGGCTGGCAGTCAGAGCTCCTGCTTGTTTATCAGTGTGTGCTCACCCTGGCTGCTCCTCAGGACAGCTCAGACTTCTGAGCTTCCCCTGTTGTGGGTCCCTGCACTGAGCAGTTCTTGGCCGCAACTCATCACGACCACCCCACTTGATGCACTCAGAAATTATTGATCATTACTGGTTATTCAAGCCTGAAGTTCCAACTCTACGGCACTGTACTCATGTGACCCCGGGGCAGGGCTGAGGTCTGAGCAGGGAAGGGTGCAGCAAAGACAAGACAAACTTGTAACTTTAGAATCGGAAATGTGGGAGGTTGTGTCATCCTTGCACACAAGAGCTTTTGTAAGGATCGCTGAGATTCGTGAGCTGGGACATGGCCCTGTGGTGAGGCACACGGGGCTGTGAGTCAGGAGCCCTGGGGGATGTTCCTCAGCTCCCAGGTGATTCACTCTGAGCCAGAGCCCGTTCTACTGAAGACAATAGCAAATAACCCACTGCTCTGTGTCGGTGACCAAGCACCATGTTACCAAATGAGTCTCTCCAAGAGTGGAACTCCCTGGGAGAAGGGTACAAAACCCTCACAGTTATTAGAATTTATGTTGCACTTCAAGATCCTGAGAATAAAGCGCTGCACACATGCACAGGACAGCAATGCCTGTGTAAAAAACAAAAGCACGTTGACTGAGTATTGCTTTATGCAAAAGGCAGGGGAGCAAGCAAAGGTTGCTTTCAGGAACACATTCAGCACTCGGACAATCATTTTGCAGCCAGGCTCCCAGAGCCACTCAAGAAATGGGTAATTTCCTGCACGAGGGTTGAGAGATGCCCTAAGGCACAAGCATCCTCTCAAACAGGTTTGCTGGGCAGCAGTTTCAAGGCATGTGGACTAGTGAGAATTTGGGAACTGGCACTCTGCAGTTCCAGCCTGTACTGACAGAGCTGAGCATGGATGTGATTTCTGCACTGTAAGACTTGGAACAACTCATTTCTAAAGCAGGCAGATGAAGCTGGTAGGGCTTCAGAGACACGAATCAATCATGGCAAGTCACACACTTCTAGAAGAGGCTGATTAGCTGAATCCCTCGGGAGCCAGATCAGACAAACAGTCATCCCCCACACACCACAGTCTCACTCAGGACAGGGCTCACTCATCCCTACAAGCAACCTGTATGATGAACACAAGTTGTTTTATTCCTTCATTAGGTCACAGTATGCCAAGCTCAACTCGATCAAATCTCCATTGCTAAAAGCTGTCTTGTCCACTGATTAAATGCCCCAAGCAGTCAATTAGTTAAAAACAGTCTATCCTCTGATCACAGTGGGTTCCTGACATCCCAAACTGAATCTAAATATTGAGTTTTAGTCAAAAGAATTTTATCAAATGCCTGGGTTGTTTTTTCTTCTTTTTCAAACATGCACTAAACATACACTGAGCTGAAAATTTAACAGATGTTTTTGTTACTATTATAATCTAATCTTTTCCTGCAGGCTGTTGTAGTAATTTTGCCACTAGAAGATAATAAAAAAACATTTTCTCCCCTGCAGAGCTTACCTTTGGCTGACTCAGCTGAGCAGCTGCAGTTTCCTTTACTTGCTTTGAAATTATTGCATCCCAATTGGGCAAGATATTTCTGCTACTGAGAAACAAGTGGCTTTGGAGAAAATGCCAGAGGCAATCAGATAAAGTCTCTTCACCTTGCTCTAGTTGCATTAAAAGCTGGTAACTGGGGCTGCAGCTTTTTCAAGTGGTCCCACAAATGTTTCGTTTTACAGCCAGGAAAAACAGAGCTCCTGAGCCTGCCTATCAAATAACTCTTAAGATTACTGGTGAAACTCCCAGTTTGTATCTCAGTAAGGAATTCAAACAAGTGTGTAAGAGCTTCCAAAACAAACAAACAAAATACCAACAGAAAGTCAGCTCTCAATTGCAGCTGCTTAATACTGACTGTAAGCCCAAAGAGGATCTTGGAACTTCCCTTGCCTATGCAACAGTTGCCTGAACACACCTCTGCTTCTGACTGAAGAGGGACAGAGAAAAAACCTTCAAATCCCAGGTGGTTTGGCCAACGCAAAGCTGTGTTTGGCTGATGTGTTGTCCAGGTGAGCACACTGAGAAACAACAAGAAAAATAAATTAAGTATTACATCTCAGTAATAAAGACTATGATTAGGATAACAAGAGAGCAAATTCAGAAAAAATTTAGCATACAGGAGGGAAAACAAACAGTTTCAGAGTAATAGTCTGTGGCTGGTTAGATCTGGATTAGTCTGACAGCTAAGACAAACTCTGGCATATTTGGTTCAGTGCTTTGTGTATTCATAGTTTACAGATATCTACAGTTAGATCTTGTTAAAAAAACTCCAGCATTCTGTAGAGAATTAATTTCTAAGCTGGGCAGATCTCCCCAGAGTTAGCAGACTGCTCCCAAGGCAGCCAGGACAGAGAGAGCTGGTACTCCAGCTCAGCACAAACCAGCTCCCAGGTGTGAGAACCAGTCTGCAAACCAGACCACACTCCTTCCACGGACAGACCACTCAGTCCCACAGAAAAGGCAGGAGGACTGAAAAGACCCCACACTAAAGCCCTAATGTACATACATATACATACATATATATATATCTCACTATATATATATAGTGATAACCTGAACCTGTTCTGCCCAGCATCCTCCCCTCTGGGCTGAGCTCTCCCAGGTTTTCAGGGGTTTGTCAGTGACCCGATGGCCCTCTCTGTAACCCTCCCTCACACACTGCTGGGCAGCCACGTGCTGCACTGAGCCTAGTCCATGTCCTCATCCATCTGCTCGTCTGACACAAACACAAAGTGTAAAGAAATAAGGTCTTGTGGAAACTCCCATGATTGCCAAGCACTTTAGCTCTAAAGTGCACCATGAGCTTCCCAGCCCACATTATTATTACCAAAGAAAATGAAAACCTGGGAAAAAAAATATTTCTAATACCTTGACAGGTCCATCACTTCCCATTAAAAATAGAAAAGCTATTATGGAAAGTGAGCAAGGACCTGAATTATAGATCAGCACAGGTTGTGTGACTGCACCTGGCAAGGGCCAGAGCTGAGCTCCACTGCAGCACCTTCAGCAGTGCTGAGGGACACTGACAGCCTCTGCCCATCCCACCACCCTCCTGGCAGTGTCGTGCGGGAGGAATGAGTGGGTGGGAGAGAGGAATGCAAGAGATTTCCCTGCAAAGCCTATTTCGGTGTTAATAGCTTGTTCTCTACACAAACGTCTGCAAGTGTAATCACAAAAGTGGTTAGAAGATGTGATCCAAAGCTTGGGAAGAGGTCTGGTTTCTGTTTTGGACCAGTATAATGTGTAGCTCTATTTCCATCCCTCCTCTTAACTGTAAAACACTGGGGGTATTTTATCACTGAAACAATCTTTATACAATGTCATCCATGTGTACCATTCTGCTCGGTGGAATATATGTGATTAGGGGATGATGAAACTTGAAACTTGAAACTGCGAGGAAACTAAATACATTGAGTTATGCTCGTGGGGCCAAGTGGAGAGTGTGCAGGAGGGTGGTGGCTGTCAGCAGGGCACACGCAGCCACGGGCACAAGCAGCTATGGGACACACACAGCTCGGGGCACACACGCAGCCACGGGGCACAGACCCGTCGGGCACTCGCAGCCCCGCCCGGCAGCGGCGGGCCCCGGGGCGCCCATTGGCCGCGGTGGCGGTGGGCGGGGAGCGGCAG
>VZSE01000985.1:1714279-1744573 GCA_013398275.1 Promerops cafer | reverse complement strand
GTGTGCCGCCCGGGGCCCCTCGGTGTGTGCCGCCCGGGGTCTATCGGTGTGTGCTGCCCGTCCCGCGGTGTGTGCCGCCCGGGGCCCCGCGGGGTGTGCTGCCCGTCGCTCGGTGTGTGCCGCCCGCCCGGGGTCCCGTCACGCGTGTGCGGAGCCTGCGGCCCCGCGTGTGGGGGTTTTTAGAGGGACTCTAAGTTACCAACTTTGCCCGTGTACCGAAACCCGGACACTGCTCCTGCTGCGGAGCTGTAAGCGGGACCCCGCTCGGGCCGTGCGCCCTTTCCAGAGGGGCACGTGAGCTCCCCGGCGCTGGGAGGGACAGGGAATTGTCGCTTCCCTCGGTGGCTCCCCCCTCCCCAGCCAGCCCGTGTCTGTCGCTGGTCACGAGTCCGGTGAGCAGCGGAGCGGGAGGTGCGGCCGGAGTGTCTCGGGATGAGTGCAGGGACAGGGAGCGGGTAAGGCTCTGCCTTGAGTTTCGTGGTTTTCCCCCTTCCTCCCTCCCTTCCTTCCCTTCCTCTGCTGCTTGGGCGCCTCTGAGCCTGGCTGGCACTTGCAAGAGCCACAACTGAGCTCAGGCTGCCAACAGCTGGGCTTGGTAGCATCAGTCTGAGCTCCTCCTGCCCGGTCCTTGCTCTGGCCTTACGCTGAGCAGCAGTGGCGAGAAGCTTGGTGGCTCAGTCAGTCCATGTCCCACTGGGACTGGTGACATTCTTAAAGGCCTGATGTGACATCCAGTCCCAAAATGTACACGTGCTGAATTGGGTTCCTCATAAGCATGGCAGGAAGGGGGTTACCGGAGCCTGCCCTCCTTACCCAGCAGTTACAGCGTGCAGGGAAAGAGGGAGAAGGAAGCTGGAATGCCCTCAGGCAGAACAAGGAGAGGAACTTCGTTCTTCTTGCTCTAAATGCCTACTCGGGCAGCTGCGTCCTACTTGCTGCCCTTGGTGAGCAAGAGCTTATGCCAGCCCTAACTCCAGGAGAGATTTCTCAGAGCAAAGCAGAAAGAGGGAGTCAGGGAAAGCTGCAGAGAGATGAGGCTCGGGGCATTTTCTGCTGGCAGCCCTCAGCAGTCAGATCTCCCTGTCATGGACCATCCCATGCATGGTATGCATGAGGTATGCAGTGGATACCCAGGCTGTCATTTCTGCCTGATGGCAGGAATGGAAGGATCAGGTAGAACAGCTCGCTACATCGGTACACCTAAGCCTTAGGTACATACAGACTTGAAAAACATACCCCAGACTTGCTGACCCGTGAGCTTAAGTTGAAATGCTGTGCCTGGCAGGCATCAACATGGCTGTTTATAATCACAAGTGAACAAGCACTCATTGTTAAGTGTTGTGGCGTGCTCACTTCTGGAGTGGAGTGCCAAGCTGTATTTTTTTTTTCCTTTGAACATCAGTCATATTCACTGCATAGTATTTGATCGCATGCAGAACCAGCAGATCTTGATGAAAAAAACAGCCCCAGAATTCGCCATGCCAAAAACTTCTGTGAAAAGCAGCATGCCAGGAAAACACATCTTGCCACCCTGATTTCAGCTGGGTAAGCTGCTGCTGCTGCACATGGTACATGGGCATATGTAGCACTTGGTGATAAGCACTGTGACCCTGCTGGCCTGACACAGCAAACTTGAGCAAACATGAAAAAAACATTTACTGAGATGAATAAAATAGGTTAGACTTCATATCCCCACTTTGGAACAAAAGTTCCAAAGTTTCCTGCTCATCTCCCAGGAAAGGAGACCATAGTAACACTCAGCAGCTATCTTTATTTACCAGATTCACAAAGTGCTTGTGTTCCAAAGCCAAACTGTGGATTATTTGCAGTGAGTCACAGCATTAACATGAAATGGGGTTTTATGTGGTCTGTCAAGCTGAGTGCTGTGTGGAACTTGAGGCAGGATGGATCTGGCTTGTGGTGGGATGTGATGAGTCAGCCCCTCAGATGGCTGTTTCTCCCCCCCTACCTGAACAGCGAGCACACAGAGGGAGAGAGTGAGTTGTCCAAGCCTAAAGGTAGGCACTGTAAGTCCCACTCTTACTATTTTTTTTTTTAACTTTTTATTATGTGTATGTGCTGTTCTGCAGTCACTTATGCCTAAGGGGGAAGAGAGATGGAAGAAAAGCATTCTTCTTTTGCATCCCAAGAAAACTCCTTCAAGAAATACCCTGGGCTAAGCAGACAACAATATTAGTCTTTGCACAGAAGATTTTCCCACGACAGAGTTGGCTTTTCTTAGGTTAACTCGTGGTATTTTAACTAGGTAGCAAACCAGAGGGTGGAAGAGTAAGGACATACCTGCAGGTAGAAGTATGATGTGTCATACAGCTCACCTTCAGTTTTTTTCACATTACAGGATTGTGTCCAGCCCCCTCTCCTTTTGCTCCATCCAGTAAGTCCAAGAGCTTTCTGGCCTGTGCAGGGACCCAGGTCGATGCAACAGCTAAAGCTTTCACAGCAGCAGAGCTTACACTCCTCTTTGAAAATGAACTCAGGTTTCCTGGCTCTGTGCAGGCAAGGTCTTTATATCTGAAAAAATATTTTAGTTTCCACTGGAATCTGGTGTGCAGAGATCCCTAGAAATAGAGTCATGTCAAGTACCATAAGTTCTTGAGAGGCTGGGCCATGCTTCTAAACTACATAAAAGAGGTAGGCTGAGAGCTCCATAACCCAGAAGCATGAGGAAAGGAAACTGGTAGGACCACTTTGGTTTATCCCTTTTGGTGTTGCTGGTGCCAGAAGTTCTTGACAGTATATTATTGTATTCACAGTCTTTGCACACCAAGGATCCCAAGCTGTAATTTGAGTTTTTCCTTTATTATTTGTGTGCTCATCTTGCTCTTTCACACAGAAACTCCTCATCCAGGGATTTGTGGAGAGACCACATCCCAGGATAGGTGAGAGTCTGGGTAACCCTAGTCAGGGAGTGTAGTGCACAGTTGTGGACAACAGTTTGTGCTGCCTGTTTGCTCTGCAGCCTAATTTGTGTATTTAAGAGGGAGAGGGTGAAAAAACATGGTGCTTATTGCAGCAGGGCATCTCCTCTCCATGCACAGATCCACTTGGGCTGATGGATCCACGTGGGGAATGGAGGCTCTCTCCTCTCTGATGGCAAGTAACAGATCCTTTGCCCAGCTGCTGCACGTCTGTGCCAGGGCAGGTTGGTTGGGGTGTGGTTTCAGCCCCTGCTGCTGGAGTCAGCCCCGGGATTCCCCTCTGGCTGCAGCCTGGCCGGAGCACTCAGTAGCTGTAAAGTGCACACCCACAGGAGTGGATGTGCCCAGCACTGCCCAGCTCCATGCAGGGCATTCCAGTGCTTTGAGGCCCTGATACACATCCTTCCCTCCAGCTCCAGGGGGACCCCGAGGAAGGCAGTTCTTCAGGAGCACTCAGTGCCTCTCAGTGAAAGCTTTTTCTGCAGGGTAGGTACATTTAGGTCTCCCATGGCTAAACCTGTGTCTTGGCCTTGTGCCTTTTCACCCTAGAGAAGGAACTTTTGGGAGCTCAGAGGAATTGCCTGGTCTGTCTTCCAGATGGGTCAGGTGAGAGGTACCTGGTGTGCAGCAGCCTTCAGCAGCAGCTCTGTGGTTTCCCTTCCAGCACAGCAAAGGGGTGATAGGGGATGAGGGGCAAGGGTAGAATGTCCCACACACACAGGACCAGGCATATTGTCATCCTCCTCTTCCCCTTCCCTCCAGCCTCCTTGGGAGCAGGGACTCTGGGCAAGGAGCACAGGGATAGCAGTGGAGAGCAGCTCTGCACGAGTGGTTCGAGGAACCCTTAGCAGCAGCCAGGGTAACAACACATGCCCCTGTGATCTTGGAGCTGCCTCGTGATGGCTGAGCTACCTCGCTGCAGGAGGAAATGACTCACATTCCCATGGCCAGCTGGCCTTGGGGCAGCACCCTCCAGCCTGCAAGGGGCAACAAAAAAATCGACTTACAGGGAGCGCCTTCCTTACTGCACACTGCCAAGAACAAGGAGCTGCTTTCGCTTCAGAGTTACCCTTACCTGGGCTTCCTGTTAGAACAAAAACACAGCACACTGTAAACCCCCAGACTGTGTAAGAAGGAGGGTGCAGAGGTGTGGGAGAGATGAATGTGCTGCATTCCACTTCCCCTTCAGCAGAGCTCACTGTTTTCAGAATGATGTGTCTTGCATTTGGAAGCACCATCAGTCCTGGGATAATGCAGGAAAGGCTTAGCTTGTGTGGGTTTATTCACATCATGAGGGTTTTTTTAAATTTCTTTTTTTACCCTTTTTGTCATGCATGGAAGACCAGCAGGAACAAGTGATACTACAGAGTTTTCTTTTGTTCCTGCCACAGCTCTGGCCCAAAATGGAGCTGTGGGGGAGTGTGTGTCTGTAACCAGTCCTTGAGAAAGCAGGTCAGAAATAGCAGGCTTACTCTCAAGACCCTTTTACGCAGATCTATGAATCTGCATAAAATCAGGTTCAGACCAAGCAGCTTTCTTTTCTAAGGGCTCACAGGGCGACTGGTACAAAGCACAACCAGGATGACTTGGCTCTGCCTGCAAGGGCTTCCACTGCTGCAAATTGAAACACCCCAGCATAGCCTGGGCTGTTGCAAAATGAGGTCAGAAAGTTTGAAGATTTTATTTAGAAAGGTAACGCACTAAAGTGAGGAGTGCTGTTTACAGCATGAGATTACCTGTACCCTCAGACTGCATTAGGAGCATCTCACCTATGCATACACTGGCCACTCACCTTCACCCTGGTGCAGATGTCTGCAGTTTCACCACTTCCTTCTTTGTTTTCCTCTCTTCAGAGTGAGCTGGAGATGGTGGACCATCTTGCAAACACCGAGATCAACAGCCAGCGCATTGCTGCTGTGGAAAACTGCTTTGGGGCTTCTGGACAGCCCTTAGCCTTGCCAGGCAGGGTCCTTCTGGGAGAAGGGATTTTAACCAAAGAATGCCGCAAGAAACCAAAGCCTCGCATATTTTTCCTTTTCAACGACATCCTCGTCTACGGCAGCATAATCATCAACAAAAGGAAGTACAATTCCCAGCACATCATCCCCCTTGAAGATGTCACTTTGGAGACGCTGCCAGACACCTTGCAGATGAAGAACCGTTGGATGATTAAAACCTCCAAGAAGTCCTTTGTGGTTTCCGCAGCCTCCCTCACGGAGAGGAAGGAGTGGATCAGCCATCTGGAGGAGTGCATCAAGCACCTGCTGCTGAAGACGGGCCGGCAGCCCTGCAGGGAGCACGCGGCTCCCTGGATCCCAGACAAGGCGACGGACATCTGCATGCGCTGCACGCAGACCAAGTTCTCCACGCTCACCCGGAGGCACCACTGCCGCAAGTGCGGCTTTGTCGTGTGCGCAGACTGCTCCAGGCAGAGGTTCCTGATGCCCCGGCTGTCCCCCAAGCCCCTGAGGGTCTGCAACCTGTGCTACAGGCAGCTGCTGGCAGAGAAGAAGAAGGAGGCAGAGGCGGAGCGGAGGCAGACGGAGCCGATCCGCTCTGCCATCCAGGGCTACGAACCCTCCAGCGGCGACGACAGCGACAAGTCTGACGACGAGAAAGCTGAGCAGTGGCCGGCAGACACTGAGTTTTATACCTCACAAGTATCCTGGTCATCTTTCCACAGCTGACCTCCCTGGGAGCTGGTGGCCTTTAGACACTGGGAAGCCAACCTCTGGCCTCCAATGCGTGTCCTTCTCGATGTTTTCTCCAAAGGCCATCCCTAGGAAGGTGGATCTTGGCCCCTGTGTGTGGTGTCAGAGCAGAGATGAGGTTACCCCTCTGAGAACGTCTTGTACGATGTGAGCACAGAGAAAACAGCTCAGTGAAGAGCACTGAGGACTGGAGCAGCACCCTGTAGATCAGTCTTGGCCCAATGAGCTCACCTTCGGTGCCTTATTCTTCCTCTCTGCTAAAATACAGCAATGCGAACTTCTTGTTTAAAATGTTTTGAGATTGGCTCTTGGGAGAAAAAGGAGCAAGAAATCCTGGAGTTGAACACATTGGCCTGCTCACAGTGTGTTCCTCTGTCATGGCAAGGGCCACCCTGGATTCTGCTTTCCATGAGCATTCTGAGATGGTCCCTGCAAGCGTGCCAGCCTGAGGGAATAGCTGCTCATCCCTGCCCAGGAAGGCCAGCACCGGCTTCCCTGTCTTCACCGGTGTCTCCTGAGGTTGGAAACACTAAGAGAATGGTACTTTGAATGCAGGGGGCTTGTGTGAGGCTCGGTGTGAGCAGCCCTAGCAAAGCTCTGGAGCATCCAGCTCCCTCACATGGAAAGAGGCCATGCCAGTGGTACCAGGCCAGGAGGAGGAAGGAGAGGGGAAAGGGACAGGGAAAGTTAAACTGAGCAGTGAAATATGGAGGGAGAGGTAGTGCAGTTCACTCAGCTAAGTGCAGAGCCCAGATCTCAAACACAGGCAGTTATATCAGATTACTAGAAACTTGAAAAACCCAAGCCTATCAGGTAAAAGGAGAGCCCAGGGAAGACTTTTAACAAGTCTTTAAAAATCCAGGAAAAAGCCCCAAATCAAGATCCTGTGAAGTACAGCACTTCAACTTCCCCTTCCCTCCTGGGCTGCTGCCCAAGGCATGGGATTCTCACTTGTGGGCTCACCTCCTGCCTTATCAGTCTCATGAGTCCAAAGTTAAGGTCCTTTATGTACTTCAAGGATGGGAGCCAAAGACTTCACAGTTTACTTGAGATCAACTTTAAAGTTCAAATTCAGTTAGAAATAAACTGTGTTTATTCAAGTATTCTATCATAATGTAGCGTGGGAGTAAATATAGAGGAAATCAGACAACAGCAATAGTTTTGCAGCAGACATTTCTACAGACTCTGTTATTACTTCTAGTATATTTTTGTATTGTGTATTTTGTGGTCTGGAAAAGCAACATGGCTGGGAAGACACTGCCAATGTTGTAAAATGTTGCCTTACCATGACCTATTACAAGCAGTGCATTGCTTGACAGATGGCCATGTGTTTTTTTAAATTTCAGTTCAAGACAATTATTCTTACTGTCTTTTATAAACTGCTACTGTTCCAGTGAATTTGTATCACTTGACTGTGTGTGAATAAAGATACAGCCAACAGGAAGGAGCCAGGAAAACAGGACAATAAAGCATGTTATTATTGAACAAGAGTCTTAACAAGAGCTGGGATCCAGGTCTGGCCGGCCCAGCACAAGTTGTGACTCCTCAGCTGTGGGGAGACTGCTCTGGTTTCTATTTACTGCTTGAAGGTAAGGGATCAAATCTGATGCTTCCTTTCTATTTATGCCGTGTTGTCGTCTGACAGACTTTCCCAAGGCTCCTGCAATCCCCTGCAGTAGTCTGTATTGACTGGAACGGTATTTTCCGGTGGGGACGCAGCTCAGAGTGGGCCAGAAAACCTTATGACCTAAGCAGATGTTTTTGGGCTTTAAAGCAATAAGTACACTGAGTTCTGTTTTTTCCATCCCTCTCCAGGCTTAGTTCCTAACTCTGCACAGCAGTGATTGTTTTTACAATGCCTCCCACCCACCAGAAGGGTGTACATGCTATGCAAACAGAAAATGACCTTAAAATAAACAGCCATTAGAGTGGTTCACGAGCCAAAAATAGCCCAGCTGCTGAGTCTGCATCCAATCAGAAATGTACTGCAGTTTTGAACCTAATCCTTAGTTCTGTTAGAGATCAGCTTACTTTGTGTTCTAAGGCCTTACTATTGCCAGCCCCAAGAGACCTATGAACTGCTTTTATGCTCAAATGAGGGACAGGCACGCCTCTGAAGAATGCCTTCTTGGTGAGCAAGAGCTTTTCTTAATCACAGCAGGGGAAAAAAAAGTCAGAAAAAACCAAACCATCAAAAACAACCCAGCCCCTTTTTTTGGTGCATGCTGCTGATGGCTTTTGGGGAAATGCACACACCTTCCACCAACTGGAAGCTCCAAGAAACCAAGCAATTCTTAAACTTTTAATGCCTATGGTAAAAGGATCCTGCCCAGGAAAACATGGGGAAATTTAAACAAAGCCTCTCCCCCACTTCCTGAAGTTCTGTTATGGAGCTCAGCACTGGGATTAGAGCCTGGGGCTCCTGGCTTCTGGCCTGCTGAACACATGGGTTTTAAATCACAGGCTGTGTGCTGTTACAGTCCAGCCTGGACTTTTCCAGCCTGATTCTATCTCCATTGCATTAATAGGGCAATTCTTGATGGTTTGTGCTCTTTCTATTTTAGCTAAATAAAGGCCTTACCAGAGATTCATTCCAGTTTGCAGCCCCACGTGGCCAGGAAGAGCAGCAGCTCCAATACTCACCTTGGGAAACATCTGCAGGCTGGAGGGTTTGTGGGGTCACAGCCTCCTCCTGAAGGGCTCCCAGACATGAAGGATGGGGATCACGTGCCACAAGAGGTTCCTTGCTCAACCCCTGCCTGAAGGTGTCACCGCCCAAAGGGCACAGCAGAGTGAAGGTGTCCCCATTGCACACCATCCTCTTCTGCTCTCCAGAGTTGGTTAGAAGGGGATGGCACTGGTGCAGCAGCCAGTCATGAAAGCTTAAGAGAAGGTAATGGGGAGATTTGCTCTGCAAATAAACGGAAAGGATCAAAAAGGTTCAAGGAAAGCTGTGTGTTCTGCTGTCCTAAGGCACAGCTCAGGCACACAGCAGCTCCCAGGCACTTGTCACCAGCTCCCAGCACGGTGCTGACTCAGCATGCACAGGCACTCAGGAGGGACAAGTGAGCCAGCTGCTCCAACTGAGTCTTGCTCCCAGTTACTCAAACACTCAGTTTCTATCCAGACTGGATTTCTGGCTCTGCCACAGCTCAGAGCCTCTTCCAACTCACTACTGCTGCAAGGCAGTTTCTCACGTTCCTCACTCAGCCTGGATTTTTGATGAGGAGGAGGAACTGAGGAGTACACACGGTCCCAGCTGCTCCTGAGCTGTAAAGTGGTGTCTCCAATGAGAAGTACAGGCTTCTGTTTCTCACTCTTTCTGCTCCAGGCCATGGACCTTTAAGAATGGTGCTGGCAAGAAGGAGATGTTACACTGCTGTCCCATCCATGGCAGACACAAAACAGCTGCAAGAAACCCTTGCCCAAGACCTGCATGCTGGAGATGGTGTCCAGGCACCCAGAGAGGAGCACAGGCTGCACACCAGGGTGTAAAGCACTGCAGGGGAAATACCCAGCCAGGTCTGCTTTTTTTTACATGTCACAGGCAGGAACGACCCCAGTGCCATGCAGGTGTATGGGAGGGAGCCTCTCCTGCCTGTGACCTTGTTCATAAAAGCTCCAAAGGCAGCCAGTGCTGCGGTCCTGTGCTGCAGGTGGAGGAGAGGAGGCAGGCAGGGGAGTGGTGTGAAGTGCTGGTGAACCCTGAGCAACACCAGAGCAGCCATGTGACTTCAATTCCAGTAAGGGCCAGAAATGCAAAGAAGCAACAAGCAGGTTTTCTGTAAACCTCTTATGGAGAGGTTCACAGCCCAGAGCGAGTTACACAACCTCCCCAGTCTGTTACTGTAGGAAGGGGAGAGAAAAAGGTGGAGGGCAGCTACATAAAAGGTTTTACTTTAGCAAAGCTCTATTGTGCAGCACCTTCTGTTGCACACACCCTGGGGCAGAGCATCTGCTGCCTGCAGCCATCCTGCTACCTGTGATCCTGCTGCCCAGAGTGCCCTATACAGCAAGGGATTGCTGAGCTTTGGCCAACCTCTTCTTTTTTAAATCATAAACACAATGTGTTTTGGTGACAACCTATGGAAAAAATGGATTTGAGAAGAAAAAAGCATTAACTCAAGGCCAGACAGGTCTCTCTCCCTCTAACAGAAACAAGAAAAAAGTTCACGTGTTTTTTATAGGAAGAGTTACACATAAGGTAAAACCAGAGCCTTAGTGGCTTCAGACAGAAAGGATTTTAAGAGTGCTTTCAGGAGTGTCCCTCAGAGTCATCCTCAGATGGCTCAAACCGCTCCAATAGTGGGGTGAGAGCCAGAACCAAGCCACAAACCAGAGCCACCAGCACCCAGGTCACAGCTTCCTGGCTCTCGTCAGAGCCTCTGACTTGATGAGTGCTCAGCAGCCAGTTCTAGGCAAACTAACGTGAGACTCTAGATCCTCCCCAAAATGTCCTTGAGCACATTGTTTCCTGTTTGAGCAGCCTCTAAGAGCCAGGTGGTGTTCACAGTCCAGAAGTCTTTCATATGCTACCGCAGGGCTTTGCACAGCCTGTGACCAGCCCTGCTCCCCAGGCACCCAGTGCCAGCCCTCTGGGGCTGGGCCCACAGCATCCTCCCCCTGCACAGCTCAGTGGGCAGCAGGGAGCCTCACACTCCCTGCAGGACTGTCTCCTCTCTGGGGAGAGGCTGCTTTTGACTGGCTTGGCAGGATCCAGCTGCTCTCCCTGACACACTCCTAACCACAGCTGTCTGTAGAGCCCAGGGGAGCAGAGGCAGCAGTGAGGCTGTGCACTAACCCTGCTGCACAGCACCTCTGCAGCACAGCTTTCTGCTGGGGCTGAAACAGGGCAGATGCCTTCCCCCCAAACCTCAGCAGAGACAGCCAGGTGTCAGGCACATCCCTCCTGCAGGGTGTGAGGCCGCAGCTGCATTTGTTCATTCACCAGCACCAGGTTTGAGACAGATACAACCCCCTCTGTCTGTGCTGGGTCCCACAGGCACTTGGGATGTCACACACTGCAGCCATCTGTTTGCAAGGAAACAGCTTTGATGATGAGAGGTTCTACAAAATCCACTGGCAAAGAGCTGTTAATCTGGGGAGGATGACAAACGGAGACTGTCACACTTGGCTACTTCAGGATTTAACAGTACTGCTGCTGCTCCCTGCAATACTGCATTTGGAGGTGTGTTACCTCCATAAAAACGGGGTCTGGAATGCAGCTGGTATAGCCCTGGAGCAGGAGCAGCCCTTACAGCACACCCTGGAGCCTAAGGACAGCCCTCTGGAGCAGCAGCGCTGCAGGCACTCAGCAAGTAAGCACCCCTCACACCAGCTGACATCCTCTCTCCCCAGGGACACTCAACAGCCAAAGCCCAGCCATGGCTGTGTCACAGAAGGGATGCAAAAGGATGTGTTTGTTGGTTGAGACCTTACAAGTTAGAGCTCCACAGAGCTTCCCCCATTTCAGCACCCTCACCCTCCGGGAGAGCCATCTGGGCAGTGCATGAAGAAGGGGGGAGCTCCCAGCACTGGAAATGCTTCCCTTGGGAAATGGGGGAAGGGTCCCCTGCTGGAAGCTGGCAGAGGAGCTGGTCATTGCCCAAGCATAAGCAACGCAGCACCCTGGACACAGACTTTGACAAGCTGCTCCAGAACAGGTGTGCTTTAACAGCTGTCTGGAAGCTCACCACCTCCTGTACAGCTCTGCCTCCCCCTCAGCACTGGAACTTTCTCCTCCTGCTTATCCTCCCCACCAGTATTTGCCTCTGGAGGCTGGATTTTCCTGGGGACAGCTCATCCAGCTACACAGGGACGAGGCTGCAGTGAGCAGGGCCTCTCTCCCAGCTGTACCAGCCCTGCACAGGCACCTCTGTGAGCTGGAGAGTTCCTGGCTGCAGGTTTAGCAATGACAGCAAGACAGGGGAAGAGAAGGAGCTTTTTACATATATATAAATATATATATATATATAGAGAGAGAGAGAGAGAGAGATTCTGCAAAACAAAGCAATAGCATGACCATATCTTACTACAACTTCTACTTTAAAAGGGTGTGAATAACGATTTCCCACTTTAAAAATATGGCCTAGTACTTTGGGTTCTGGTGGCTTGAAGACATTTTCTCTGTGGTGCAAGTAATAAAGGCACTTGGTTTAATTTTTAAATTAATATTGCAATTTTGAGATCATGAAGTAACCTGATTGCAACTGAGGGACCAGGAGAGATCAGGTCCTCTGCTTAATCACTTGTTTGTACATGGGAAAGCAGTGAGAGAGGAAGGCTCCACTCCTGAGCAGAATAAAAGACACAAAGGCAAATGGGCAGGTCTTCCCTAGCACAGGAAACCCCTTTTGTACAACACAAAAAATGCCACACGTTTTTCAGAACGCGACTGCTTTGGCAGTTCATACATTGTGTTTTACTCACAGTAGCACGTGTTGGCACAACACTGCAGGAACTGGGAGAACATGAAAGCAGTCTTACCAACCCAGAGCCAGAGTTCACCTATCCCAAAATCATGAGGCACGTACAGAGCAATACTTCTGCTGCTTTAGTCTCTTGTCAGCCTGGTGAGAAACTTATGGAGGCAGTGGTTGGTCCTGGCCCCTGTGACCAGTCCTCACTCTCAACCTGCCAAATCACTTTCTGAACATATTTTTGTTTTGGCACTTCGAGCATCCTGTGCCAATTAGCTCCACAATTCCCTGTCACACTGTGTGAACAAGCACTTCCCCTCATCTCTGACAGTTCAGGGGGTGCACCCTGCCTTCTATACCACAGTATTGTTCCTCCTATTCATCTCTGTGCCAGTCACAGCTGTGACAAAATCTCCCCACATTAGTGCCTTTTCCAGGTGGAACAGTTGAAACCAGCCCATCTCTCTTTACACAGGTGCCCTCCCATACAGTGTTATTCTTCTCTGTATCCTTCACAGCTCTGCAATGCCCTCTTTGGCTCCAAAAGGACAAACCTGAGTGGACCAAGCAGGCTGCACAGACTATTCAAGATGTGGCAGCTACCTGGATTTGTTCAAACCACTTCTTGGTTTCCTTTCCTATCTGTCCTAACCTTCCTGTTGCCTTCTGACTCACTGCTGAGCACTGAGCTTGTAATGTCAGAAATCTGTCCAGTGACCACAAACTCCTTCCTGAGAGAAATCAGGTCAGCACTGTGTGGGCAGGGTTATCCTTCTGGTGGCACTTACCAATATGCAGGCTTCTGCTGACTGCAGGCTCATGGCGATGTTTGCAGCTGCTGGCAGGCACTGGGGTGCTGTGGGAAGGTGGCTTTGCTGCCCAGTAAGGTTTTGAAATCTTGCAGATAAAGCAGAGCATCCCCTCTATTCCTCGCCGCGGCAGCACAGCGTGACCTTGTTTTCCTTTGGGACCAGTACACACCAGGATGATCCTGAACGTAGAGCACAGCACCAGCAGCACAGAGCTGGGGCTCTCTGGCTAAGCCCAGCAGTGCCTGGGTTTAACTCAGGAGCACTGGGACTGCATCCTCTGGGCAGGGTTGAGAGATGGTGCAGCTGGAAACAGAGCTGCTGCAAAACACTGCAACCACATCGTTAAACACTTGGCACGTGCAGCTTTCCATGAATATCCGAGGCTCCCAAAGACAAGCCAAGGCTAACCAAAGGATGTGGGGCAGCTCTGAAGCTGGCTGGGTTGTTGGGGTGTGAGCAGCCAGTAGCTGGTTAATTGATGTCCTGATTGCTATCTGCACACCATCCAATTTTGGTCTATTCCATAACAATACAGCACAGTTACATTAGGCACAACACAAATACATACCTTTGTCACAAGGCAGCTTAATTAGTTAGTAAGAGCAGAGCACTTTGAAGACATAAAGCACTACAAGAGTGCTCCTTATTATCCTCGCTGGTACTTACCATTAGTGGCACCATGTGAAGGCTAATCTTCACCCCACACTCACCAGGGATGTGCTGCTGCCACTGTCAGCAGCCCCAGTCCTACGGGCTGGGTTAAGGACATGAAAGTCCCAAGTTAGGATTAGACTCAGCGTCAGCACAGGCTCCTGCAGAGTTAAACTTCAGGCAGCAGAAAGCCTCAAGTATGCAGGCAGCTGCCAGGCAATGGGAGGCTGTTTGCTGTGGTTATGCACAAATATTTTTATACACAGATTCCTGGAGAGAATGGCTGGGAAAAAGCATGTGAGCCCCATTTATGGAAGCCAGCAAAATCAGATCCAGGAGCCTTCCTCACCAGCACCCCAGTTAGCCTTTTATTACTGACTTTGTTCCTGCATAAGCCATTAATAAACTGAGTTTGGTCAATGTCTGCTGCATGAACCGTGGCTCACAGACAGGCACAGAGCAGGCAGCTGATTCCTGCTGATACTTCAGCAAGTATTCTGCTTCAATCTACTATTTTCTGGACCATTCTGCCCTATCCCCTGCTTTGTTGAGTAACCAAGCATTTGCTCTTGCACCCTGTTTCTCTCAAGCCTGAATATTACATTCAGCTTTTATGTCTTTTGTATCCTTTACTGCCCTAAAAGGGAGAAAGTTTTTAATTTAGGATTTTTAAAAACTGGTTATGTAGGGCTTAAAATTTACCTGGAAGAGCAAGGTAGAAAAGTGAGATGGCCCCCTCATTTTTGCCCTGAAATAGTAGGGTTTGTAGAGCCAGAGAGGTTTGGGTAAATGCAGATAGCAGTCAAAAATCAGAGCTGCCCTGGGCTCCTTTCTTGCAGAAAACTTCCATTAGTATCAAGCAGAATTGTCTGTCAGGGACAGGGCAGAAATGGAGAGGAAATATCCATTGGACAGTTAGCTGGGTGAGAACAAAAATTAATTTTGGGAATCTCTACCAGTATCAGAAGAATGAGCTTACCTACACCCAGGACAGGCTTTACCCACTTTGTAAGGAGAGGCAGATCTCCTCCAGCTGTGAGGGAATGCCAGCACCTGGGACAGGTGAGGTTAACACACACCTGCACTGGCTCCATGGTCTCTCCCACTGCAAACACTCAGATCTCTGTAAATGTTCAGGAGCTGATTCTGGTTCTCCAATTGTTTTGCCTTAACATCTCAGCACACGGAGCTGCTCAGGGAGCTGCAGCAGGGCGAGGTAAAAATAAGAACTTCAAAGCCTTTGCGTTTTTAGAATGAACCCAAATTACAAAGATTATTCATCATATCTCACTGACTGATACAGAAGTAACAAACCCTTCATTCTGTCTTCAGATTACATGTACAAAGTAATCTGAGAGTGCTCTACTCCAAAGCAGCATGTCAGAGCACAGGACAGATTTAATTTCACCCTAAATCACTCCTGCCTACTGAAGCTGAGCAGGAAATAAGGAATACAAAACATTTTCATCCTGCTAGACACTCCAGTACAGCCTCTAAATTAGTTAAGGTCAAATATCAGTGTCAATCTTTCACTCCCCTGCCACAAAGAAAGTAGCTACATTTCAAAACTTAGCAGTTTCTTCTTTGTCCTCATTGCTGTGAACCTCTACTAACATTTATTACATTCCTTCTTTGATGCTCATGTCCTGACTGCAGGATCAGAGATTGGTTAGCTATGGAGCACTGCTATCACATTTCTCTAACACATCATTTCCTACTGATAGATTACAAAATGTTCAACAAAAAGTGCATTCAGGATCTAGATGGGAAGTTACTCAAGGTCACCCAGCAAGCAAGCAGAAGAGCCAGAGGTGATAGATCTTCTGAGGCCCAGCAGAATGGGCTTGCCTCAAAGCCACCCTGCTTTCCCTGCTGACAGCTGAAGGCTGAGCTCGGGTGAAAGATGAGCAATGACTGAGAGGGAACTGCAAAGGTACAGGTGTCCAAATGCAGTATCTGTACTGAATGTTGAAAGCTGTAATGTTCATGTTAAATTCTTCCTGCTGAACAGTCATCCAAAGAAATGAGTACCTTAATTTTTCCAGACTTCAGAATAATTTTATATATTTACCTCGTAGGCTCTTCTGGAATTCATAAATCACACTTAATGAGAAGTACTAGCCCACACTTACTGCAATTACATGATGAATGTTTGATTTCTGGCTTACAGCCTGAAAAATACATAGATTTCTGTGATCTCTAGAAAGGTAAAGATGAAACCTCATGTTTTAATTAGGGGCTAATAGCTTTAGTTCACTTCAATGCAAAGGCCTTTGGTTTTTTAAAAGCTTTCCAACCCAGCTGAAAGGCTGCTACTCAATTAGTCTGGAGTTATACATCAGCTGATCAAGCAGTGACAGCCTAAGCTACTGCTTTCTCTGTAAGAGCTTTTAGTTGGGGGGAAAAACGCATTGCTTTTACATCCCCTGCCTGCAGCAGCACTGCCAAACTGCTGATGCAGACTGAGCTCAGCAGGTCCTACCACTGCAGCTACCCAGGATCAAACCCTGAGCCTGCCCGTGTCACCAGTGAGCACTGCTGCAGCTGCTGCCACTCTGCGAGGGAAAAAACGGGAAAATTTAATCTCCACGTGAATCTGCACACTTTTTAACAGGAATATAAATTTTGGAATAAGTGATTGGAAGTGTGTGCATGTGAAAGCACCAGAACAATTAACAGAGAGGCCCTCATAGTGAGGGATGCCATTCCATCAAATGGAGGATTCTCTCCTGCTGTCCAGCCCAGGAGGCCCACTGGTGAGAACACAGCACAGGCAGCTCCTGAACAAGACCCTGCACTAACAGCAGCACAGTCCCAGGAGTCTCAGCAAACCACACATGCCAGTTCTCCTGTCAGCCCAACAGGCAAAGGGGCTCACAGGAAGGCTAGCAGGAAGGCAGCAGCAGTAGGATATAAAAGATTAGCTAAAGGAAAGAAAAGATTTGTCCAAAAAGTTAGCTAATCATTGACAATCAAGAAGAACCAGGAGATGAAATGAGGATTTGACTCATCCTCCATGTGCACCAGTAAATATGGCCAGACCCTCTGAGCAGGTATGCCATGAGAGTATAGATGTGTAAAATCAAATTGCTTAATGACTTTGAATATTACAATCCCCTTCCAATAATCTTTCAGTGAGTTTTGTAGCTGTAATTTCCCACAAACCAACTAAAGTAAGAAAAGGCATGCTCATCTCCACTGGGTTGCAATCATCAGAGGGGTGGCATCTGAAAGCAATGTGGACACACACTGGGTCTCAATAGCTTTATGCCATGTGTGCTGAAGAGAATTGTGCACAAAAGAGCAGCTATCCCAGCCCCCCGAGCCCTCTGAAGCACAGGGTTTCCTCCCTAAAGAGGTGAGTGGTAGTGGGAGCAGGTGATGGCAGTCATTCCACCCCACCTGTGCCCCGTGTGCTGGAGCACACATGGTAGGACCTATAAATTGTGACCTATGAGAAGGGCAAGAGTTCTGCCAGGGCATAGCCTGTAACCAGGCTACAGCACACAGTACCACACACCACACTGCTGGAACCATCTGAAATTATGCTGAGAAACAATCAAACACTGACAACGTGCTGGTAGTGTCACACCCCACTGTTACTGTCACTCAGCTCACACAGCCCCCCACCACCAGCTGGGTGCTGTCCTCACCTCCCCACACCAAAGCAGCTGATGGGGAAGCTGGGTGAGTGTCCCAAGCCATCCAGCAAACTATTGCTGCAGGAGAACAGTCAGCCTCCGTAAGCCGACGTGCTCAGGCAGCAGAGCAGCTCTCCAGGCTCGGAGGCAGCAGGCACGGGCAGGGCAGCAGCAGCCCGGGGGAACCCCAGCCCACGCTGCCGTGGAAAGGAAGGACAGGGACACGTGTGTGAGCCCCTGCACGGATGGTAGCACAGCACCCCCTCCTGCCAGCAGCCCTTGGGAGGCCTCTCGGAGAGAGGAGGAGACTGTCTCCTTTGGGAACGTTCTGCCCAGCAAAGCCCTCTGCAGGTGTGGGAGTGCAGCCCTGCAAGGAGAGAGGCTGTCCTTGGAAAAGCTGCCCACGGAATGCTAATCCCTGTTACTTTTCATACTGCCTAAGAGGTGAGAGGTGATGTGACAAATACGATGTGAGCAGGCTGAGCCAAGAGCCATCCTCCTTTGTGGGGCACAAAGAAATGCAGCCCTCCAGGTAACAAACTCCTCACTGGCTTGCCAATTCCACTGCGGACAATCTGCCTTTGCAAACTGGCTGCTGGTCAGCTCACAAAATCCACTTGTCCTTCTGTAATCAAGAAGTAAACTGCCCTACTCTGCCTGATTCTGTATTTTCTCACTATAATTAAATGTGACATGCAGCTGCAGTAAATATTTGTGCTGTCACAGCTCACATATGATAATCACCAAAGAGCCAACTTCAGCAGGGAATGCATATAAATTCCAGTCTAGGCTGTAGCTGGGCCGATGTTTTTAGTCTAATACAAATTCACTAAAGCTAGAAATTTGACAAAGTAAGAGCAAAAAAAGAATGTAACCTTACTTTTCATAGAAAAAGGTTATCCAGATACTGAGGCAGCCTTGAGAGGCAGAGTTTAAGAATTAATCTAATTGCCACTAGATGGCACATCTCAATTACTAATCTGTATGTGAATTCAGGACTGCCTTTTAAAAAAGCATGCATATTCCCTGTCCTTGCTAACAGAACACTTTGTGTTGCTTTCTATTTTGAAATCAGAAAGCTTAAAAAAACCCAAATTTAAAAAAAGAATTTTTAACTAAAAATACACCATCTGCCAGTGAAAACCTAGCTTGATTCTGTCACATCTACAACCAAACCTGGTTAATAACCATCATCACAGATGGTTTCTTTATATAAATATGTACATCTCCCCATAGTGACTCTTTCAGCTGCTTCCCAAAACTGCTTACCTCGTTTCCTAGGCAATGGCTGTGCCTCACACTCAGCCTGGACATTATGCAGCTGGAATGGATTTCAGAGGATGCCACCCCCCAGCTGTGGCTGTTTCCAACACCAGCAAGGGATGCAGTGGTGGACAGCCATGTCTCTACCAAAGAACAGCAACAGACGGATATTAAAACACTCTCATGCAGCTGCTCTTCTCCCTCAGATGATCAAATCTGCTGAAGGGTGCTTTTAACTGGCCCAAATTCCCACTTAAGGCTACAGACCAAATATGGTGACCTCGATACGACAGCATGGGGCTGCAGTCAGAACACTAAAGGTACAATTTGCTCCTCCTGCAGCATTCAGCAATATAAACTGTTATAAACCACTGAAACAAACAACAAAATCTTTGTGGCTGCCATGCTCATTTTCCCTCAGTAGTTAAGCATCAGGGTGTCCAACAGGAGTGGTCATTTCCTCATTCTCTTAAGTCCAAACTCACATGAGATGAGCACTTGAGCTCATTTCTGTTCTTCCACTGCCAGCAGTGAAATGCGTTTCAGACCAGTCTGCAAACCTACTGCTACCACTTTGAAAACAGGTACCTGCCAGCTTCCAAGGAGCTCCAAGAGCATCAAACCTGTTAAATAAAGATACAGAGAACAAACAGAATTAAATTCCTTTCTTCTGGTTCTACTCCAGTCATCTGAGAACCTCTAGAAGTTAAATTTATTGTAATGACTAAGAGCATGCTCCTCTGTGGCATAAAGCTTCTCAGGAGCTCAGCAGCAGTGGGGTTTGACTCAAGCAAGGACTGGTCTGTACAGAACTCTGAACTAATTGGACCTGAGTTCTGTTGCCATCTATATGACACATGCCCCTTTTATACCACAGTGAAGGCTAAGAGTGTAGTTCTAATTGGTTTACAATTTCTAAGGGTATAATAAAAAGCATTTCAAAGAATACTCTTAGAGTATCACAGGAGAGCAGAGGATCAGAGTAAAAGGATCTAAACTCCATCCACATCTATTACACTAATACAAGGGATAAAAATCAATTCACTGCCTATGTTTGAGCCCAAATTTATGAATACCTGTAAAATGAGGGTCATGCTATTGATGTCTGAAACCACTGAAACTTGTAAAGGTCTGTTTAAATATTAAATACTATTACAGATTAACTGGAACCTCCTTTTTTCCTATGGCCTGCTTTACAATCAGTTGTCAGCTCTGTTCATTCTGGGTTTGAACAGCTGAGCACAGGATGCCAACTCCATCCCATTGGATCATTCAATCATCTGCCGCTGCTAGCAGTGTGTTGTTTTGGAAAGACTGAATTTAATTTGTGAAATAACCAGAAAATTGCAAATAAAAGTAACTGGATTCATACTAAATTGTATTTTTAAATGGGTATTGTATTTAAAATCTTTTAAAAGTTGCACAGTGTGTAATCTGCCAATGCAACTGAAACCCTACCTGAAACCCAAACCTAATTTCAGGCTTGGCGTTATGAAACTCTGACAAGGTTAGGAGTGCCCACTTACTATTCATTTTCACCTCCTTTTCACATCACTGAAAGAGTGTTATCAAATCCTGAAAACAATCACTGCCCTGCACTCCACTGCATTTATCAAAGGCAAATGGTACCTGCAGAAGTAAATTAATCAAATGCATACAACAGCAGCTTCTGAGTTTAAAGCTGTACCATTTGAACCTTAACTTATAGAAACCTCATCACACACACAAAAATAGATCTTTATTGTAGGCAAAAAAATGAACTTGTCAGAACAGTTTCACTTGTCTTTACATAAAAAGAAGGCACCTCTGCACATCTTTCTACCAACAGACTTGTCTTATAAGTGCCTTGAAACCCAATGTGAACAACTGGCTGGGACACTCAGCACCACAGCATTTGGTGCTTACAGTAATAATGCAGCTGGCACATCACCCCACCCCACCAGCACTGCTGCTGCCAACTGCTGGCTGCCCACTACAGGCCTGCCTGAGTTCTTAAAGAGTTCATTTAATTTAAAGCAACACACAGATCACTATGAGGCTTCTTATGAACATTTTAATGAAAACAGAGGACCAGCTGTACAGACTCAGTCAAGAAACCAATGCTGAAATGACAACCTTAATCCTGGGGCTAATATAAAACTGACAGATTCAGCTCCCCATTTTTTAAATGCCTGCCACACCCTCCCATTCTAGGGCACAGGAACCTGGTGAAAATTGAATTGGGAGTGTTCACAGTTTGTTTTCCTGTTACTTGAAATCTTGTTGAAGTATTTGCTTCATTTCTTACATAAAAAGATAACTCATAAATTACAATAAAAAAGTGACAAAGTATCGATTGAGTCCTTTGAGTTCACAGTAATGTACTTCCTTATAAAACTTTGCTTTGCAGGGCTGAAACAAATAACAGGTAAAATCTTCAAAGGGCCTCAGCTACTTTGGCACCTTATGTGTCATTCGCAGGGAAAAAAAATTAAAGCACTTAAACAAACAGAATCATGTCTCCTAAATAAAACAAAATTACTTTGAAAATTTTCACAAGTGACACATTAGCCTAAGCATGATTCCCTTCAGTGATCTGAATTAGCCCTACTGCAGAGCAATCCAAAATTACATAGCAGGTCAGTGTCATGATAATGCAGTAATCTAATGCTATCCTTACAAATCCATACAAACCAAAAATGATAATAATAATGATAAAAATTTAAAAACCCCCAAACACCAAAACCAAACACTCCAAAATTACTTAGATCAGAATATATTTATAATTAGTACTGATAACTAGTAATTGTTGTGTCGAAGATTCACAGCTACCAGAGTAAAATTCATTCCAGCATAAAAAGCCTGCTCTGTAGAGGATTATTCTCCATACTTTAGTTGTGCTTTTAGCTCATTGGTAAGGTAAGTGGTCAGCACTCCTAAGATCTTGTCCGTGAGACTAGAATTTGCCATTACAAGAGCAATCAGCTGAGCAGCATCAGTCCAGTGTAAGTTCTTGACAACAGCCACAGCTTCAGCACAGAGTTTCTGCTTCTCAGCAGCAGGCAATTCCATTAAAATCTGAGGGACTGACTTGAACTGTCCAGAAGTTATCCATCCAATCAATCCACCCACTGCTCCCCCTAGGAAAGACAGTGAATCATTAGTCTTTACCAGGTAATGTTAAAGCCTGAAATTCTATCCGCAGCCTTCACCAACAATGTTCCCACCTTGATTAGAAATCAACATAGAGTTGTATATGTGTCTGTTTTAATTAGATTTATACACAAAATTCAAAGCACCAAAAAGGATTTTAAAAGCTCTTTACATCCACAGCAATCATAAAGAAACCCTTTATACAATCAACACTAATAGCTTCAAGCTAGAAACCAGAAACAAAACAGTCCCTGGGACACTCTCTTAGGGTAAGATCTACTACTAAATAAAACCTTGCCCATGGGAAATACCAGACCAACAACTGCCTTATCAGTGTCATAATCTCTTACTAGATGCTCCCAGACTGATCAAAGCTTTCTGCCTCTTTAAGAGTCACACATTGCAGCCTCCTACACACATGAAGTCCACTCCTGCAGGAGCTCAGAGACCAAACCCATTAGACACATTCAGGCTTTCACCTACCACATGCACACCCCACCCACCCCAGGTGGAAAAGACATGCTCGGGTAAGTGGAAGGTGCCAGGTTATCAGGATAACAGCAGAGGGATGGATCACCTGCAGCTGATGTGACTGTGGCTGCTGAGAAACCAGCCTGGCAGCAATACAGGGCTGCTCTCCATCAGCAGAGAGCAGCACAGCAATCCCCAGCACTGCCAGCACTGCCCAGAGCACACACATCCTGGAAGGGAGGGAGGGAGGGAGGAAGGGAGGGAGGAGAAGCCTCACTCACAATGGAGAGGTGGCAGAACTGACCCTGCCACCCCCCAGCAACTGTTCCTAAAAAGTAGTCTATGCACTCACAGGGATGCAGTTTTTCATTAGACAAAAATTCTTAATTTGCAGCTTTTACTCAGTTAGCAATTTTTCCCATGATACCACAGAAATAGCTGAAAGCCTACAATGGCTGAATTCATCTTCAAGGGACTTTTATGAGAACATCAATAACTGATTTAGGGGCACTTAATGCAAAAACCACTAGCAGTATTGATGTCTAAGCTCCTTGTCCATTGAGACAAGATTTGTTATATGACCACACTTTTTCCCCCAAGCAACAAACCCACAGTCCACTCTGCTCAGAGCAGGCAGTCCTTGGGAAGCATGGTGACTGCACACTTCTCCAACAATGCTGCACATGGCAGGTAACTCATCCTCATTCCTGGTGCAAGGCAGCAAGAGGGACAACCCCTGCCACCCAGCCCCACACCTATCCAGGCTGCTTGAGCAAGTGAAGATGCACTTGATTGTAAATGTCTCTCTAACTGTCCTAAACTTATTTGGCTTATTTACCTTTCCAATTCTAAAAGTTAAATGAGAGGGTTATGATTTAGTTGCACTGTAATTGAGTCATGGCTTTTATTTTAGTTACTATTTATTACTCTTATTATACATGCTTATTATTGTACACTTTCAGTCGAAAGTAATAGGTATACTTGTTCCAGTGCCTTCCTCAGTGGCTGAAGAACATCAAGCTTGACTGGGAGACACTATTAAAGCTTAAACAAACACTTAAAAGAAAAAATACATCCATGAAAACTTCAGTATTTCTCTTCATCTCACTCAAGAATGAGACCACTTACATTATTATCTTTACTTCAGATTTTAAGCTTAGAAATTTCTTACAAAAGCTTAATTTCCCTTCTTTGCTCCTAGTAACTTCAGTCATGTATTTGTCAACATACTATTCTGGCTATTAATTAAGTTTTGTACCTGTAATAGTAGCAAATACACAGCTTGACTTTGCATTTTCTGTTATCACTCCTCACAAATTATTTGCTTGTTTTTGTAACTCAACCTGACAAAGGCACACTGCAATTCACTCCAGAATCAGTAAGCCTGTGAAATTCCTGCAACTGCTCACAGCATATTCAATTGCTCAACACTGAAGGGCCAGGGCCCATATGCCTTCAGCAACAAGGCAGCTTTCAAACTAGACAACACTTAATTCCAGAATTACAGAGGAGAGACAATTCTTTACTATTAGACTTTGGCTTTTCTGTAGTTTTCCGTAACAAGAAGAAAAGCAAAGTGACAGGGAATAATGAATCCCAGCAGGAAAAAAACAAGTTCACCAGGACATGGATATCAGGAACTTTTAAAATACAGAAATATTTATTCATTTTTAGTAAGACCATTTGGAAAATGATCCTGCCCCATGCTGAGGCTTATTCACTCTCACCCCCCATAGAAGCAGGAAATCTTAACTCTGAACGCCCCTTTCCTTCAACCCACAGCTCCTCATTTCTTCACTCGGGGATTTAGCCAGCCTCTTGTTCCCAAAGCAAAGCACACTCACCTACAGCAATTCCAGGTGGGCCTCCCAGCATCCCCCCCACAAAGGCTGATGCACCCGTCAGCAGAGCTCCCCGGCCAGAATGTGTGACAGCAGCTTTCATGCCCTTCACCGTGGCAACGTGGCTGAGCAGCATCATCACATCATCAACACGGATCGGCATCCCGGCGTCTCCAAATCCTGCAAAGATGTTTAAGTAAACTTATCTTCTGACCACTGCAACTGAGACTAAACCTAGCTGCTAAATGAATTTGAGAGGAGCAAAACCCTAGTGTTCAAGGACAAACACAGGAAAGAGTAACTGCTTTCTCTTTTGATTCTCAGAAAACCACCCCTTACAGTAATTGTTGAAGGTTACTCAAACTGCCAATTTGCAAAGAGACTTCTGGTCTCACGTTAGACCAGAAAAAAAATGGGTTTATAACAAATTCAGAGATTCTACAGTATCAAATTCTTCAGTACATTGCTGTTGGCCTGAGGAATTCCCATGTGTGTTTAGCATCACACACAGCTCTGGGAAAAAGACAGAGGTTCACTCTACCACAACTAGCAGATTATAACTGACAAATCTTTCAGGTATCTTCTCATTGTCCTAACTGTTACCACAAATCATTGAATTATTTTCACATATCAGTTCTTCTCCCTGTTTTGTTACATGTTTAAACACTTTCATGCTGATTTCTGAAGGCAGAAGGCTGTCTGTAGCAACCAAGAAGTCCCTGAGGAAGTGTTGGAGGAGAGATGTGGTACTGGGACATTTAGTGCTTGGGATGCTCTGGAGCCAGGCCATCAGAAATGTAGGAGTGGATGGATAAGGCAGGCAGGACTCAGAGCAGAGATACCAGAATAGTCTCATGTAGGAGAAAGCAGAGACACAGGACCCCAGCTTGTAAAATGCTTTCACATGTCCTCAGCAAGGGACAGAGACCTGTCCCTGAGAACAAGCACTCTGAGACCAAAACTTCATTCACTTGCTGCTGCTGCTCATTACATAAATACTTCAAACTACGCACACCAGCTAAGGAAAGGGCTTCCACAGATAATTAAAAACAAACAAAAAAGTATTCAAAAGGATTAAAAATAAAATCACATATACACAAGTTGCAGATTTCTCGTTGCACGTGTAATGTCAGCACTATAGAACAGATGAGCATTTGGGGTTTGTTTAGCCCCTAGAAAACCTCTTATCCCAGTGTGTGTGCAATACCTTCTCAGCCCAAGCCAACCTGTTTTAGAGTCTTTCCTGAATACATCTCCTCAGTGCAAAGTGAAAGTAGAGTGGTGTCACACTATTTTTCATATTAAAAATTAACTACTGCAACAGAGAAAGCTGTCTTTTGCACTAAAATGGCTGACTGCAAATCATCCACGTCACTGCAGGATCCAAGCACTGCTGACACTGAACAAAAGTCTGGGTTTTGGGAAGGGACCACATATGCTCCATAGCTGCAAAGAGGCACAGTAGGAAATTCATCAAATAGTTGATTTCTCTCAGTACTTCATTCATCTTTGTGCCAGTCTAAAGAAAACATCCAAGTTCATCATTTTCCCACTGCTGCTTTTGGGTTTTTGGCAGGCTGATGACACAGCAGTGGCTCAGAGTGGCAGTGTGTGCTGGTTAGTGACAGCAGAGTGACACTCTCTGCTTCCAGAGCTACATATTATCTCATTCAATAAGGCCCAAGCTCCAAGTAATGAACAAATGGCTGCTCTGTCTGTCCTAGGGCAGCAGGGAAAAATCCCCAAAACATACAACTGGTACAGCTCCCACTGCCAGGCCTGGGAATGATGGAAAATGAGACAATTAAGTGATTGTTTTTACCTTTCTAACAAAAGGTGAGCAGCTTTCCACTCAGAGTGACATTCACACCAGCCCCGAGCAGCCTGAAGTGCTGCAGGATCCCTCCCGCCTCTCAGAGGCTGATTTGTGCTTGTGCTTCACCTCCATGGCACGTCCTCTGACTAACCCAGTGTGCTGAAAACAATCTGCATCTCCTCTCTGGGCTACATTCAGTGAACATCTCACACAAAGCCCTCCAGTTGAAGGCTCTGCAGCACGGGTGGGACAACACGAGTTGAAGAGCTGACAATACAGGGCTCTCACTGGTAGTAAGATAATCAGCTTTGCCCCCTCAAACTGAGGGTGTGCTACAATTTCCTAAAGCAATCTAATTGTACCTGATATGAAATGATGTTTTGTGAGCAGACACGGCCGCAGCTGAAGCACAAGGTTCCTGCAGTGGGTTGAAGCTGGCTGCCCAAAGTCACCTGCATTACCATCCTCCACATGGCCATGTCACATGGCAAAGGTGACACAGTGCAAAGGTGACCAGCTACCCTGGTTTCTCTGGATAAATAAAACACTCTCTAATAACTAGCTTCAAAGTGCAGTTGACTTAAAGTTAAAAAACAGCCAGACCATAACGAAAGTAGTAATCACAATGCTGTCTGGTGGTACCAATTTGTGGCAAGCAAATTTGTAACTCATTATTCAGTCTCAAGATAAAGCAGAAACTTACTGGGACTCAAGAAACTGAAAGTAGTTTTTCCATACTAAATTACTGACCATTTCACTCCCCTCACAACTTCTCCAAAGGAAATTTCCACTCACAAATCAACATATATTTGGGCTTTTTTGGCTTGACTGAACAAGGTTCTTGGCATAGCAGAGTGGCTCCTGCTTAATTCTGGATGTGAGTGTCACACTCAAAACTCTCAAAGACTTTACAAAGAGCATTTATTTCCTCTAAACTCTCACAAGTATTTCTATGATCTCTTGTCATATTTACTATAATTTAAGTCCTGCAGAGAACATTAGTGAACACAGTACCTGAGGCACAGCACATACAAGGTTTTTTTTTTTAACTGTACATACAGAGCACTAGTGGGAGACACTGAAACATAAACCGTGTCCTAACATGTAAAGTAATCCCAAATTCTTATATTCAGCACACAGAATTATGAATTCGTTTAAAAAATTCAATTAAGTTCCAATTAAGAATCAAGATAATCAATCAGGCAATTTTCAGTGAGCAGCTATTTATTTGACCACACACCACAGGCCATTAAAGGATATTTTGACAATATGCTAACAGTTGCAGCACAGAGACACCACAAAAGCATTTAACCTGCTATTAGGATAAGCAGCCCCTACCAAAAAAACCAACTAAATAACAGTCAGCAGCCAGCCAGCTTGCTCAGGAAATCAAACAGAAGGCTTATAAAGCTCTGCAGCTGCAAACCTCTAACACCTCACAGACTGGTAAGGTCTGTAAGAAGCCAACTGCAAGAATGTGGAGCACAAAGTTGCATCTGACATCAACCTACTGATCAGAATCACAAGCAAGCAGAAGAGGAAGATAGGCATGTTGCAAAATGCCACTGGTGCTACAAAGGAGCAAGGATCCTACCCCAGAATAGCACAGAAGGAGCTGTAAACTTTGTGTGTTAGAGGTGCAATTACATGATAGCCAAAAACATTTCTAAACTCTAATAGTGTAACTGGCAAGTAACTTAATGTGCAATTTGATTCTAGCAACAAATTCTTCCCTACTGAATTCACCCAGACATTAGGAAACACCAGGATTGTAAAATACTGGATTTGGTCTAATGAAGGGATAGAAATGTCAACATCCATAAAACTTTGCGCAGCTTTCAAAGGTGCT
This sequence comes from Promerops cafer, assembly GCA_013398275.1. NCBI lineage: Eukaryota > Metazoa > Chordata > Aves > Passeriformes > Nectariniidae > Promerops > Promerops cafer. Next base: position 1,717,028 of record VZSE01000985.1, on the reverse strand, counting down.
AAGTCCCCACTGCTCCTACTGACTTCACATGGCACCAAGAATCTTCAGCACCTCAAGGAAAAAACCAACCCCAAGAGTCCTAGAACATGAAGTGACTGAGAAACCAAGCTTTGTTGTGCAATGTTTTTGTTCTACTGCAGTTCAATGGCTGCTTTCCTTGTGTCTTTGTGGTCTCCCCAAACACTCATCCAAAGTCTTACATTCTGTACCTCACTTGATGTTCCCCCCCTCACTTTCAGCCCAAGGACAGGGGAACAATGAGAGGTGAGCAATGCTCCTGCTCTCCCTATGCAAAGGGAATGGTAAGATCATTTTACAACATCTCAACTTTGAACCTACATCCAGCAGGTTTTCCTAAGAAGAAAAATGCCATAGAAAGAATTAAAACAACATCGTTATACCCAACTCAGTGACAGTCCTGCTAATACAAATAATTGAAGAGGGTCCCCAGATAACTCAGTGGTGTGAACCTCATTTCAGCTCTTTCCAGTTTAATGTTCCCATCTCATCACCCTACTTCCCCCTTCACCAGACGATGACTTCAGACAAACAAAAGCCCTTCTATCCCTGGGCTCACTATCCCACTTAGAGAAAAATGAGCCTCTTCCCAAATGTCCACACAGGAGACATTCTCACTAGCACCCAGCCTGCCCCACCATCGAGCTGTCCTCACCGCTCCTGACAGCTTCTCACTGAGGTAACTTAGTGAGCATCTCTGCCACGGGCATGTACATAGCACAGAAACCCACCCACACAGCACATTCCAAACCCACCAGGCCATGAAGATACAGAGCTACGTCTTCTTACCTGGGGCTGTCTGCATCATGGTGGACACCATATAGTGATGAACAAGAATGTGAGGTGGCAATTTCTTCTGTCTCAACTGTACAGCGACAGCTCTGTATGTACTGCAACCTTTAATAAGAAATATGAGAACAGCACTGGAGCAAATCCAAACACAAGGTACTCAGACACTGAGACAGTCTAAAGAATACAACTTCAGAAACAACAGTGTGTAAGATGACAACACCTGATTGATTAAACAGGCCAGAAGTCCATCCATTATTTCAGTAACAGCTGGTGGACACACAGGGACTCAAGATAATCCCATCTGCAAAGGAGGACTATCTCATCACTGGTCCATACACATCCCATAAGCACGAGCAGCATTCGGCTCCCAAATCATCACTTTCTGAAAATCCTACCTTTAGAGCCTGGTCTAATACACTTGGAACACGCAAAGCAGGTGGTCTGTCTGATATAAATCATGATTGGCATCAGCAGCCAGTAAATATACCATTTTGAACCTGCTCTGCATTTGCAATTTTCATTTATTTTGCTAAAAAAGGGTTTACTCCTGCTTGGTGGCATAACAGTTAAAATATGCTGCCATTCTCACCTCAGCATTTGGTATTCTTCTTTCCTAACCATAAGGATTTCACTACATCTACAAACATTTACGGTAATAATGTGTTTCTGAATATGTATTTACTCAGATTTCTTTTAGTTTCAATTATATGAGGAAATGGTAAAAAACTCTTGTATTTGCTAGACAACCTGAATTCAATTGAAATGCATAAAAGAGCATTTTAATATTGTTTTGTAAGAACTGAGGCCTTAAAAGCATTGCTCTTCTTCTGTGTATTTATCAAAGCATGTAATATAATCAAAGCACTTAATTGGTTTATTTAACACAAGAGGTAACAAATTTACTCATTAGATGAGCAAACTACTTGTAGGGACCCAGAAGCCGATTTTACAAGGTTCTTGGATGCCTAAAAATGCAGGTAAATATTCAGTGAGAATGATCTCATTCCATTGAGATAAAAGGAAATTTGGCACCTAACCTGTCTAGGCACTTAGTATACCCAGGCTTACCTGGTCTGCTAAATTACAAAGCATCTGTGAAAGACCCGCCGTAACTCCTTCTGCCCTTGAATTTTTTAGACCTACTCACTGTCCTTCTAATTACAAACTAAGAGTGATTTCTTACCCCCATTTCCTAGCCAGTTTCTCCATTTTAAAGGCTGTATTCAAAAAAGTTACAGGTCACTTTCATTAGCTAGCTGACACTGAAGCCAGTAATGAGACTTTCAGTTAAGAAAAAGAGCTGACACTCAGAAACACAAATAGCAGAGCTGTTCCTCTGTAGAGGTACACAGCACACGGCAGTGATATCTTCAAAATCTGAACTAAGCCTGAAAATTAAAGATGTTTTCCCTGACTCATTGCAAAAACATTAAACTTCCTCTCATTAAAATTAATCAACATGTTCTGAATGCTTTAAAATTTATAAAAAATGTTATGACTAAAATAGGCTGAGCATAAAATGTAATTATAAATCCTTTGAAATAGCCGAAATTTAATTACACTATAGCTATTTCTTTATTTATTTCCCTGTCAATTTCAGGTTTACTGCTGCTGAAGCATTGCTCCAGCCGCAATGTGACTTGTCAAACGATGTATGACATGTTCATTCAAAACCCACCCAGACGCGCTCCTGCGTCACCTGCTCGGGATGACCCTGCCCGGGCAGGAGGGTTGGGCTGGATGATCTCAGAGCCCGCTTCCCACCGCAATGACTCGGGCATTCTGTGCAGCTGAAGAGGGGTTCAGTGGGGCCGGAAGGTTTTTAGGGGCACTAGCGCCGCACCCAAGCCACGGCCCCAGGTCCGGGCCCGGCCGCAGGCGCTGGGCGGCTCCCCCGGCGCTCGCTCCCCGGGCCAGCGCGGCCGCACGCGCGAACCCC
>VZSE01000985.1:1672546-1714169 GCA_013398275.1 Promerops cafer | reverse complement strand
GGAGCGCCCGGCCCGCCCTCAGCTGTGCCTGGGCAGCGGGGCTCGCACGCTCCGCTGCGCCCTCGGGCCCTCCGCGCCTGCTCCGCCGCCTTGTGCCGCCGCCCCGTTCCCGGCCCCGCTGGACACGGCCTCTGTGCGGGGCGTCACACGCTGTACCGGCCCCGAGCAGGCACCAGGGCGGTCAGAGCGATGGAGCGCCCCTCCTGCGAGGAAAGGCTCGGAGAGATGGGATTGTTCAGCCGGGAGAAGAGAAGCTTTGGGGTGACCTCACTGTGGCCTTCCAGTGCCTGAAGGGAACTTAGAGGAAAGATGGAGCAAGGCTATTTACTAGAGCATGACGTGACAGGGCAAGGGGGAATGGGTTCACACTGACAGAGAGTAGGTTTAGATTAGAGATTAGTGTCAGCAAATTAATTCACGATGGCAGAGCCTTATGGCCAAAAAGGAGACAGAGGAGTAAATAAAGTTTTGTAACTTTATTTAAATAAAAGGAGACGCCATGGGGCATTTCCCATGGGGTCTCTCATATTGCTAGAGGATGCAACCTCCTTTTTATCCCAATTTCCCAGCCGCATTTCTCCCTCTCTTTCCCCAGTGGCTGAGGCACTTGAGAGGTACGGACTTCCCAAATCACCTAATACAGAGCGTCTTCTATTGTGTATCCTGCTCTTTTTCTCTTAAGTCCAGGAATTTAGCATGGCCTTGGGTGAGTAGCAGTCTGTGTCAATTAATACAATTCCTCTGGAATTTTTGGTTCCCCTCATTGCTTCTTTCACCTATCAGTATCTGGCTTTATCTACCAGCAGGCCCACAGTTTGTAAAGACATCTCCCTCTCATTGCTTTCATTAGGAAAAAATTCTTTGAATTGTGGTGAGGCACTGGACTAGGGAAGAACAGGCATTGTGGCTGTCCCATCCCTGGAAATGTCCAAGGCCAAGTTGGATGGGGCTTGAAGCAGCCTGGGATTGTGGAAGGTGTCCCTGCCCATGGCAGGGAGTTGGAACAGTATGTTCCTCAAGGTCTCCTTCTAAGTCAAACCATTCTATGATGCTATGATTTTAGGAACATGGTTGTGGAACAGAACATCGCAGTCTCATCTGAGCTGGGATAAAGGAGGAGGAAAGGGGCTGCCTGCCACAGAACGGTGTTAGGACATGCCTGGCCCTGTTGTGAGAATTTAATCTCAGAATATTTTTGCATGCTTGTCATCCAGGTTTGTTTCAGGCACCAGCTCAGTAAAACGCAGTGTGCTAGTCTGAAAGAGCACCAGGAGCAATCAAACGAGCATTAAAACAGCTGTGTCACATATGGCTCCTGAAATACCACACTGGTTCCTAATACCAGTACAGTCTTGGAAAAGTTACTGCCAAATGTTAAAAATCCTGCCATTTCCTCAAGAATGGTTTAATAACAGAGGTTTTTGGCTTTGTAAACTAAGCCTTTGTTATGATTTAATTTCTGATTTAAGATAAATCATCTCCCATCAGTTCCTGGTTCAGAAATTGAAAATGCAGGAGGAGAAAATGAAGGAGAAATATAACTCACAATTTTTGTCCCTTTCCTGTGGCTGCACTGGGGACTTCTTAACCTCCCCATGCTTTATATGATCACATAAAATAACTCTCTGTGTAACAACTCAAAATGTTACAGGTCTACTGATGCTCTTGATTTTTATTATTTGGATGTAAAACACAAATGTAATTCCTAAAACGAGCAAAGAACCTAAATGCCATGTACATTTTAAAAAGTAACGCTGCAAATTCCAGCTGCAAGCAGCTTTCCAAGGGGCAAAATTAAAAGCAATGAAGTCTGCCAACCATCAAAGGAGGGAATTTTTATCACTATGCCAAATGGAATCATTACTTCACTGCTCCAGTTCAAAATACACACGGGTTACTAGGGCTACATCAGGAGGTATTTATTAGGTCTGTTTTTTAGTATGATAGAAATTACTAAAATCGAAATGTAAGATAACTGTGTAGGGTATGTATCCTTTAAAGCTGTACGTGCCGTTGCAGTCGCACTACTCTCTTATGCAAACGCTGATTCATCTGCAGTCAACGGAAATCTGGTTCTTTATGGAAATCTGGTTCTTTACGGGAACCTGGCTCTTTACGGGAGTCTGTTCTTGCACCCGCCGGGTTACGACACGATTGTGTCGGCGGTCCCCAGCCAGGAGCTGATGGAATATGCCCGTCGCTGTCCCGCGTGAGCACCCGCCGGCGCTCGTGTATCAGCACCGCTCTCGCTCGCGGGGCTCGGGCGGGATCCCGGCGCCCCTGCGGTCTCCCCGGGACGGGTTTTTCCGCGCCCGTCCCGCTGCCCGGCGGCTCCATCTGGCGGCAGCCGCGCCTCGGGAGAGCCCGCAGCTCGACCCAGGGATCGGGGCAAAACCCGCAGCTCCGCACCTGCACCTCGGGAAGGGCCTCCTGAACACAAGCACGGACAGCTTTGCTCCGGGTACAGACGTTCGTGTTCTTTTTAGTTCTAGGAGCTGGTGGAGTGAGAGCAGTTCAAGGCAGTCCTGCTGAACACCCGATCCTGTCAACAATCTCACTCTATTCTCTCTGTATTTAGGGACTGGATCACCTGTCTTAGGAAGACAGGCTGAAAGAATCAGGCCTGCTCCACCTAGAGAAGAGATGAGTGAGAAGGGAGCTCATCCCTGTCTGTCAGTGTCCAGAGGGAGGTGTCAGAGCATGGAGCAGGCTCTGCTCCGTGGGGCTCAGCTATGGGACAAGAGGAACAGGCAGGAACTGATGCCCAGGAGGTTCCACCTGAACACGAGGAAGAACTTTCCTGTGCAGTGACCGAGCACTGAACAGGCTGCCCACGGAGGGTGTGGAGTCTCCCTCGCTGGGGACATTCCACAACGATCCTGGACACAAGCCTGGGCCACGTGCTCTGGGATGGCCCTGCTTGAGCAGGGAGGTGGGACCACCGTGTCCCTTCCAACCTGACCCATTCTGTGATTCCGTATTCACTGCAGTGAGCTGGGCTCTTAAATAAATACTAGATGTCATTGCTCTTCCCCCATCCCTTTTATCAGCATTGATTTACTATGTCATTTCCTGTATCGGGATGTTTTATATATTTTCCCTCTTCAGGTTACTAGGATCTCCATGCTTTTAAAAATCAAGATAAAAACCACATTCCCTTTTACCCCCAAAAATCCTCATTATGTGTCAAAAGCAGGCACGAGAAATCAACCACAGCAGTGGTGCACTGGCATTCTGGTCTGATGAGCCACTTAGCATATTTCTGTCAAGGGCTTCCCTAACATACAGCAGAATCCAAAACAACTGCAAGCCCCTTCATTGTGCCCTCAGCCTCATGTTTGTACAGCTTTTGACATACTAAGAGATAGGCCAAGGGGCACCACAAATGATTTCAGCTGCAGATGGGCTGTTGCTACCAAAACAATGATTCATTCTGGCTTTTAGCCTGTCCTTTAGTACATCTTGAGAAAATGCTCATCAGAAGCAGGCTTAGTCTGGAGAAACTGTCCAGAGATACCTGATCCAATTATCTGAAACACCTATTACCTTCACAGGAAACCATGACATATTTTTTTTCAAGATGAGACACTTAATCTTGTTGCAGAGAAGAAAGGTTTTTTCTCTACATTTTATTCCATGCTAGAGAATCCCAGAGAAAACATGAGGATTAGGCAACTGTATATGACAGAATTAGTTTCATAATTTCATCTAGTTGCACCTTTTTTTTCCCCTTTAAAATCTTGAATTTTTTTTATTATCACAATAGCAGGACAAAGAACCATTCCAAATTTGAGGCATGCATGAAGTAATATTGATCTGTTTGTCTAAGTTTGCAAAGCACCTAAAAATACTCTAAAGGTTTTCCTATTGTGTCAATGTATTGCTTAGATATAGGCAAGGATAGTTTAATTTACAATGTTAGATCAAAGCAAAGAGAAAAGAGGAAAAAGGAAGAAATGTCATGTGTTCTCCAGAACATGTGGTAGGAGTGGGCCACAGAGAAGAAAGGAGAATGTAACAAGGCAAGTTTCTAATCACATCCCAGTTTAGGGGAGGGTATGAGATTCCTGTTGTTTTCCCCCAAAGTCTGGAAAACCCTGTGCTGCAGTGATGAAAAGCTGCTTTGCTTATCCCTGTCTCTGATGTCTCAGGCTCCAGACACTTCCATCTCTCCCTAGGTACTGTAATACCCTGGTATGTGTGCTCTTACAGGGTCACAGCAATCTCAGCAGCTGTTATGGAAGAGTCTGCCCCTTCTGCTTCATATTACAGTGATCATTTGAACCTTCCCTTCTTGACAACACAACAGTTTTATAACTTCTGAGCTCCTCATATTATACTCAGGATTGCCAGGAGAATGGCGAGCCTTCACAGGATCAAACAAGGCACAACTGTATCAAAAAAGAAAATGAATATGGAAGTCATGCTACAGCATTTAAATCCTTAAACAGAGCTACTTAGTAAGGGAAATTTGCAACTGCAGAATGACTTTTTAAAAGGAACGAGAAAAGGCAACCTTTCTAAAAGCAGGAACATAACTCCACTTGTCACCTATTAACACTCTTTACCCCTGAGCTGGAAGGTGTAAATAATACAGTAGAAATGACCAAATCACTGCAAGAAGACACTATAGCAGATTACTGAGATCCACTACAAGCAAAGCATATGCTTGATGGCAAATCTTTTCCCCATTTCCTACATTAGATATTCATTGGGGTCTGACTTCTAATTGAATGCAAATAAAGAATAACAGGTTTTTGCATATGAAGTGAAGCTATAGAACATCTGCCTCTTCACAGCCTTTCAATGTACCTTATGTGATATTAAGCAAAGAAGAGGTTTGCCTCATCAGCTTTTAAGAAATGGTGAATTTGAAGAACAGTGTGGCAAAACTAAATCATTCCAGTGCTGCTGTAAAAGGTGTCTCTTTGATCTCCCCATGTACTCCTAGGTGATAAAATGCCAAGTTGGGCAAAATCAGTTTCAGTGCCAAAAAGATGGACTACTGGTGCAGAAGGTCACAAAACACTATTAATTGCTTTATATCATCTCAGTCTTGAAAGATGATCCAAAAATACAGGCTGGTGCTTTGGAACAGAGCACACATTGCTAGCTAGCACTATCCAAGCAAGCTGTTAAAGGCACTTTAGGCATGCTCTTACCTGCAAATAGAATAACCTATCTCCTGCTCTTTTAGCCTCTTTTACAGTAGTCATTTATGCTGGTTTTTTACTTCCTCAGCAACCTAATTCACTAATTGTGTTTACTGGTATAGTCATTTTGTGACCTTTTCAGAAAAAAGCTACAGCAATCTGAATGTAAAAGTCAGTGTCCTGAAATTAGCTTACATGTTTATAGGTTATAGCATGGACGAACACTGATGTGGAAATAAAAACCTGGTTAAAAAATAGCTACACAAAATACCAGAGAAGATGTAGAAAGATTCCCAGAGAGGAGCTAAAAAAAAATCCCTATCTCCTACAGCCACTCTTGCAGTGTGTGTCTAAAATAGTGCACCTGAAGTTTTGTCAAAACTTTAATTAAAGGACACACATAAAGTAGACAAACGTCAAAATCAGACCTAAAATGCCTATTGTACATTCAGTTAAGGAACAAAACATTTGAGTATCAAGGATGGATGGCATTTGAAGGTGTCAGGAATAACAACATCAGTGATACATTTCCATGCTTGGTACTATTCTGTGGTGTGTGAGATGTGCACTGGTGCTGCTGGAGTCTGGGAACAGTAAGTGTCCAGCTGTGTATAATTCTGGCCCCCAACACACATTACTTTGGAGACATACTGTAAGTGCAGAGAAGCTGATTTCAGTCCCATCAGAGCCACGGGTGCTTGGCTGACTTCACTTCCAACCTTACATCCAATTCCAGAGGTGCTGAATGAGAGCCCCAGTTTTCCAAAGGAACACAGAATCATTCTCTCCAGCATTCCTGGATATGAGTTCTGATACTGTGGCAGGCAGGAGGGGAAGTCACAGGCAGCTAGTTGAGTGAAAGAGGCCAGCTTGTACAGATTACACTACCTGATTTTCTTTTATCGTGCTAAGTTGGAGGCAAAAAGATGAAAAGGTGAATTTGAATCACTCTCTACAATGATGGACCAGATCTGAAGCTTCCAGAAGTCACTACAAATACTCAAGTAAGTTAAAAATGGGATTTTCAGACTTACACAGTTTAGCAGATTTTAACAGTGTCTCTTGGGTCACCCCTCAGTGTCACGTGCAAGCACAAAGGTGTCACCCTTTGGGATCACAATGCCTATGTGGCCACAACAGGGTTCTCTGAAGAACTAAGCTAAATGAAGAGTAGGGCAGTGTTTATATAACATTTATATTGTCCTCTAACATGAGCTAGACTTTGGAAACAAAATGAACTGGAAACTTTGCAAACTACAAAGGGACCTTTTGCTGGCTTTCTGCAGCCCTCATCTTGGGAGCCACTGCTTTAAAAATGTCACAAATGACTGTGTCAGAAGTCAAATGATGTGCATGCAAAACAAGAAACAGGCATAATTTGTAAAGAACAGCTAATGCTGAATGGCTTTACAGACAACAGTGTGTGTGTGTATACACACAATCATGAGAGGCAAGTGCCACTGGAGGGGAGGGCACTGCCCAGGCAGGTGACTGAATGCTAGAAAGGGAAAGAACTGGGCAGGCTCTTTCTCTACAGTAAGTTCCAGGAAATTCTTTATTCTTCCCTAAGCACACAAGCATTAAGTTTTCAAAGTCTACTGGAAAGACTCACAGCAGGATGTGCCAATTCAATCAATACCATGGAAGAATAAAAGGCTAAGACTTTGCCGCAGTTAGAATAAACAACTGTCCTAAACTTCTGACAAACAGTAGCTGTGTCTCTTTGCTAGTATTTGAGATGTGTATAAAATGTTGTTAGGGTACACAACCACAGCCAGCATCATTACTCTTTTTTTTTGGCCGATATTCCCATCATGCCTCAGAAGTGACAAAAGGAAATACTGAGTCCAAACCTGAGAACAGAGTCTCATGAAAGCAAGAAATTATGCAATCTACTGAAGAGATTTTCTTCAGAAAGATCCCAGGTCTCATGCTTTAGTCATGGCCCGTTCCTTTGCCAGCAGGTTCACTGTGAGCTAAGTGATTTCTTTCACGTAAGCTGCTCACGACGACTACAGAAACCTCCAGGATTACAGTGCACAAACAATGGGAGAAAAGCTGCTTCAAATAATACACCCAGACAATGGAGTTGCCATTATGGTCACAATGCAAAATATAGACAGGGATTTAAATGAAACGGGTGATATCTGTATACTTTGGAGGGCTCACGTGTGCCAAATTTGGCAGCATGAGTGTTCATGTTGCTTGTTGCTCCACCCCTGGAACAATGAGGCTAAACCCCATATGTGCAGGAGTTGGTAGAGCACAAGCAGTTTTGCTAATCACGCTGCATGCAAAAGCAAAAAGACAAAGGAAACTAGTAATGCTTAGACTAGCATTGGGGAAATAATTAAGCATGAATGAAATATTGTATGTGGATTTGAAATGAATGTTCTCGGAAACAATTGTGCTGTTTCAGTTGTGCTGCTTTCCCCCCTAAATTTCACAAAGTAATTTGCATGTCATTTAAATAAATACCATAAATTATTGCAAACTTTTTGGTTTTATTTACGTAAAACAAAATACTCATTTCCATTATTGTTTGGATTACCTGACAAGAGTGAAATGCAGGGGTCTGAGAGGAAACCTGTCTCTCCCTAAAGTATTACAGATTTCTCATGCATGAGAGAACCAGAACCCCATATTCAGCTTTGCCTGACATGGACAAGGAATGTTCTGTACATGAAACAGAGGTATGGGATCAGATCTTCCAGCTGAGCCAAGCTGGAGCTCATATTGCTTTTGCTTTCTTTCAGTGTCATCCACTCCTCACCTATTTGATTTCACCTCCAAAAAATATTTGCGTTCCTTCTTGACTACTTAATTACACTTCTTTGTCAGATTCCTTCCCAAACCTGCTTTCTCCTCTCACCCTATCATGGGGTCAATAGCAGCCAATTCAAAACCCTTGCTAGTCTGTGTGTTAAGAGAAATCAGAAGAAAATAAATGACTGAATACAGAAACACAGGAAAACCTGAGTGGATGATAGCCGAAAAAGTTAGGAAGGTGCACACAACTCTGCAGGATGATATGGAGCCTGATGGCCACTCAAAACTAAATACAGGTACCACCACCTGAAAAACCAAGTGACCTAACATCCTGCAAAAGGAGGAATTTAATACATAGGGTAATTTTTGATGTTCTGACTATAAGAGAGTAAATGACCATTCATGATTCTGACCTATGAAATCTGCCTGCAGGTTTCCTCCACAATGTTTTTATTTATATCTAGTTGCTCTCTCCAGTCTAAATGGGAACCCAAGAGATATTTCTCACTTCTCACATAACCTTCAGCTGCTTTTCCCCATGTTGTTAAACATGACAAACATTACAGATTGCAAGCCAGATGAACTCATTATACAGATGTTCTTTTCACAGAGGACTATAGCCTGTAGTCTGTTTCTAAGGCTGTTTTTTGCCTTATCTTGGATACAAAGGCATTTACTTTCCTGGACTTTGCTTACTGGAGTCCTAAGATGTGCTTCACCACAAAGGAAATAAAATTGACTGGGTGTAACTTCATGATTTCCAGATATCACTAGGGTGTGCTGTAGATCATGAAATTTCAGTAAAGCAGCATTAACAGGGAGAAATCTAACTGCTATAATAAATATTTTAAATTAATTACAAACAGAAGCAGCTCTGCACTGACTTGAATTCCTCTTAAAACAACATATGCACTCAAGACAGGTGACGTAACATCTAAACAATTTAAAGCATTTTTGTACACAGGCTTGGTCAGTACTGTAGCAGAAAACTAGACTCAGGCAGATAATCACACACCTAAACTGCATGTAGGTAACTAGAATTCAAGCATGCAGTCTGGTGGGAATTGAAAAAACAGGACTGGAACCAATATCCATAACAAACCAGGTAACAAGCAATAACACTGTGGAAAACTTTCTCTGAAAAAAAAAAGAAAGAAAAAAGAGTCTATAAAAGTCACCAAAACTCACAAAGGTAGTGCAGACTGAGGGGATGAATTGTAGTTATTTACACAAATTAATTAATATAAACAATGGTGCTGAAGTTTCCAGTGAGGATAACAGTAGGACTAAACCAAATTCATCATAGGAGACTGCACCTCTTGGGTGTCAGCTCTTAGTAACAGAGGAGGAGGCTGCAGCTTTGGGAGGAAGGAAAGCATCAGCTCCCAGCTCTGGGCTTCCACCCACTTCAGCCCCTGCAGGAGCTGGGCACCCGTGTTACAAACTACACCCAGCAGCTGCTCAGCACCTGGGATGAAGCACCTTCCTACTCTTGCTCCTCTTAACCTTCAGCCTAGGATAGAAACACCCTGGCACCCCATCCTTCAGCATCCACCAGCTCCGAGTGCAGTCATGGAGTGCTGGTGGGATCATGAACCCAGCACAGGGAGGATGCTGAATCAGAAGAGTTTTTAAGCACAGCTAACTTCAAGCATATATTTACACCAAAACCCCACAGACTCAACATGCAAATTTAAAAAGAAGCACCTATTAAAACACGAACAAAAATTTAACTGGTTTACTGCTGAGACCTCAACTGTCAAGACATATCCAGAATAGTCAGTGGTAACAGCAAACACAATTATCAAGGGATGCTTCCAGGCTCCATCAACTGAGTTTGGTAGTCTTACACCATGAACCACGTATTCATTATTATAACAAATTGTATTGCTATTTGTAGCATCTAGGGAACCCCAATCAGGGCTCTATTGTGTAACAGACTGTACAAGCACAGAAAAATAGGATGGCTTTTATAATGAGTACATCACAAGCCCCACTACCATAATTAACATTGATTAGCATCGATGCAAACAGCATGGGAAGACAAAGATTGAGCCAGTTTGGAAGCTGAGGTACTCTCTCACCCTTTAAGGTGGCTCCTTTGGTTCCCAACTGCAGAACAGAGGGGAGGCTGTTTCAGTGGGGAAGGCTGCAGTCCCCAGCGCTCCCAGGAGCACATTCTAGGACACGGGATTCAAAGAGGCATCTTTGTCACTTACTAATCCACTTTCTATCACAGGCAAAACCACATGGCAGCACCACCATCAACTCGGAGAAAAAAGGATGCTTGGCAACATCTGATCTACTCCATGTACTAGAAAAGACCCCAAAATCCACTTAAAACAAAATCTCAAAAGAGTGGACCTTAATGGACAGGGATGTGTAGCTGCATGTAATAAACTTCCTGCAAAAACCAGCCCTTGCTAGATCTGTAACTATCACATGCATCTCCTCATCCCAGGTCCATGGCATTTTCCCAGACTTGCTCTGGATACTAATGCAGTTTTTCTTTTTTAACTGTAGGAAAGAGTGGGCAGTTCTGTAATGCCAGCAGAAAATGGATAGTGTGAAATCATAGGGTTGAATATTGTGGTAATGAAATTATCTTCACTAACCAAACAAGATTCCAGACCCAAAACCTTCCTATGAACTCTCCTCTCCCACAGAATGTTTCTACACTTCTTTTACTGCACAGCCTAACAGAATCCAGACACCTGGAATTTTACTCCCACATCCAGCACCATGGAAAATAAATCCACAGAAAATATCTTCACACTAGAAATACTGTTCAGTTCCCCATGCCATAACCTAACCTGCAGTCTGCTGTCTCTTCACACTTACTGCTTGTTTCAAGAATTCTCATATGCATTAAACTGAACATGTATGTAAATATTTGCAGGACTAAACTGTAGCCACAATTTCAAATGCAATCAGGATATGTTGTGCTCAACTGTAGTTAGGGTCCAGTGTTTTGCTATTTTTTGCTGTTCTGGTGAAGTTTCTTAATTTGTTTTTCTTCCAAGCTACTTCCTACAATTTCACTCACAGGGAAATGAAACATAATTCTATAAAGCCTAAAAATAAACTCAGATCTGCTAAAAAATTCATCATTTCACTCCCAGGCTTCCACCAGCTGGGCTTGTCTGCTTTAGGTTTGACACCCCTGAGAGCTACAGGCGTGACTTACAAAGATGAGCAAGTTTACATGAGAATGATGAAAAGATCCATTTTTTTAATCTTTGCTTTGCCAAAATACCATCAGGGGCATTCATTACTTGAAGACATTTATTTTTGGCAATTTCTCACTCCCTTTTAATACCGTACTTACATTATTTGCAAATTTGGAGAGGTAATACCCAAATCCATTCTGCTTTACATGTACTTCTTTCAGCCTTGCTCATTACATTCGTTAAACTATTTAATTCTCAAGGATCTACTAGAGATACAGTGAAGACCCCCTGAACACCAGTTAAGAATAAACCTGTAATGAGAATAAATTACACACGAATATCAATTGCTACAAGTCCTGTAAGGAGTGAGACCTTTCTACATAAACATCTGCTGCAAAATTAAATCTGATACATTAATAAAAGTCCTCCCCATCCAAACCAAACAATGGATGTGTAACAATTACTTGATCAGTTAAAAGAATAAACCTTTTAAATAAATAAATTTGCGCTTCACCAATTTATGTCACTGTGGTACTTAAGGCAAAACCTTTTAAAGGAATAGATTTACTGTGCACACAGATCTCCACTGGGTATGTGTAATTATGCAAAGGAAAGGCATTACTTTTAAAGTGGATGAATGGCTGATACTTTTTGATTTACTGCTAGAAACAGAAAAATGGTAATGGCATGAAATAAGCATTTGCAAAACCGTTTTGGCAGACGGAAAATGTTTGATTTACCTAGGGCATCTATCAGGTTCTATATTTTAGATCAAAGTAGATAAATGGAAAGGCAAATGGATATTTGGAAAAAAAATCTACCGCTTTTCTGTCAGCCCTGCAAGTAAGTTAAATGTTTGAATGAGGAAAAAGCCCAAGGCTCTTAGGATGGAAGGAAATCATGATTCATCACTGCTCCAGCAACTACAGCTTTCTGTATTTACCTGAAAAGGTGACATGGAAGTCCTTGACACTGTCTCATTCTAGGCTTGGATCTGAGAGGTGATTTTAAAGGCAGCTGGCAGAACTCAGCATTTCCACCTGACACTTGAAGTAGACAATGGGTCATATTTTCATCTCAACTCCACATTGTTCAGTCTCCTTTCTGGTTTGAATTCCCGTTGGTGAAGAAATCATGTTCTAGTTAAGACACACAGATGCAAAATCAAAAGCCACTGCCTTCTCAGATCCTTCTGAAATCTGTGCCATAGGAAAGAAAGCACCCTGAAGGCAGGGTAAGGCTGACTACACAATTAACTGTAACAAGTCAGGAGGCTGAAGAACCTAAAAACCAGCTTCTTCTATGGCAGAATTCTTCCTAGAGGTTCCCAGCAAAAAGCATGATTTCTGATTGAGCCACGATCCTGTTCTGAACTCTTTTTACACTGAAATGCATCCCCAGGAGCTGTGTGGTAGAAGCACTGTGTCCAACCCTCAAAGCACCACCAGCCCAGTGGTACATGTGCTGCACAGATGGTCTGAACACACAGAGTTAATCCAAAATGTTTGGGTCACATCCAATTTGTTGTGCTTGTGGAAAACCACAGGAGGGCACACGCACAGGACCCCCAGCCACATCAGATGCAGTGTGAGTGTGCACACCACATGCCAGGGGCACTTCCAGGAAGGGTCAGGTTTGCTCTATAGGCACAGTAGGATTTGCTCATGTGCTGAGAAAAGGCTGGGATTACTTGACATCTGGAAATCCTGACAAACACATAATCCTTGCACATAACCTCTTGACAAAATGTCTGGCGTTGGAAGGACACGTCTGGAGAAATTCAGTGTGTGTCCCTCTGCCTGCTCCATCAGGAAATGATGGAGAGTAGGGTACGGCCTCTCCAGCTCTCCACAGCATTATGAACATGAGCAGCAAATCCATCAGCTACTTCTGCATGCATTTATTCTGTGAAAGGGCTGACCAGCCCTTGAAAGGCTAAAGAGCAATCAAAACTCCTATCTTTTGCCTAGACAGGTAAAAAGCCAGCAGGGCTTATAATTACACAGGAAGTTGGCTGCTCTCTAGGATGCAAAATAAGCAGATATCTGGTCCTGCTGACTTACATGTCCTGTATTTTTAACTCAGTAGCCTACTCTTGACCACTGAAATACTGAAACAGGTTACCCAGAGAGGTTGTGGAAACACCATCCTTGATTTCAAAACCTGACAAGACCCTGAGCAACCTGTTCTCACTGACCGTGCTTTGAGCTGGTGGGTCAGACTAGATGCTCCTTCCAACATCCACTGTTCTGTAATTCTGTGGTAAAGAACTCTCCCTTCAGCTTTGTAGATGCACTTCCCTTCTAAAAAGCAGCTGATTGATCCTACCTCTGCCTTAAGCCATGGCTATCACTCTGGACAGAGTTCAAAGATGCTGTGTTTGTGGAGCAGGCCAAATCCTCTGCAGTGATCAACCAAAAACAACAACAAAAAAAATGAAGTTTCACCAAGAGGAGACCAAGATGCAGGATGCTGGCCCTCTGCTTCATTCCTGTGACTGCTAAACAGCCCCTATACAAAGGTTTTACATGCGCAGCTCCACAGATGAGCAGAAAGCCAACACATCTTCACAGCAGGCTCAGCAAGCAGCACCCAGACCTTTTGTGCCCATAAGCCCTTCAATCTCCCCTCCTCTCTCCCCAAGCTGATCTTTAGTTAGTAACAATCCTCCTATACAGACTTTCACACAGATGAACTCCTAAAATCAAGACTTGTGACTGTAGGGCCACCAAAGGCAGGATGCTTGTACACCCGTAAGTCAACGTACCTCTGCAAGCTGAAGATTTGTGCACATCCAGGGCCAGCTGGAAATTTTACACTTTATCTGTAGAAAAAGCTTCCATGCAGGGAATAAAGTAAGTGTTAAAATATTGAGCCAGAAGTAAGGCCAGACCATATTTCTCCTCCTGTAATAAATCAGCACTATATGTATATATTAAATCCAATCCCTTGATGTGTCCAGTTTCAGCAATAAAAACTTAGTGAGCAGGGCAAAAGTTATTGGGTAGAGATCAATATTCTTGCTTGTTGTCCTTGATTGGCAATAATGTGATGCTTTCTCCTTGACTGTAAGAGGTGCTTTTGTGATTTGGGAGCATAAAGAAATTCTGTACTTGACAGATTTATACAGTAGGAATACGCTAATGTCCTTTGACCCGCTTAAGAATAAATATGACCTACCAAATTGTCATTTTTATGGGTATTTACAACTGAGGCACTTTGTAAACCTTAGAACTAATATTTCCCAAAGGAAATCTGTGCTCTCGAAACTTGATAAATTATTGAAAAATACAAGCCACTACCAGCCCTACAAATTTTCTCTTCTTTCTCCTATATCTGGTTACATAGGAGTTGTCAAAGCAGACTGGACCACTGATCTATTTCACCAGGTATGCTGCTGCAGCTATGGTTAGTGATTCAGAGGAATCCTATAGAATTTTTGGCTATTTGATAAAGATAGTGCAAAAATAAAAATTTCCTACAACTTGAAGGTTTTTAGTGCATGACTGAAATATTAGTTATAGAATTCTTTAAACTCTCAAATTACTGTTAGAAGAATATTACAAACTATAATTTCCATAGCCCAAATGCCACCAGCTGCATTTGCTCTCATAAATGCTTCAGCTGATAAACAAATAACACAAGGAGTAGAATAAACCAGCCCAATTCACCCAGATGCCAGTGCTCACAGCCTTGTGGGTGTAGTGCAGATATTCCTTGAATTTAATAATTGTTGCTAACCAACATTCCTAGCTCCTTAATTCTGCAGGCCAAGTGACCAGAAGCCCTCACTTAATTGCTGTATCTCAGCTCTACCTCATCTCACCTGCCCACCCACTTGCCACACAATTTTTTTCCACCACATTTATACTGTCCCTGCCCTCAAAGGTTTCAGAAAAGACAAACTAATTTCCCACAGAGATGGGAACTAGTGAGCTGAGGACCTCTGCCCTTCAGAATCCTCCTCTGAAAAGGCAGATGACAGCACACGACTATTTCAATAGCTTGGTCTTAAGGAAAGAGAAGTTTTTGACACAAAACTGATTAGTAATAGTGTCATCCATACCAGAGTTATGAAAGCTATTTGCTTTTATCCCTATTTGCAATCTGAAAATTGGCAAAGAGTCAGCACTGCTCAGGACAGTACCTAAGACATGAGACTTAGAGAAGCTTCTTGTTTCACCTCTTGGTTACATCCCTGCACAACAGTACAAAAGCTTTCAAAGACTTTCAACACACCAGATTTTGAGTAAAGCATCATGACGTGGCACTCGGCTCTACTTTTACTCCATTTCTAAGGGCAGCTGCTTTTCTGTTTTTCTTTGCGCATCTGTGGACAACAAAATCTTTTCTCTCTCACAAGAATGTCTTCATTAAGTCAGTTTCTGCCTTCAGCTTATTCTTGTGCATACTATAATCTGTGTATATGCACAAGAAAGGCTTGAGAAGCAGGCTGAAAAAACAGGAAGCTGGAATAAACAATGAGGCAGAAACTGCAGGAAACTTAAGCATCTTTTCTTGCCCTTATTGTGCTGCCTTCCTGTTCATCTTTGTTTACTGCTGAATTTGGGATTCCTCCTACATTTGTATGAAACACGGTTTCAATCTTCTCTGTTTTGTGACCTCTTTCTGAAGCAATATGACACAGCACATCTAACACAGTGACCAGGCACAAAGTCAAACAATTCTGAGTTCAACTATTATCCTGAACACTTGGTTTCATATCAGATTTGCCAAATTTAGAAATATAATTTTTTTTTCCATTTAACTTACATTTTTACACCTAATGTTGTTCACTGAGTAATAAAAAGGTCCTAAATATCCACCAATTCAGCATCTCCTGCTCCCTACACTAATTATTCCATCTCCCTTTGCACAGGTGGTAGGACAGAGGGAGAAATTGCATTTTAATACACAAAACACCCAGTATCCCAGTAATCCATGCACCAAACAGCATCTCTGTCCCATTCATGAATGCCCCTCATTCATTCATCACTCATATTTAAAGGAGTGACATCCTTTTAAAAAAGAAATTATGAAACACTAACATTTGCTGGCTGACATTAAATTTACTTCATGAAACAATGAAAATTTGAGTGACAGCAAAGAGAGGAGTTAAACATAGATAGAGAGCAGTAGTTTCAGCCCAAATCAGCAAAATCCATTTTTAGCACCTTGAAAAATACCTATTTAAGATGATCAATTTTTTTAATCAAGATAATTACCCTTACACATCTTTTCCTATCCTTAAGTGTTTAACAAGAAACATCTTGGGCTCTCCTTTGCTCTACTACTTCTAAAGCTTCTAACTGTAAGCAAAGAAACAGATTATGTTGTGAATTGCAACCCTTTTACCTCCTGTGAAACGCATTCCTGTTTGCATTGCAGAAAGACTTTTTTCTACCTTTAATTTTCTGTGCTTGTAAAGTTTAGGGTGAAAAAACATCTACTACTCTTAAGATTTCACTAGAGACCACCTGGCCTTTTAGTTTGGCAGCACTGGGGGAAGTTTAGGTTGGATATTGGGAAAAACATCTTCACTGCAGGGGTGGTCAATTCTACTACACACCATGGCATTTCAGCCCACAAAACCAGTATCTCAGTCCAGTTCTCCACTCTTTCTGAAAAATACATCCTTTAGGTCACAGAGATAAGCACTGTAAATGCACAAGAAAAAAGTCAGAGTCAGTTCTATTCCTAAACTCAACTTCCTCAGCACAGTTCAAACACTGGATGCCCTGGATGTCAGGGCAAAGTAAGTGAAGGTTTAATTTAAGTAACCTTTAAAGGTTTTTTTTTTAAGATACATGCATCTAAATCTGCTCTTGAACCAAAGGCCTGTGAATTCTAAGCCTGGATTTCTCTACAGGCAGCACTTCCCATATTGCCATAATTACCTTGCAAACCAGCTTTCACTTAATAAAAAATGTCACCGTCAGCACAAATACAGCAAAGACAATCTTGGAAACACAACCTAGGTGCAAATTCAGTGTCTTAACTGAAGAGGCTGCAAACAACCTGAAAGTAGAGCAAACAGCCCCACTCATTTTTCCCAGGAGAGCCATGCAATGTAGCAACTTGTCGAGGACTTCAAGGTTCTGCTAAAGCCAAATATTTTGGTTTTATCTGCCTTTCCTGCTCTGCCAGGGCCTGTCTGCGAGTTCTCACATTCCTCAGTCTCCCCCTAGTGAGGAGTGTGCTGGGTTAGGTGTGGGAAACAACAACTGGACTCCAACTTGTCATCAGGGAGTCTGTGGAGTCAAAATAATGGATGGAAAAACAGCCCAGCAAGCTGGATCAGCTGCTAAAATGACACTAAATAAAATCTTGTAAGGTTATATCTTTTCAGCACCAAAATAGAAAGAAAGATGGGGTTTTACTTAAGTCCACCTAAAAATATTTGTTTTATGGATAGAATGAGAGTTTATGAAGATTGATACATTGATTTAGACCACTATTATTAGCACTGCATTTTATTTATCTATAATTTCATTAAAGAGACTCCATTTCAATATGTATCTTTCCTGGTCCAAAGGTGATACTGAATCTTCATGTAAAATAATTTTCCTACACAAATGGACACTTACATTCTCTTGCTGGTTCATAGGTTAACAGCATGATCCACCTGTGAAGTCTGGGTGTGCAATTACTATTATATTTTCACAACCTATTGTTCTTTTTCTTTCTGCTCAGCACAGAACAGACAAGTAAGAACAGTAACTATGCAAGAGCAAACCCTGAGAGAAAGAAGAGATCCAACAAGAAATGGAGGCCACTATCTGACATTTTAAAAGGGCAAATCGAAAGCAATCAACACCCAACAAAACGCTCAGTGTAAGATGAGGTGATAGCTTAGGATATACTTAGGGTGGTGTAATGAGGCTAACAAGTGCTGTGTGTTTTAATGTAAATTAACACAAGATAATCTCTTCACATATTTAAGTGATGCACTTCAAGTTAATTAATACATATTTAATAGAAGTCTTCTTGAACAGCTGTTATTTACTTCTGGAGTTTCTACACATTAGCACTGGCTGCTTTGTTCTGCTCTGAAGTTGTTCATGCTCCAAAGTACTTTAACAACTTGGGCTGTATAAAAATTGAACAGTCTTCCCAAAAGAGTCAGCCTTTCTGATAACTTAATATTTTCACGTTAAATATTCAAACACTTGCTGAACAAAAGGTCAAATTCTACTTACAGCATCTGTGTGAAACAGGCAAGCAGATGCTTAATGCTGCTAGACAAATACTTTTGGCACAAAGAATGATATAGAGCTGGTGATCAGTCACATTTTCAGGCTTGAAAATCAGCTTTCCTTTACTTCTGTTCCCTGAATTCTGCACTTACCTTTCAAATGTAACAATACAGACACAAATTATGACCTGTTCCTTCCACAAGTGCTGGTGTTCCTTACACAGTCATGTGCTACATGAAATCCTGGCAGTGAAAGTGCTGCCTACAGGATTCACTGCATTATTACAGGTATTACACCAACTCATTGAGGCTTCTGTCTTAAACCACTACTGTGTATAACCTTACTGCCTTTACACCTTGCATACAGCACTGAGGAATTTCTCACTTACCCCCTCCTTTTATTCAGATGAAAACCCATTTGAGTTTCAGGCACTTCTGAGTTTTTAGGATATAAGTAGAAACCAACTCAAGAAACACATTGGCAAACATTAAATTCTGATACTCACAGCAGTGAATGTGACTTCTGACAACAGGCACCAGTTTCTTTGAAAACAACTATCACCACTGAACAGTCCTTATCAATGTATCTGTTGTAGTTTTCAGCTAACTAAAGATTTTTACTCTTGTGGCATTAGAGCACCAGAGCTCGTTGCTTGCACGTCAGCCTTTCAAGCTCACAGGTTTACTGGAAATAACTTCCAAAGCTGGTAACAATTGTGTGAGTGCATACCTGTTGGAACAACCTTCACTACCTCTTCTGTGCAATGCTGGATGGAACATACACAGAACAGTTCTAAATGCACAAAGATCAAACACATGTACTGATTTAAGCAGACTGTATTACTAGTATCTAAGCGAATTTATTTTAATTTAATATGGTATTTTCACAATACAAAGGACATAAAATAACATTCATTACTCAGGCTAAGAATTGTAAGACTAAACCAGATCAACCTGGCAAAGATCCTGTGGCTGTGTGTAATACAAATTCAAAAAGCATCTTCACAATCCTTAAAAAATTCTGCACTGCCTCTACCAACAGCCTGGAGAGCTGCAGATGCAAGCACTGAGGAAGATGACCTCCATTCTCCCTTCCCCACCCCCTGAGTGTGGCTGGCACAAGCTGGGTTAGGTTCCAGCTAGAATCAGTCTCCTGAGCCCTGTAAGGCCACAGGGCTGCTCCTGCTGGCACAGGGATGGGGTTGGGACACAACTGCTGGTTCAGAGGGAAGCACCACTATATAGATTTAAAGTGCCCTGTGTACATGTGAACTTTGACAAAGCAGTGCCAGCCACACCAACCAGGCAGCTGAAAGGATTTCTATGCATTGAAGCTGTGGCAGTGCATTTGGGAGAAAAGGGAGAAAAGCCACAGTTGCCACAGGGCCTAAAAAACCTCTTTCCCAGCAGGTCAACACACCAAAGAGATCTCATTGCTTTTGATGGGAGTCGTGGGAAACAGCCCAGTCCAGAAAAAAGAAACCTGAAAAGACAATCTCATACTGTGACATTCTGGGATCAACCACACTGTGACGTTCTGGAATCACCATTACATTACCAAAACTAAGTATCCTGAAAATCTTTTAGTCTTTGGGGGGAGGATTTATCTTGCTCAGAGAAGCATGGGTGCTCTGCCAGCTGCCACAAACCCCCTGTTTGTATACTTGCTTTGATATCCACAATTTAACTTCCACTGCCATCAGCAGAAGCCTGATGTGTACATGTCAAGGAAAAAAAGAGATCCCAGAGGACAAACTGAGCTCCCAGCCCCAAGGAATGAAAACAAATGCCCATATTTTGTGCAGCCATGACATAACAGGTATTCCTCCTTGGGCTCTTTCAAGATTCCTTAGAGCTAAAGGATCAAATTTGAGGGGAATCTCTTACAACATACACAGTGAGACTGTAATATTTTTCCCCTACATTTTACATGAAAAATAAAAATCTCTGTTTACCTGTGGCTTTGGTAGAAAGGTTTCTGTTGTAATTATATGTTGGGTATTCCAAGGAAGTTTTTTACATCACTATTACTAGTCTAGAGAGGTACAAAGCTGCAGGTGCTTGCTGAAAAATAATAAACCTATATTAAAATTTTGAGTTTTTGCAAAAGCATTTTGACTACATTCCAAATCTACTTAAAAAGTAATTAAATATTTACATTTATTCTCTAATAAGTATTGTAAGTAAATCAATACCCCAATTATCTTAAATTTTTGTGTGGTATTACAAAAATGTAGCAATTGTATAAATGCACAATTCTAATGAAAAAATAATGATCTTGAACTTTAAAAGAGCCCTTCATTTGGAGATATTAAAGTGCTGTACATTCTTTCATTCATTATGTCTTATGGCCCCTGTGTGATGTAGGTGCTATTATCATCATTTTACAGATAGGGAAACTGACAGGCCAATTAACTTGTCCTATTTACAACACTTTTAGCTGTAAACTTAGGGCATCCTATTGTACTTAAAGGCAAAACAGAACTCAGCTCACCTGTGATCAACATCTTCTAAAAATTCTTAAACTCTGTAAGCATTTAACTTATAGGAGAGAATATCTCACACAGGATTTCAGAGCTGGCTTCTTTGCATTGATGGTAGCTTTGAGCACCAAAGAAATGTGCTGCCTGGAAGCAAACATCAGAGCACCAGGTTATTGTGAAGTATGTCACCAAGTTTCCCAGCTAGATATGGAGATGATGTGCATTTTTATTTGGTATTATTTGCCATTCGACCACACATTTGTGCTTTAATTCTGTAGGACATACCACACTGCATTTCTACAAACAAACACAAACAAACAGTGTTTGCTGACAAACTCATTCCCTCAGTTTACTTATGTGTTCCATGAATTTCTTGACTTGGTCAGGATCAACAGCATTTGCCCAATATCCTCCTTTCTTGAAATACGAACCAATTATTAGAGCATCTGCATCCAAGTAATTCCTCACATTCTCCAGAGTCACTCCAGACCCAACCAGCACAGGAATCTTCACAGCATGCTTAACCTCTGAAGAGAAGAAAACCAAAATCAGGGTTAATCCTGTCTTTGAAACTTTCTCCATTAAGACTCTAATTTGCCTAGTTTTTCAACAGAAAAATAAAGGTATGGAGAAATTTGTGATTGTGGTATTTATTACTTCTACTGCAGGATGAAACAGATTCTCTAGAAAAAACATCTTTCTTTAGCTCTAATCAGAAAAAGAAAAATCTTACTTTTTACATTCTGTTGCCTGGAATGCTTCCTATACTTGCTTGTATGAAAGAGAGCAGGGATCATACAGGCACCACTGACAGCTCAGCTAGTTTTTCCAGAAAGCAAAATCCAGAAAGAGAAGTGTTTTTTTATCAGTATGAGGAACGACAATGGAGAAAAAAAGCCTCTTATTTTTCCTATATACAGTGTTACTTAATCATCTGACCTTTTACCTGGTTTCAAGAGGAGAAACAGACAAAAACAAGGCTCAGAATACAGTACTAGCTTTGGGAAGAGGAAAAAAAAGCCCAGTTCAAGAATTACTTAAGCATCCTTCTCATCATTTTATGTCAAACTGACCATCCAAAGAGTGACTCATAGGACTGGATGCTTCATCCCTTAGAGGAATGTTGTGAACCATTATTTCTGACCTTTAAAAACATATAAATTGGTTTAATTAGTGATAAGCTGATGGTAAGGTAGTTATAGCTTGAGGTAACTAGGGAAAGCACACATGCAACAAATAAAAGTCGGCTTCAAAACACTGTTTAAATGAAGTTTCATCAGAAGCCTAACTTATTAATTATGCTTCAGGGAAGACTAATTATTTATCACCTTCCTACTTCACTGAAGAAAGGGGATCAATTAAAATGCTCTTGAATCTCTTTTTAGGTCACATGCTCTACCATTTTTCCATCTAGGAACAATAACTCCTCCTTAAAAAGATTTTAACACAAAAATAAAACCATTCAATGCAGCCCTTCCTGAAAATGTACAACAAATCAGATGAATCATACATATATGATTAAAACGTCAGTATTTCTATGCATATTGGATATTCTTAGTCATTCTGCTTACAGCAACAAAATAATTAATTTCTAGTTCCTTCTAGCATTATTACTGATATCCTGTTCTAAAACCCACAGGATTTTATTTATATAGTATGTTCTTAGGCATATCCTATCTGCTTTGCATCAATACCAGCACACGATTAAGGTGCAACTGACCACAGATTTGTGACAGTACTTGACTGGATCCCCAGAGAACCAGGCTCCAAGCCAATATTTGTTCTTACAAGTGTGTAAAGCACATTAGCAGGGAGTTGTTTCATAATTATTTCACATCAGCAGGAAAAACGAAGAGCCAAATAATTAAACAGAGCGTGTTCAGATGGGTCTGAGACAACAGCTCAGCCCTGCTGGGCAAAACCCAGTAAAACCTGAGACTGATCTGAAACTCCAGAACAACCCAAAGCCTTCCAAAGTGGGAAGGTATCAAGTGCTGCTGCGATCTACACATGACACACAGAGTGCACACACATCTCCTGGGCTGGAGATTTATTCAGAATGACAACGTGAAGAATGGCAAAGGGAGTGCTCAGTGTGCAGTGAGATGTGTTACCTCATTAACTATGCTACAGATGCTACTTTTAAGTCCTTTCCAAGCACATCAGGGCCTAAAGTTGATTAGTAGAAGGTGATTTGTCTATTGGCTGTGCTAACAAATTCTAACCTGTAAAAGAAAACAAAGCAACAGCAGTGAGATGTGCTTTTGTGTGGCAATGTTCAGTGACTGTCAAAATATCTCTAAACACAGAGCTCTGCTTCAAATCTCTCAGTTTTCCTGGCATTCTTTTTTTTTCTTTTTTTTGACACAGTGAGAAAAAGGAGACAATTTTGTGATGTTACAGTAACAAGATGCTGAAGTTTACACAGATTTCTCTGTTCCAGTGGACTGTAACTAGAGGGCACTGTGCTCTTTCTAGTGGAAGCACAGCTGCACACAGGTCTTTAATAAAACCCAATGAAATTGTGCTTGGTTGCAAAGCACAATGAAAGCATTTGAGCTATGGTATGCACAAGTTTCATGAAATAAAGGCCAAGTGCTCCTAGCTTAAAAACAGTGGTGAAGAGTGGTGTAAAAATAAGCACCACTGTGCCAATAACTTGCTCGACTACTCTTTAACAGCTTTCTCATTGCAGTGATCACTGTACTGCACACATCACTATGTTTATGGTAATGCTCCACTCTTAACACATTCTAGGTTTTTAATTCAAAGGACTTTTTCTCTGTCATTAAATTTAGGGATTAAACAGGAGATATGAGTGATCAGTACTTTTTCTATCTCTGAGGGAATCACACAGGCAGCAGCCTCTATTTTGGCCATCAAAAGATGAGAGGGTGAGTCAGTCTTGAGGCCCCTTTTATGAACAGTAATTAAGGAGGTGACAGTCACAGCCAGCTGTTGGATTTCATTATTCTATTCATTATTTTATTATTCATTGTACCTGTTTTCCACAGGTTACTCAGCTGAGACACAATGTTTTTTTCAAAGCAATAACTGAGCAGTCATTATGCAAAGCTTTGGTCACTCATAATACAAACTGAATGCAAAGCAGGTATTTCAGCAGTTATAGCCAAAGAAAAAACCTGATGGGTTCACACATCCAACCAAAGAACATTCTACAAGGCAGCAAACTGCAACTTCTATAACCTCTCTGATGAAAAATATGCTTTATTAACGAATTCAAAATGCTCAGCTGTAATTCTTGCTCCTCAAAAACATGAAGCCTGATTTTTCAGACCTTGTACTCCATCGACCTCTGGTGCCCTGGAGTGCCCAGGCAGCCCTGGAGCAGAGCCTGCCAGCCTAGAGAAGGCAGCGACACAAACTGCAAACAAAACCTGACTGAACACAGATCTCTGCCTTGACAGGGAAACACTTCCCACAGCCCATCACAAATCAATCAATTCTACACAAAGACACAAAGGCAAAACCACTTCTATATTACTGCACAACAAAGCTGAAAAAGAGACATGACAAAAATCTCATCTGTCTCTCAGCTTTGCTTTCAAGAGCTGCTTTGCAGTGTGATGAAAGGTGCCCAATTGTATCACCGTAATACGGCACTGCCGGGGCTGCATAAATTCCTGAGATGCAAAATCTCACTCACATCAACACCAACTTTGTACACTGTAGATCTGATCCCTTTTAAGAATCTCCTGACATAGATATGCCTAATTTGTAATTTTTTTATACTGTGGAATATTGATTTTTAAGTTCTTCTCTTAACTGTTTCAAGACATCTTTCTCACGAGAGGGCCTGCTAACATCCAAAATGCTGTGATCTAAGTACAATAAACCCATGATCTGCACACTCTTGCTTTCATAACACAAATCCAAACACAGAATTAATGTGTACTTCATTACAGCTGCCAACTCTGATTCATTTTGTTCTTTGGACCCAGAAAGAGAAAGAGACAGAGACTGCCAAGTTTGTTCACATGAAAGAAAAGCAGAAGCTATGGTTCTGTCTGGTTGGGGTCCTGTGACAAAAAAGCCTCTGGGCCTACAGGTCAAGCTTTGCTCTGTGATGCAGGAAATCAATGGAGGTTGCATGTACATACATGAAAGCAGAATTTAACCTAGGATTTTGCCCAAAGACATATCAAATATTTCTTTAAAGTTATTTAATTTGCATTAATAACAGTGGAGACATTAAGTACAAACAGGAATGGATCTCTAGATTAACAAAATTTTGCAGTCTCTAAAGCAGGCATAGCTTCCAGTGTCACCTATTCCATATATAATTTCTAATTTACTGTACCAGAAGATCCAGCTAATTCAAGAGGCTCAGTGTTCACACCAAGCCATCATTTTCTTTTTAACACTGGTGACTGAGGCATAGCAATTTGTAATCTGTTTTTTTTAACAAAAAGTTTAAGATGTATGAAATAAGAACCATTTTGACAAGTTCAACATTCATTTTAAATGCTCTTAAGCATGTGTGATATACGTAAAGCCCTGAAAACACCAAATGATTTTCTGCTGTTTCAAAAGATACAAAAATAGAACACAAAAGATACAGACACAACCTGTTGAGGTCCAGGTTATCTCTGGCAGGTAAAGTATGTTTTTCATGCTGATCTGCTAACTTAAGTTGAATACAATACAGTGCACTCGAACTTCAAAATATGCCAAGTTACAGCGTGTCAGGTACAGTAAAACCTAAAAAAAGACACATTCTATTTTATGTAGTGAGGCATTCAAACTCAAGCCATTGATCTAAATTAAAATTAGTGATGAAAATTAAACGTCCCCATGACAGAACTTTAATTCTAGCATGGGAGCAATACTGTTTCATGAACACAGCCCAAACTTATGCCAATATAAAAATATCAAGAATCACAGCACTTTTGCAAAGGTCAGAACTCATAGGTCAAATGAGTCTCTCTTGACAAAAAGTCCATACTATTTAAAAATTATTTTGATGTTAATATCTTCCTGTCTATCAATGAATTTGTATTCTTTCTGAAAATCTTCCAAGCAGTACTTTACCTGATATTAATGTTTGGAATGTTGCCTTATCAAAATGCCCCTTTTCTTGCAGGAATTCCATTTTCATTGTGAAAGAGAAAAACACCACACTCTCCAATGGCAAGATTTATGGTTAGCTAGTTAGTTTAATATGGCTAGTTTTAGTATAGCTAGTTTTCTAGGGTTATAAAGTGGCTTTTCCTTATATTAGGACTTTTTACAAACGAAACAGTATTTTCTTTCAGCCTCAGCATCATTCAGTGGTATAAAAGCTTGGAGTAATTGTCATTTTTGCCCTGCCAAACTGTCGTATAGAAGCATACTGCAGCCCACCTCAAGTATCACCTCATTCTGATAAAATGAAACCCCACAGTGAGTTTCTTGTCTCTCTGGTTTCCCTGCTGCCCAGGCTGGCTACGCCATGCCGGCTCTCACCTCGCAGCTGCCGGGGGTCGGCGGGGTGGCCGCGCCGGTCAGCGCCGCGCTGACATCGGCCGTCAGGGCGTGAGCACTGCGGGGACACAGCCCGTCACACACCCTGGCACCCACGCCCTGCCCCCCCACCCTCCTGCTGGCACAGCCCCAGGGGCTGCTTTACAGCGTCCAGCTTGACACTGCCAGCTGACACTGCCAGCCCAGCGAGAGTTAAAAACCAACCTTTCCCTTCAGCGTGCCCAAACTGATCGGTTTTTGCTCCGGCTCTCCCTGGCTCCAGAGAGTCAGTGCTAAGAGTGAACCACCGAGTGTCAATTGAGGTGCTTACGTGTCAAGCACCTGTATCTCAGAAGTGCTCAGCACACAGAGCTCTCTGACTTCAAGTGGGAGTTGTGGATGTGCCCTCATTCATAAATCAGATCCTGTTGCCTAGGGCAGAATCAACAACCTCCACAAGTCCAACTAACAGAAAGTATAGTTAATATCTGTGATATAACCACAGGAATCATCTTACACAGCAATTACAAACATCAATTACACCTGCATCCCAGCTGTTCAGCAGCAGGCTTTGATGTATGGGTGACACACTTTGTCTGAAACCTATCGCAATAGCAGCTACTAATTTATGTGGTCCCAAACTTGGAAAGAATTCCAGCCATTGCTGGTTGAATGTCAGACACTGTTGTTTCTGTATTTAAATAGAAAACAACAGCTATGGCAAACATGTTGCACTGCTGAGTGCTGATGGCACAAGAACAGTTTCTCCTCATTTAAAGAACAGGAGCATAGCAGCTCTCAGTGGCAGCTGCACTTTTCTACATTAAAAAGCTCAACCAACAAGTCCTTCAGCATTTCCTTCTGAGCTTATGCTTCTGCCTGAAACAAAAACTTCTTTGCCTTTCTTAAAGGCCAACTCTTTGAAAAATGGGAAGCATAATCCAAATATCAATTCATCAATTGTCAAGACTAAGAATAAAAATGACATGATGAAATTTCATCTACAGAAAGTCTATTGCAATGTATTTGCATTTTATATATATACATAAAAAAATCATCAGAAAGAAACTGCTCTGAAAGGACCTGAAAAACCTCATCTGACCACCACACTGCATTGCTTCCTTTCTCTTTTGAAATTTATTACCTGCTTATTACATATTTAAGATCTTCCAAACTTGATTATTCTCATGACTGCTCACCTACTACACACAAACATTTTAATTAGGTTATTTAGCATGTATAATATATAGCACTTGAGCAGTTTTTCTGGGGGGAAAAAAAATCCAAAGAGTGACATCTAAATAGCTAAAAGTACCATGTGACAGGTAAGATAAAGTATAAGCAGAAAAGAAGCTGGCTTTATCTGTCATAAGTTCCTTCTGTTTGATAATCATAGAACATAACCCTTACATAGACAGCACTGATTTAAGTAGCAGGAATCAGTATTATTTGTCAGGAAGGAGAAGAAAGAGAAGAGCTTTTTAAAATGCCAAACTATTATCACTTGGATGCTTTTATATGGCAACTGCCTTCATAACTAAAAAATAACCTTGGATACCTAACTTTCAGAAACAAAACTTCTTTAAACATAATAGACATATACACATGCATACAAAGTCTCAATAGCAGATGTAAGGCTTTCATAGCTGGCATATTGAAAACCTTAAGGTAAAACAACTGCAAACTTCACAGATAAAGCAACTTGAAACTTACAGCTGCAAATTTATTTNAGAAGAAAGAGAAGAGCTTTTTAAAATGCCAAACTATTATCACTTGGATGCTTTTATATGGCAACTGCCTTCATAACTAAAAAATAACCTTGGATACCTAACTTTCAGAAACAAAACTTCTTTAAACATAATAGACATATACACATGCATACAAAGTCTCAATAGCAGGCTTTCATAGCTGGCATATTGAAAACCTTAAGGTTAAACAACTGCAAACTTCACAGATAAAGCAACTTGAAACTTACAGCTGCAAATTTATTTTTAAAAGTATCCTCTTATAGCACTACAACTCTGTGCTTAAACAATAATCTTCTCCCTTTATGATTAACATTCCTGGAAGAAAATTGACATTAAAAAAAAATCAGAAAATGGAGAAAAATAGATCATTATTGCATTCATATTTACATAAAATTTTGCTTGTATTTACCTATGTTTCTTTTTAATATCAGCAAAAATCTGAATGTTGTCTGGTCCAATCTGTTTTCTGTATCATAGCAGGTCACCTGCACAGGCATTTATAATCTCTTCATCAGCTACATGAGATAACACAAACCCTTCAGCCCAGATAAAATCAAGACCTGAAACAGTCAAAAGCAACATTTTAGCTAAAACTGAGAACCGGAAAAGAAAAACACTAAAACCAAACAAAAAATCCACCTTACTGCCCTTCCTATTTGATCCCAATACAAATTGTTTCACATGCTTTAGGACTAACCAACCTCACTTTTCCACGTATTCTCCATTCTTTACTTTTGCCCCTATTCTCTCTGACTTCTTCCCACCTCACTGCTTTCAGCTCCCATCTCCCCACTGACCCCACCAGTGTTCCCCCAGCCCCTGGTCCCCTTCTCTCCCTCAGCCCCTTGGTTTGCTCCTGTGTGGCTCAGAACAGGCAGCTGCACACCCTGGGCCTGTCTGCTGCCATGATGTGCCAGATAGAGGAGTAGGTGGGTCAAAACGCAGCTCCCTTATTCTAATGACATCTTTTCTCTCCAAAAAGGGCCATTAACTTGCATCTCTTCCCTCTTTCCAGAAACTTTCACTGTATTACTGCTTTTCTGACATCTATTCCCCTGTTAAATATGCCTGAAGTTTGCCATCAGGTCAAAAGCATGAGGGCTATGGACACAGAGGAATAGCACTGTCATCTTTCTTTAGGAAATTAGGCAAGAAAACACAGCCTGAAACATGTTATATGCAACCCATGTGACTCCATCTGAATGTAGCATGTGTTCCCTACACAGTACCACATCAACAAATTGCTTCTAGAGCTGTGCCAAAGGCTTAGGAAGAGTCAAACATTTGCCATTCTTCTCTAATCATCAGTTCTGCCATGCCTTAGTAACACAGGTTCCACCATATTCATTAGGTTTTGTCACTAGGAAGGTTCTGTGGGATGGATACTGAAGAGGAAGATTATGAATTTTAATTACTTCAAGTGGGCCAATCATTGACATTCAGGGCCACCCTCCACAGCCTTGAAACATCTCTGTTGTGAGACTGAAGCCTTGGACCACAGAGCAATAAGCCCACAGCTGTGAGGCACAAGATTTAATTCTGACTCCCTTATTGCACTCCCCACTTCTGTCCTTCACAGCCTTGAGTCTGTCACTTAAAACCTGCCTCTTTTACACATCTGTGTAAAAGCTCTGCACTCATCTTGTGCAGTTCTGCTGTTCTTCCAGTTTGCTTTGGAAGTGTCTTCCAAGCCCTTCTGAAGCTCTGCTACTGCTCCAGCTTTGGAGTCAGATGCACATTTAATTAGAGCTGACATCATACAAAGGAAAGCAACGCATGTGGAAACATCAAGAATGCAATCCTACCCACCAGAGAACTGATTAGGCAACAGAGGCATTACCTTAGCACATTCCAACTATAAACATAGACGATCTTGAAAATTTATTTACCAAATGACAAGGTGTCTGTTTATTTTAAAATTTCAGTTTCATTCCAAAAGCCCTGAAGTTGCAGAAACAGAAGCTTACGCCTGATAGAGAAGAGCCTGTATTGCTTAGCAACAGACTCCAGCTAACAAGAAACATCACAGATGGATGCCAAATCAAATGCAAGCTGTCCTGTGCCTTGAGATTAGCGGGTGCAAAGCACGGAGCATTCTCAGGATCCAGAGACAAGAGTGTGCCACAAGTACCATTGCAGGTGCTTGTAGACACTGGGTGATAAACACAGTGCAAATAGCTAAACTGAGATTTCTGCATCTAGGAACAAAAGCTATAGCTTCTAATTACATCACCCAAGCTTACAGTACAATTCAGAGTTACATAAGAATAATTATTTCTCTAATCATAAGACTGTGGATGAGCCTAGAGACATGACACTTTCACAGCAATCAAGGTTTAACTTGGGACAGGACCTATTCATTGAGTAATTTCATTTATTGAAGTCACTGCTTACACATTGTTTGTTGATGCTTGGTTTGTGTTTCCTTAGTGCAGTAATATAAGACCTTCTGCTGAACACTGGATTGTACTTAGTCTAACAAGACTGCGCTCTCAATCTGGGTTTTTGGAGGCCATGAAAATACAATTTTTAACCAAGTGTAATAGGTGCAGGCACCATATCATTACCCTTCTCTTTTATGAAGCCATAATCAGATTCTGCTAATGAATTCATTTTTATGCTCATAAAATTGTGAGAATGATACTACTGCTTACTTTCACATTTGGCAAGTTAAAAAGTAATAGCCGTTAAATAGTTAATAGGCAGTCCCATTTCCAACTTATATGGGAACAATGCATTTTGTAGTTTCACTGGAAAACAAGAATAGGGAATATCCAATAAAAACTAATAAACAGAACTCTTAGAGGAGCATTGACTTTGTCTGCTGTTGACACTGGAGGCAGTGTGTCTGTGCTGCAAAAATACTTCCCAGGATACTGTCTCGCAGCAGCTCCTGCTGTGCTCAGCACGGGCTGCAGGCACAGGAGCAGGGTCTCCAGCAGCATTCCCAGCAGGATCCACAGCACTCCCTGCCTTTCACAGCACCTGTGGGTGCTCCCTGCTGCAGTTCTCAGCTGAGCTGCCTCCCCTCACCACTGCATTAATATGGTGGTAGTTAGAAAGGGCAGCAAAAACCATAGCATACAACTCTGCCTAATTCTGTCTTACCCTAAACAGCATTGTGGATGATAGCAAGTGAATTTCCACTCTGCTGGTGCAGGAGGGAAAGGAATGGGCTCAGACAGCAAAGCTGTGTTTACAAAATACACTGAGAGATCTGGGATATCTCCTGACATGAAGCCTCAACTGTGTCATCATCACTGATGAAGACTGATTCAGAACTGGATTTCAGTAACTTGATTCTTAAAGGAAAAAGGGCAGCTTCAGGTAGAGATGGCAGTTGGACTAGATGACTATTTAAAGTCCCTTCCAACTGAACCATTTTTTTCTAAATTTTTGAGATAAGATAAACTTAAAAATGGAGCCCTGATTCATGATAAGTGACCCAGGCTCACCCAGGCACAGGACCCTACAGTCCTTGCCCAAGCTAGTTGAGCTCCTAGTCACACTGCAGACCTGTGGATTTCTCCCCACCCTTTACAAAATAAAACCATTACCTTCTCCTAGAGACCAGTTATAAATTCTCTGTGTAGTTCTCTTAAGAACAGTTATTCCTACCAAAGACAGGGATTTCCACAGGGAAAATGAAATGACTGTATAGTAGGCAGAAGATGCTACATATGGTTTTTAGCTAGAACAACTTCAGCAAGTTCTTTTTGTAGTGAGAGCATACAGGATTTGCTTCGTTAATAGCCACCTGTTAAAACTGCATTGACATTAAAGTCACTACTAAGTTGCCACAGAAAAACTATTTAAAGATTTGCTATCCACAAAGTAGTACCCACTTTACTATGGTTTTGCTTAAAGTGATTTTCTTTTTGCTTCCCTTTTCAGTGAACTTGAGACAATCATTTTTAGAGAAGTGCAATGAAAAGCATTAAGCACAGGCCCTTCCTGTTTGGTGTTCTACAGTTACAGAGGAAATAGTGCAGAACAGTAGTGGAGCTGAGTAAAACCCAAGCCCTCCAGGAATTCTCCCCTTCATTAATAATTGCAAAGAAGAGAAATACAATGTTCCTAGACTTATCCTTGTATCCCTTATTTAGTGATGATTTTTGCTCCTCAAAGTATTGCTTTTAAAAATAGGGTATGTGCTATTTCTCCAAATACCTATGTGCCTCAGGTGGCCCACATGCAGCAATTTCTAAAAACTAAAACTGGATTCTGTTACCTTTTTTATTTGAGGTTTTCATATAGGTTCCAATGCAGCAATAAAAATTAGGTTTTCTCAATTTGTCAAGTGGCTAGATACTTTGAAAATGGCAATGCCTGATTTTAAAGCTCACAAAACAAATGTCAGATCAAAACACATCTATTAACAAGAATTTAAAGCTTTTAGAACATAGGCATAACTAAAACTGCCACTGAAGATAGGTTAGCCTACACAATTGTACCGGAAGCATGGCTTCCACTTAACACCACCATCTTCTGCCCGTTTCTATAAAATTTGTACATTGAAACATGTTCAGCCTTGCCACAATGACAGTCAGTTTGGGCAAAAACATGCATTAACCCTCAATTTATGAATCTAGGAAGTACAAGCTTTCCATATTAAGCCAGCCTTCACCTTCACATCATGGAGGATTACATATGAAAACCTAAAATTGCTTCAGCAAACAGTAGGAGCAGAAAAGTTTAGCCAAGTCTAGGATTCATGCAATAAGGATAGATTAAATTATATTTAATTCCCCCAAATGCAATTTAATTTTAAGTACTTTAGCTATCTGTACACTCAATTTTTGTCATTATATAAAAAGCCTCATTCTAGTCATTCATTAAAAAAAGACAACAAAAACTTGGTTTTAATGGATAACAGTAGCAGCAACATATAAATAGATGCTGAAACAGGATGCTTAACCTCCATGGGTTAAATTGATCCTCACATATAATATAACTAAAGTAAATAAGAGTTACACCAAGGGTGGCTTTTAGACATGAGCAGATTTAAACTAATGATTACATTTACACAGGTTTCACCTGGAAAGCTGTGGTGGCAGCCTTCAGCAGCCTCCAACTAAAGCAGTGCACAAGTCCCATCCATTCTAATCAAGCAGGCTTCTTTCTCAGAATACAACTGCTGCTTTTGCAGGGTACAGTGAGCTTTCCACGGTACCTGTGCACAAGGTGCAGTCTGTGGAGAGTGAATGCCACAGCAACAGCAGGCATACCTGAGGAGCCCTTTCCATTACCTGCAGCCAGAGCAATGGCTATAGCCTGCTGGTTGGCAGCACACAGCACCTGGATGCCCAGTGGGACGCGGGGACAGCTCTGTGTCACGGCAGCCCCGAGCACTGCCATGGCTGCGGTGACCTCCGGGCCCGGGCGCACCGTGAACGGCACGTCGTGCATGTTCTCCAGGAGCAAGCCATCCTGGGGAAAGAGTTATAAAAAACCATCATTGCACCACAGAAACATGGCTAGCTTACCATTATATATTGCGTGCTAAATTAAGACACACAAGTGTAAAGGTTTTCCTTCAAAAGAACGATTATCTACAGCAAGGTGTGTTGATGCACACAACCACTTAGAAAAGGGCTTTCATCAACAGCGTGGTATTTGCACTGAAATCATGAAGAGAAATAAATGTGATTTTAATTATACATTCATCAATTTGGGCTCCTTTGATCCATCCTAAAATGTGAACTATAGGCAAATGAGTAAAATCTTATACCTCATTAAAAATAGTGTCAAGTCAAACTTCAATTATCCAAGGGGAATACAGGATATTGAGTAGGTTTGGATAACAGAGGACTCTGAGATAATCAGGGCAATTTTCAATTCAATTAACGTCAGAAAATAAGGGTTACTTTGGATAAATAAAAGAATTTTTTGTTTGACTATTACTGTGCCACATGCCATAATAAGAACTATTGATATTTCTCCAATTCTGTATTCAGAATTACTGGAAGGAAGATATTGGTATTTATTGCCTATTATACCTCTCCATCCACGTGGACATACTCTTAGCAAACAATGGAGCGACGATAAAATACTCTGCTGATACAATTTGTACATTACCTGATGCCACGCACATTTCCAGTCATTGCACAGGCTATACCAAAAGGTTTGCAACAACTGCAGATAATATATAATTTTGTCAAGGATTAATAACAAGAGTAAAAGTAGAGCCTTGAAACATATTCCATGCCTGGTATTTTGCATTAGCAGTGAGAAGATGAAAAGAAAACCAGATACTTCTCACCAGTTTAATTCTAAAAATGCAAAAAGTTTAATAGACAAACTAATTGTATATATAGCAAATAAATTCTGCTCTCTCTGGAGTTTTATCACACATCTTAATCCTTTAAAATGAGAGCTTTAGCTTTCACAGATATTGTAAGTGAACAACAATAGAAGGAACATTTTTTGGGAAAAAATGCAATTAAAGATTAAACACAGCAGCTTGGTTATTAATAACATAGAATCAGGAAGGGGAAACAAAAAAGTTTCCTTTTAAAAGATCTTTTCTACATAACACTTCTCTAATCTTTGTTGTAGTGTGGAAGCCCTTCTGGCAGTAAAAGTTAAGACAGTATATAAAATAGTGTCAGCATTTAATGCCTGAATTACAGGCTACGGCACAGGTATCATAAATGAACACCCAACACAGAGGGTGGGGAAAAGTGAGAAGGAAATAATGCAGTGGGGCAACATGGTCAGTCCAAGCACACAACCTGCAAACATTCAATGCACCAGGGCACAGCTGCCTTTTCCAAATTATTCACAGCTGCATATTTAAATACACAAAACACGTGCTACCTAAAAAGCAAAGGGACACAACCTGTTAATGGAAAAGGTGACCTGATATGATGACACTACACATCAGACCTTTGCACTGTGTGGTGCCATTCACCAACATATTTAATTACACAATTCCAGCTCAGGAAAACCTGAATTAGGCAAAGGAACACCAGGTATGGCAACCAACCAAAACAACTGTGCTTGATTTTGTTTGTGTGTCCAATTCAGTATGTAACATCCACACTTCTGTACCTGTGATGGGACGCAGCCATATGACAAAGATGACAACCTGTCCTAAGAAAATCATAAAACCCCCACAATTTTTAGTCATTTTTTCTGGAACGAGGTTAGGACTGTTCCAACAAACCTGAAGTGACCAAATGGTCTTGGTGTCTGAGGCACAGCTACTGAATCCTTTGTGGTACCAA
Source organism: Promerops cafer (assembly GCA_013398275.1). Taxonomy (NCBI): domain Eukaryota; kingdom Metazoa; phylum Chordata; class Aves; order Passeriformes; family Nectariniidae; genus Promerops; species Promerops cafer. The sequence goes on along the minus strand of VZSE01000985.1, from coordinate 1,678,959 downwards.
CAGAAAAAGAAACCCCATAGCCTCTTGCTATCTCTACACATAAGTATATTAAGTCAGTCTCAGCAAGAATGCAAAGTTGGTCAGTTGCATGTGGCCAAAGGACTAAATAGAGAACTATAATATTTTAAAAGAACAAATCCAAAACAATGCAACGAACCATCAAAATCAGGTAATTCCTTGAGGCCAAAAAGCCTGGAAGCCCTTGGCTCAGAAATGCACTACTTGGCAGACTTAGCAATGCCTGGGTATCAGAGAAACTCCAAGCTTATCATAAGGGCCAGGAACCAGGACCTGCAAAACTGAATCCCCAGGCTTCCAGGCAGTCAAGAATCAATCTCAAGAGGAAGAAAGGCAACTGGGAATGGAGCTTCAAAATGCTCAGCTCCTGAAGAGCCATGCTAGTAGCCAAAAAAAGCAAGAGAATGGGCTGGCAGGATTCCACAGTGAAACGGAGCTTTTCACAACTTGCTACTACTTCAACAGTTCTGGATTTGCATAAAGCAAATTATTCCATTAGCTACATTAATGAATTAATTCATTTAATAAATTATAAAAACCCCTAGCCATAGTACTACGCATAAAAAGTGTTTCATTAAATTCTAACTCAAAATGCAGGCATATGGGGAGATTGCAACAGTTCTCTCTCCTGCTTTAAATTTACTATATTCACTTTTCAGCAACTGCCTCTTCCTATGGCCTCAAGGTCCACAGTTACAGTGAATATTTTTGGTAGAACTTTAATAATGTGTTATTCTTTTGGTACCAGCCGACTGTTCTTTTGCATATTATGCTTTGTTTAATTAAAGAGAGAACAACATATGTTCTGCAATACAAAAAGCTGAATTACAGATGCATTAAGTCAAAGCTTTCTTTCATATTTTATATAAAAATTTAACACCACAGATTTGTGTTTACTGAATTGATATGTATATGAAACAAGCTTCAGTACTATCAGACAGCCAATTAAAACGGGGGAAAGGAAACAGTTATGCTAAATTAAAGTTCTTGGAACTTAAGCTTATGGTTTAGAAGCCTATGGAAACAGCGTCTGCATTATATCCTCCCAAGCAGGATTTACATAGATAGTCTGAGATAAAACTCTTACAAGTACCTTCTGTGCTAATTTTCCATTGACTATTAAGATAATTTAAGTGTTGCTTATATGCAATAGCCTTATTATAAGTAATTTTCAAACAATATATTCCCTTTCTACTTTGAATGACTTCTGAAGTGCTACACATGAAGTGCCCTTTGTATCACAGTTAGCTACTGAAAAATAGGTCCTTTAATTAGCTCTCTAACTATATGAAAAATAATTTCCTTAGCTGTATTCTGCTTACAGAAATAACCTCTTAAAACACTTCAGCCGCACAATATTACAGCAGAAAAGCCTCAAAACAGTAACAACACTGTAAACCACAACTGATGTAACAATTGCACAATTTTAACTCAGCACATACCTAACACAACTTTTTCCCAGAGCAACTTTAACCCCAGTGTTTTTCTGCCCAGAGAAGGCTTTACCTGCAAACACGTGCCCCCCGTACAAACCTCTCCGAGCTCATCACCTCTGCTCCTTCCTCCAGAAAGGGGGGAGGCCTTCCTCCATCCCTGTTATTATACAGGCTCAGGTGGGGGCTAATACAATTACAGCAATTGCCCCCATGCCCCTCATGTGCCCCCTATAAAGGAAATCAGGTGCCTCTGCAGAGCATTTAATTGCTGTTTGTAAGCACAGCTCTTAGCAATTTCTTTAAAAACTCACTTCCAGAACAGATTACTGCCTTAACAAAAATAAGCTGCTATCTCATGTTCTCCTGCAAGTGCCATGGGAGGTAGCTGTGGGCAGTCTGTCTGCTATTTTATTTTCCTGTAATACAGCTGAGATTTGAAATGTTAACCTCTGTAATCCAAGTGAAAGCAACCTACATGTTTTAAATGCTACTTTTTTCTGTCTCCACTGTTATTAAATTCTAAGTGTTGTGAATTCCAGTTATCACTGTAGTTGTAAGAGCAATAGGCTTACCACTTTTATTTTTCAAAAACATCAATGTAAAACATATACTAGTAACTGTTTTTAATGTCAGCTACTCCAGTAGCTACAGGAGGAACAGTAACTAACAGTCAAGTGGGAACTTGTGCTCTATTTTCTAGCTACAAAACAAATGTCAGCCAGGCTGAATGGTTTGAATAAAAGTTAACCTGAATTATATAGATATATTTTGCCTCTTCCTTAAAGAAAAGCAGTTACAAATTGGAGGGATTATAATGCCTCATAGCCTGCTGCTTATAAAATCTTGTCTAGGGAATTTCATTGTTTAGAAACATACAAGTACAAAGCATATACATTTTGAGCACAGATGGCTTCCTAACTGAGCACTCACTTGTTTTCATTACTGTGCTCTAATATCACAAATCTTTCATATTTATAATGTGAAGCTGTGAATGTGCCAGACAAGTCACCTTACTCTGAATATACCAGGATTTACTTCCAAGTACAACACAGATGGACTGAGCAAGACCATATACTTTATTTTTAAATGTTAACACCAATTTGAACAATTTCAGACAATATGTAAACATCTAAATAGTAGCAAAAGGTTATGTATCTTCTTAAGGGCTACTGTGGGCAGCATTTGGGAGCTCTGTCAGTACAAACATCCATGGGGAAAAACCCCTTTTTCTAGCTCTTCTTCCTCGAGAAAAATGGACAGCTTAACAGTTCCTTTGGAATACTGAGCAAGAAACCCAAATATATTCCCATTCCAGAACAGTTTGGCAGTAGTGATCTCTGTGTAAAAGCTCGGAAACTCCTGAAACATCTATCATAAAAACTTGTATTTCTCTTAAAGTAGAACAAAAAACTAAAGAATTGAATTGCAGAAAGTGTTAAGCAACCCTACTGATATTTCTGGAGGCTCTCCAGATTATCTCTGAGACTTATATCCTTAATAAAGGATTTTTTTTGTTATATTGCTCTAACTCTGTTCTGTTCTCTAACACTGTACAGGCCTTTAGAATGAAGATTGGTGTGGAAGTATATTGATGTTCCTGTGACTTCTATAGGAAAATAGGTTAATTATAACACTAAGCCTTGAATTTATCCAAATGTGTAGAGAAATGACTGCATTCACCTCATATGTCTACCTGACAGGTGGGTTTAAATATATATTCAAGTTCAGAGACTGCAATGCACTTGCAGAAAAGGTAAACCAGTTAGAGCTGGAATTGCAGAATTCAGTACAACCCTTGAAAAGACAAAGTATAAAACCCAAACTAAAACTTTGTGTTAGTACTGATTTCAAAGCTTATCTCAAAGCTGCTCCAGCTTTGTGCATGCCAGCAGTGGAAGTAACTGCTTCTGCACCTTCCTTCACCTTCAAGAATATTTGGTGTCTTCCCCCTGCTGTTGAAGGTTTTAATGTGTAATTATTATGTAAGGAAATGGGCAAACAGGCACTGCAGTGTGGAGTAATGGCTTTATGAGTTACAGATTACTTGTGCAAGCACTTCCTCTGGCACAGGAAGGCAGAGATTAGTGTTTGCCACTCTTCTGATGTAGATCGAATCACATTATACCTCAGGGTGATACTGCAACAACAAAATATAAAGGCACAGTACAGAATACAGTTATTGCACACCTGTTCTTTCAGGAGGAATCAAAAGGGAGAAAACTTCCTTGTTCTGTTCCACTTGCAGTCAGGGACTATCCTAAGTGGGTGGACATCTCACAGATGTTCATCTGGTTCACAGGTACTGAAGCCCACCAGGCTAGCATCACTTTACCCCAAAGCTGTTTAACCTTTCAATGATTCTATTCTCAGCATTCTTTCCTAGTTTAGCCTTACCAGGGCTCTGCCCATAACCCACCTTGTGTGACTTGTCTTTCATTTTGACCTTGGTCTTCTATTCTTTAAACTAAGCTCTCGTATTCAATTTTGTTCTGTCTGCATAGTATCATTCTAATTTATAGATTAAAAATGTTTCAACCGGCTTGTTAATAAAGTTTTTCTGAAAACAGCAGCTCAGAGCAGTGGCAGCTTGTTCACTAAAGACATTTTCAAACCTTGGACACTAGTACACCACCAGAAAATGTTCATAATGCTGCGGGCAGGTCAAAGAAAAAGCACATCAACACCCCAAGACAAGGTGTAATGAAATGTTTAAAACATATCTGACCTTTCAAAAGGACATACACCCTGTTAAAATCTACTGACCTATGAAGATTACTACACCACTTTAGGTCCAACAGCAATTCTGACAGTAGTCTCTTCTTGCCTCTGGCTGAGAATGGCCTTTTGGGCCTGCTCTTCTGGACGTGCAAAGCAGGCATGTCTGCTGCCAAGGGCCTGGAGAGAGGCTCAGAGAGGGCTGAAAAGGGCCTGAGCCTTTTTTTTTTTTTTGGATCCTGAATTATCTGTGCTGTTTTGTTACAAACACAGCTGTGGGGTGATCCTGCTCCCTCCAGGTTCCTGAGGTATGCATGCAGTGTATCAGCTGTGCACATGGCATTCCTCCATGACCTCAGGAAACCAGAGGCTTGTACAGAGCTAAAAATACAGCTGCTTGTCAGACTAGATTGATGAAGCATTCTACAGCCAGAGACCTTGAATGCCAACAACAGCCCGTTTCAGGCCACTATTTTTTTAACTCCTTAAATTGATTTGATTCATCCAACTCAAACAACTTAAATAGTACAATTTGAATCTAGGCTTTTTCAATTGTTTTGGGTGCAGGTGATACTTATCTTAGGGTTTTTTGGTAATCTAGAAGGCCTACTTCCTGTGTTGAAATAAAAGACATGTATTTAAGCATCTCCCTAATCAATGAGCTTCTAGATGCTTTTGATGAACTATAGGCTCAATTTAAAACTCAGGCTATGCAGAAGTGGTTTTGTGTAATGGCCATGATGGGAGGAAAGAAACCAGAACTTACAACTCCAGCATCCTTGTAAGCTTCTGCCTCTTGACAAGCTTGATCAATGATCTGGGTCAATGGAAGAGAACTTCTTGGTGTCCCTGCAAGAATAATGCTGCTTACCCCAGGGCATGCACAAACCAAACCCATGGACAGTACCAGCTTTGGGTAGGACATCCACGGGGACTGCATACTGAAACAGGGACATATAGGGCAAACTTGTTCAAAGGCTGCCCTATCTCCTTGTGACACGCCTCAGTGACATCTCTTTCCTTAGCTGAACTTGGCAGAGCTGCTGTAACCATTCAGCTCCTAAATCTAATTCACAAACTTGAGGAATGTCTGCTATAATCCCCTGCTGCATTAGGTCTGCTCTTAGCTTGCTATTCACATACTTGTAATTTATCCTGCATTAGTGATGTTCCAGACAGTACAAGCTATGGGCAAGACTGACCTCTAGGTCAGCATAGAACACCTATGCTAAACAACAGTGAGTTTCAAACCAGCTAAAGTAATCCTTAATCTGCAAGGTTGATTGTATCTGATCTTCATTGCAGAAATACACACATACACATTTTGCTGGAGTTCAATTAATTTCCCTTAAGACCAAAGTCTCTTCTGATATTTGGGCTCCTACGGTCAGGCAGTGGGAGTCTGAAACGGGGACTGTGCTGAGCCCTGTGTCAGCTCTGTTAGCTGGCCTGACTTCACAGCACAGGGTGAGCTGCCCACACCGCCTGGGGGCTGCTTCTGGGAAAATACGGGGCACCGTGAGCTCTGGGATCAGCCTGTCAGGGGGAAGGTGGGCTGTCCTAACCAGCTCTGCCCACCCTGAGCCCCTGGAAAGGTGGACGAGGAGGCCAGGCTGGAACAGATCCTGCCTGTTGTCTGAGCTTCCCACTGCCTTCAGGGCATGAGAGACTCTATCCAACCTCCATCCTATCCCAACGCCCATTTGTGCTACTCCCTAACCCTTGCTTCTTGAAACACAGAGCTCACCAAACCCAAATCCTTGTTTTCTCAGCCCAGGTCCCTATGTGGAACTGTTTCCCGCCTTTTTTACCTCTGAAACGGGGAGCGCCCAAACTTGCGGCGCTTCATGAGGGGCCCGTGGTTGCGGTGAAGAGACAGCCTTCCAAGGGGACCGCACCCGGGCTAAGGGGCGACGCCGGCGACCCAGACCCGGTCCTGGTCCTGGTCCTGGTCCGGGTCCCACCGGCCGTGCCGCCCGCCCGCCGCTTACCTGGCAGCGCTCCCACGTGCACCATCCCGACGACCGCCGCCCTGAGCCGCCCGAACAGCCCGGGCCGCTGCACGGTCTGCGGGGAGGGAAGGAGGGCGTGAGCAGAGCCGGGCCGGGCAGGCCATGGTGGCGGCCCCGGCCCCCGCCGCGGACCGGGACAGAGACCGGGCCGGGGCCCAGGGCCGGGACAGGACCCTCAACCCCTCAGTTCAGTTCAGTTCAGTTCGGTTCGGTTCGGTTCGGTTGGGTTCGG
>VZSE01000985.1:1611695-1671952 GCA_013398275.1 Promerops cafer | reverse complement strand
GGCTAGCGCCCGGCCCGCCGCCGGGCTGGGCCCCCGCGCCCTCGCCCTTGCCGCCCTTTGTTGGGGGTGCGGGCCCCACGCGGTGGGCCGGGGGCCGGGTGGGCCTGCGGGGCTGTGCTCCTGTGGGACCAGGCGCGTGTCACAGTGGCCAACAGCTGCTTGGCCCGCGGTTTGTACTCCCGAAGTTTTATGTCGCTTTTTGTAGTTCTTACAGGATCCTGATGAAGAAATTGCCAAAATGGAGATGACTAGAAAAAAGCCGTGTGAAAAACAGGTAATTCATTTGGCTTTATATGTAAATATTATAGTCTTTCTTAACCCTGTTCTTACTTTGCAGTACATTATTATTTATCTTAACGTGGTGAAACAGGTATGCTGCTGCCACATGCTACATAGCAGTGGGCAAGGGGGACTGTTTGCCCTTGTTGATGATGGAGTGTGCAAAACAATTCACTTCCTTTATGTGGTTTTGAAGCCTTCGTAAGACATAAGGCCTGTGTTGGTCTGAAACATTATGTCAATGCTGAAGTGAATTCAGCTATCCTGGGGTTGCAAGGGTGCACCTGTCAAGCCTTTAGACCTACTCTTCATTTACTTCTCTAGAGAGGTGCAAAAGTACAGTCATGTGCTTCTGTACCTTGTACATGTGCTCCTGTAGCTTGCTGGCCAAAGCACAAGGCACTTAAGCATGCAGACAGAATTGTCTCTTGAGGTGGTTTTCTTTGCAGTCATGTCCCTACTTCTCTGTCATGTGGGAGAGAGGAAAGCTTCCCCTTTTCTTTTAGCACCAGCTCTATTCCCATTGATAAGGGTAACTGTCAGACAGACTAATTAAGGGATTCCTGATTAGAACGTGGAAGTGTGTACTAGATGCTCATGGTATAGTATAATAGGCTTTGTTTCTCTGCAGAATGAAGGAATATTTCTGTAAAGTCACTCTACCTGTGAAAATCAGTCCTGAAGTGGAGGTTGATAGTGACCATTGCCAGCTTTCTCAGTAAGGCATGTAGCTGAGTTATAAAGTCAAAACTAACTTTACTGTTGTCCTTTAGTTCCCTTTGTGTGCTTTCCATGTTCTTGAAAAAGCTTTTGGTATCTGTGTTGGATGCCGTGTTGGTGTGTGATGTTGAAAGTGTGGTGCTTTTGTACCTTAAGTAGCCTGTGTTCTGGAGTAGGTTCATTCCCCTCCTTTTTTCCCTGAGTACATGCACACCTGCTCAGTCACTGTCACTGGGCCTTCAGCCTGTCACTGCACACGCAGGGTGATGCTGAAGTTGCAGAAGTCACGGTCAGGGTGTGCAGCCTGTCCTTATTTGGTAGGCGAGGCTGTGCATAATGTAGCACATCTAACCCGAAGTGGCAGCTGGAAGTTCTAAGACTGAAGTGCTACCATAACAGATGGGCATCATTGTTTGGAATGGCCTCTGCTTGTTGCAACTGCGTACACTAGTTATCAGTCAACATATTAAGCAGGGCTCAAATGGTGAGCATTTAATGAGGGGATCTCTCCTTCCCTTCTGTCTTTCTTTTGCACAGTATATTAAACTAATTTCTCACTTCTGACAAGGAAGAGCTGCCTGTCCTTCACTGCAGCTTTCTCCTTCACCAGAAGATTCATTCTGTTTAAACTGAGCAAGGCCTTCTTGTGCATGTTTATTGCACAATAACAAGGTATTTGTTAGAAAATCTCAACGGGGACCCAATTTTACTGTCTTCCAGAAAGACAGTGGAAGGAAACTTGAAGTATTGTTTGCATATGTTGATCTTCAACTTTGAAAGCAGATAAAGACTTCCAATTTTGTCTTCTTGTTTGTGCTCTTGGCCTGGTAGCCATTCAGTGTTACTTCAGGAATAATAGGTAAACTAAAACTTAGATAATTTAAGCAGTAGGCATCAAAAATCTTTACTTGGGAATTTTTCAAGGTAATTACAGGATGCTGGTGGAATTTGACCCTTTCATTCTATAAACAAGAAATAATATCATGCCTATTTATCTTTTCCTACATAGATAAGGTATTTTTGTTGTGACGAAGTAGCCAGATTGTTCCAGATTTGGTTAAAAAGCTAACATTTGGCTGCACAGCAGCAGCTCTTCAGTCTATGGTGTGACACAAGCTATTCTCTGATATAAATTGCCATGGACCACTAATGAGAATATGTTTACGGTTCCAGCAGCAGTATAGCAGGCTGGAATGATAGCCAGGGCGACAGTTATTCTGTGGAGACATGACAGTTCTAAAATGCAAGCAGCTATAAATCCACTGCAGCCTATACCACATGACTTCTACATTAAATAAATTGTTTACTGACACTACTTTATCCACAAGGCAAAATATCAGACTCACATCCCACTTTATGACATCTTCATAGTCAATTCATTAGTTTGTTTCTGTGGAACATAAGGCCCCAGTTCTTAATTAGGATGCCGTTACCCTTTATGTGATGAAAGGTTGGCTATATCATCAGGTCTGTGACAGCAGAATATTGCATAAATTCTGTGTTTGATTTTGGAGAACGGGCACTGTTTTAATTCTGCTAACAATTCTCATACTAATTCTGTCTGCTTTGTGGGGATGAATACACTTCCAAGGCTCCATGTATAACAAAATTCATCTAACTAGATTAGAATAATCTGTGTAATTGTGATACAAGTTGCATGGTCACCTCCATATAAAGTGAAGAATTGAATCTAGAAGTTAGTTTCTTTAGATGAAACCAGCTAATGTTTTCACATGTAAAGGTGGAATAAACTCTCAGGAAGGAGTTTTGGTCAGTTCCTCACTAGATGTTTTCCAGAATCTGATTTTAGTGTTGTCAGAGTGTTCCACCTAAGTGTTTTGAAAACATAATCCAAAAAGTTTCTTCTACTAATCTAGATTAACTCTGGAAGATTCAATTAAAAAACCAAACAAAACAAAGCCCACAAAAAAGGAGTCCAAGCTATATCCAGATTGAGAACCTGACGTGGCTCTAATCTGGATCAGGACATTTAGACTCTTATTTAAAAGGAGTAGAAGATCCTATGCTATCCCAAGGGGATTGGAACAGCTTAATAGTGTGAGTTGCTCTTTTCTGTCCTGTTTACTAAATCTGGAATTCCTTCTGATGGCAAAGAAAAATTCAATACTTCAAAGTAATGCATCCTATGAGTGAAAAATGGCTAGAATTATAGGTCTTGTGATTTCTGATGGGCAAACTGAGGCTGTGGACTTGGAAGTGATACCGTTGTCTGTGGTATAAGGTGCTGCTTTTAGGGTGACAGGCCTGTTCCCCTGCCATGATTTCCATGCTGAAAACCTTCTGATGTTGCTGTTTGAATGTAGTTCTGTGTCATTCTCTTCCTCTTCTGCTGCACTCCTTGCTTGTCAGTGGAAGCTCATTCTGGTGGCTCCTAGCTCACACTGAGGTACACAAGTGTTTGTATTTTTAGGTGTTTCTTCTTCACTGAAGGGTCCTGCCTGGCTTATAACCAATAACCCCAGTGGTCATTACCTGCTGTTTTGTGTCTGATCTATATCCTGAAGGTTGTTCAAAAAGTTTAATTTCTATGAATGTTTGATGTATGAGTGAATGGTGACATGCTGCAGGAAACTGAGGCCTGCTAATGTTTGAGCTTTAAAAAGACCCCACCTCTGAGCTCCTGGGTTTTCTCTGTTTGGAGCTGCATGGGCTTGGGTGCTCTAATGGGCCTATCACCCACCTTCTGCCCTCTTGGTACCTCTTCTCCTAATGAGCCTTCTCATGTGCTTAGTTCATTTTCTCCAGTCTGTGTCTTGTTCTTAGGCCTGAGATAGAGATCTGCATCTGATTAGTTGCTCCTGTACCTGGAATGTTACCGTGGGTATCACCAAGCTTTCTTGCTGTGCTCCACATAGATTTGAAGAGGCCATTCTCTCCACTGACTTTTTTGCTTGTGTGCTGCTTCAGCTGCTGTTTGTCTCAGAAGTAAGCTCAGGACTGTAGTGTTTCCTCTGTTAGGCTGCACAGATTCTGGGTAATATCTGTTGCTTTCTGACAGGTCTCCACTTTTGGATTGGCTCTGTGCAAGCCCAAAGGAAGTTCTTCATGGTTTCCTCATACCCTCCCCACCTTAAACTGTTCCTTTTTTCAGTGGTGGCTCCTATTTCCTTACAGTTGCAGCGTGAGGTAATGCAGTTTCTTGATAGTGTTTCTTACTTTCGATTGAGTGTCTTACTAAATCTGCTTTAAAGATTCAAGAGTCTGATTGATATGTTCATTCTCAACCAAAATCTGTGCCAGAGTTATGGTGCTCCCTTACCTAAACGAATTAATTCCTGTCTCCTTCCCCAGTAGGCTGCTTTCTATTGAGGCCCTGCACATTAGTTTTGTTCTTGTCTCTAGCTAAGCTGTGTACTTAACGGTGTTGCTCACATCTTTTCCCCAGTGCCTTGTTAAGTGACATTATGTTGTCAAAAACTTTGTTTTTCCTTCTTTTCAAAACACCTAAAAGGCTCTTGAACTTTGATTTCTATTTCCTTATAGAAAATTGAGTGTGGTGAAATATTTTTAGTATTGTTGCATGTGATGTGTCTGCTTTGAGAGTTTTGTGAGCAAGTCTCTTGTCCTTCAGAAGCTGCTGGTGTAGTAGGCACCTTTAAATAGATACTGTATAATGTACTGCTTTTCTGTTTGCTGATTAACTGATAAGACAGCACTTCTCCAAAGGCTGTTGGCAGCTGGGCTTGCTGTGCAGTTTGGAGAACAAAGTGTGACTAAAGTCTAGTTTTGAGGGAGGACAAAAATTAACTTCAAGCAATGCCGATGTGACATTTTCATTTGAACTTTTGATTTGTAAGGAATCTGTAGTTTTTAAGATAAAGATACTATTCCCTTGTTTTGCCTCTTCCCCACCCAAATTAAATCCTGGCATGGCTGGGTATGTAGCTATCCTATATTTGCATGTAGAACTCCCAAGAAGAAAAAAGGCTGATCTGTATGTCAGTAACTCAAAGGGCAAAGCAGTCTTAGCTGCGAGAGAACTGTGAAATGTGGTTTTTGTTTCATCAAGTCAGTGGTTTCTGTTTGTGAAACTGGTGCAGGAGGGAGCCATTTTGCTGGAAAGTGATGTCATATGTAAGAAAGATGGCAAAAATCAGCTGTGGAAGCTTTTTTGCAGGAGTTGAGGTTTCACATAGTGTTTTACTTGATAGTGCCTAATGATTGTTCTGAACTTGTTTTTAGTGGTTTTTTTTAGCACATTAGAAATCTATTAGGGAGTTCTGTCCTTTTAGTGGTGCAGAACTGATCAGTTTGCAGCAAGATGGCTGACTTCAGTGTTAAACAGAAATGCCAAATTTTAATTTGCTTAGGCATGATGACGCAGTACTGGCTTTGTATTCTACTGCAAATAAAGTAGTATTTTCCTGAGGCCCTGTGTGAAGTGTGCAAGATCCTGTTTTAAGAGTTGGATGGTAGAAGAGTAAGCCTAGACTTAAGTTCTGGTCCGAATAAAAGTTGAAAGGACATGACAGGTGAAGTTTTGGATATCTGATGTTTGCAGACCATGGTAGAATTCAACATACAAAATTATCAGCTTGACAGTTTAGTACCAGTTGCTTAACATGTACTTGACTGTCTTTTGAAAATTGGGTCATATATACTTTGGGTTTTTATCTTAACTCTGCTAAATGAATGAGTACATAATTCTACAAACTATTTGCTGTGTTCGCTGTCTGAAATGCTTTGCATGAAAGCATGGCTTCAGACGTGTTACCTACATATTCCTTACCAGAAATCCTGACCTCATATTTGGGTCTTTGAGTTCCACCTGCTTCTTCTTTACCTGAGGGCAAGTATGTTTTTGGTAAAAATCAAATGCAGCATGAGAGTAGGAGGTTCTGACTTGGGTATCCTTCCATGAAACACTTGTGGTCCTTCAAAAGGAGAACACGGTGAATGTTCTTCAGCTTTAGTTGCAAACTTTCTCGACTTATAAGCAACACGCCCTCTACTCAGCACAGGTGAGGCCACATCTGTAGTGTTGTGTCCAGTTGTGGGCTCCTGTAAAAAAAAAAGAGACTTGAGCATACAAGAAAGGGTCCAGAAAGGTCCATTAAGGTAATTCAGGAACCAGAGCATCTTGCCTATAAGGAAAGGCTGAGGAAGCTGGGGCTGTTTAGCCTGGAGAAAAGAAGGTCTGTGATGATTTGTGTCAACTGTTTATAACTATTTGAAGAGAAGATGTAAAGAAGATGGAGCCATGCTCTTCTTTGTGTGATGGGACAAGAGATGGACACAAACTGAAGCAGAAGAGGTTCCCTCTGAATATCATGGAACACTTTTTACTGTGAGGGCAGCCAAGCATGGCACAAGTTGTCCAAAATGTTGTAGAGTCTCCATCCTTGAAGGTACTCTAAAGCCTTCTGGACATGGTCCTGGGCAACTGGCTCTTGGTGGCCCTGTGTGAGCAGGGAGGTTGACGAAAAGACCTAGAGGTACCTTGCAGCCTCTACCATTCTGTGATTGTGTGCAGCTTAAAGAGATAAGACATTGGCAAGAAATTGTGACAGAAGTTAAGAGTATTTTCTATCTACAACTAAAACAATTACTTAAAAAAGCACAGTGTAAAATCTCCTGTTTGATTGGGCAGATGTCCTGGAATAACATTCACGAGAACGCCCACATGCTGATTCCCACTCCGGACAAAGACGACGATCCCGTTCGTGTTGATTACTCGCGCTTTATCCATCTGAGCATTGTTCCCACCAGAGCTACCCCGCTGCCAGCTCTAGGGTGAGTGTGCTGGGCTGCTGCTGCTCTGCCTTCCTCTTGTCTCATGATCCAAGACTAAACATTGATCTCTCTTAGCTGGGCAAACAGGGATGATGTATGGAAAAACATGATAAACAAAGAAGAGACCTACGTGAGGGATAAATTCTACATGCAAAGGCACCCCCAGCTGCAGCCTAAAATGAGAACCATCCTTCTAGACTGGCTAATGGAGGTAAGCTTTTCTGTGCTTGTGAGTGCTTCAAGTGTGCTTTTGTTGAAGTGCACTAATAACTGTCATGAGTGCACTTCAAGAGCACGTTTAGCTCCAGATACTTGTCTTCATCTTAAATTTTGTCAATGAATGGCACCAGACTTAAAGAATATATGATGTATTGAGCTGATGATTTGCAAACTGTCAATATATTCTTATTCATTTAGATTGATAGTGGATAATAATCAATTTGTCCCTAACACAGGATAAGCTTTTAAGGTCACACTGCAGAGAAAGGCTGAACAAATAATTACGAAAGTCACTGTAAGAAGGAAGGTGGGTAGCTCTGAGATCAGATCCATCTCCCAGCCTTTTATTTTTGCAGAATGTGCTACAACTCCTCTGGTGTCTGAGTCCATTTTGCTGTTTGGATGACTTGGAGGCATAATCCCTGTTCTTAGTTTTCAAGTGCTTGTGAGAGTTTTCTCTTCTGAGGTGTTGGAATGATGGATCTTTGCAAAAAATGAGAAACTGATGTTCTGACACTGTTGGAACATGTGCTTGCATTTCCCAGAAGGGTTTTCACTCTGATCTGTTTTTTTTCTTGGAAGTTACTGTAATGACAGTCATCTTGTGTCAAAGGAAACTGTTTAACTTTGCACTTAGCTAACATGTTACTTCACTTTTCATAGCAGTGAAGTAGAAAGCCAATATAAATTTTGTATCTGTCTCATGCTTTTTTTAATACATATGTAGCATCTAGTTTTGACTTTTTAACAGTGTTCTTGACCATTGTAATCTCTGTTGACTCTCCAGGTTTGTGAAGCCTACAAACTTCATAGAGAAACTTTTTATTTAGCACAAGATTTCTTTGATCGCTTTATGGCAACACAACAGGATGTTGTAAAAACACTATTGCAGCTTATTGGTGTCACTTCTCTATTCATAGCAGCAAAGCTTGAGGTAAGTGTCTCCAGGTTTACTTAACATAAAAATGTGAATGGACACACAGCACACTTATTGGATGCTGGACACATCGTGGAAGGCTTTATGGAGTTCGATGCTATCATTTTATTCAAATGGGAGACAGAAGAAAGATACTTTTTTCCCTTCCTTTTCAATGTTCCTGTTTTTTTAGAAGTGGGTAAAATTATGCTGTTAGCTAGTTTTCTCATTAGAGAATTCAGTGTTAGAATAAATCTAAAGTTTCAGTTGCTAAAGGAATTTTTGGCTGGCTGCTGTATACAGAGACCACTTGTTGCAATTTCATTGCAATAGAGTACCTACTGTGTCTGAGCTATTGTTCGTTGGAACAATTTGAACTACTAAAACACACAGTGCTTTTTAAGTTCTTAGCTGTTTAAGAGATCTGCTGTTCAGTCTGTTCTTAAGCAAGAGATAAAAGGCCTTTTCTTTAGGATATTTAAAGAAAATCTTGATGTCAGTTATGATACAGTCACAGTGGTGCTGTAGTCAAACAATGTAGGTTTGTACTGATCCATCAAAGTTGGAGTTGAAGGCTGTGATGAACAAGAAATCTGTGTCTATTAAAGGCAGAGAACACCAGGATTTAGAAGCAGTGGTTGTTCTGTTTATTTCTTTACTTTTTGTTACAGTAACACATGAAACTAGTTGCAACCTATTCCACAAATTAAATAGTTGATCTCCTGTCTTTCAGGAAATTTATCCACCAAAGTTGCACCAGTTTGCCTATGTTACAGATGGAGCCTGTACAGAAGATGAAATCATTAGTATGGAATTGATCATTATGAAGGTAATATTTAAAAGTGGAATTAGTTTTTAAAAATGTATAGCATAATCAGACTAAAAGCAGAGCCGCTCAGTTAATGTTAGGTGCTGCTAAGAGGCACAATTTCTCTTACTAATTAGAAAGCAGTGTTTTCTTTAGGTAACAAGTGATCTAAACCACCAGTATGTGTGTATTAAAAAAATACTTGTTCCTTGACTGTATTAGCAGGAGGAGCTACAAGAGAGTATTTGATTTGCATGTTTTAAAGATGCCTTAACCAACTGAGATTAGAGCTTCTGATTGTCAAACCATCTTGCATGGTTTAAGTTAGGAACTTAAATTGGCCCTGAAGTCTTGTGTCTGTCTGTTCTTTCAGGCTCTTAATTGGAACTTAAATCCACTGACAGTTGTATCGTGGCTAAACATTTACCTGCAAGTTGCATATTTAAATGATCTTTATGAGGTAATGCTGCCACAATATCCCCAGCAGATATTTGTACAAATAACAGAGGTAAGACTGATTTCCTTCAAATGCTGTTTTGCCTGAAAAAGTGCTTTTGTGTCATGCTTACTAAACATCTGCTGTCTTTTAGCTCTTGGATCTCTGTGTGCTGGATATTGGCTGCTTGGAATATACCTATGGAATACTTGCAGCATCTGCTTTGTATCACTTCTCTTCATCCGAGTTGATGCAGAAAGTTTCAGGTATTGGCATTTATAAACTTAAATCTCGTGTGTTGACAAATGTTATCTCTTCGTTCAGGCAGATAAGCGTGTCTTGTGTTGCAGGCTATGAATTCTGTGAGATAGAGGACTGTGTGAAGTGGATGGTCCCGTTTGCCATGGCTCTGAGGGAAGTAGGAAGCTCCAAACTCAAACACTTTAGTGGGATAGCTCCTGAGGATTTGCACAATATACAGACGCACATAAACAGCTTTGATTTGCTGGTATGTACCTGCAGAATAAAGACAAAAACCTGTCTGTAATATCTCTGAAGTCTTGTTTCTTTGGTTAGGACATAGTCAACTTCAGTGAAGCATGAACAGGTTGAGACTGAGTGTATTTAGATGACAAAAGGCATAAAGTTGTAGTCCGAATCCAAAATTCTCGAGACAAAGACTTGTCTTGGGACTGACTTGGTCAGTATTTAGTTTAAAAAGACGATTGTGCCTTCAGCCTCTCATCTCAAACAGCATATAATTACCCTAGAAATCAAAAGTGTTTCTCTATCCTTTGGGGTACTTCAAATACCATGTGTTAGACCTTTCTCTCTAGGAAATACCACTAATATAGTCTTGTCTGAGCCAGAGAAAAATAAAGATTGATCACTTGAGACTGATCTAGTGGGATTGTTACATGACAGTGGTCATTGACAAGCAGTGGAGCAAGAGTGGTTTTTAGTGTGGGAAACTTGCAGAGGATCAAAATCTTGTTCAGCAAATTGTGGTTTAAGCTATTGGGGTTATTATTTCTCTTTAAGTTATTGAATTGTAGGTAGAAGTTAAAGTTCTTCCTGCTCAGTTGTTTCTGAATTTTGCTTTCTTGAAGGTACAGGAGTGCTTGTACATTATGTATACCTAATGCTGATCATCAGGTTCCAAAAGCTATTACTGATCTCTTGGAGTTGTACTGCAAGAGACTACTGTGTACTGTGTGATTTTTCAGTTACTGTTAGGAAGGTTAGATATGGATATGCATTTCCAGATTAACAATCTATCAGATTATAAAATGCTGAATTCTATTGATCTGTTGCGTAAACACACCAAAGTAAAGATTTTTTTCTTTTTCATGTGCTTTCAGGACAGAGCTCAAGCAAAACAAGCCATATTGGCTGAGCAAAATAGGACTTCACCTTTCCCCACTGGTGTCCTTACACCACCACAAAGTAGTAAGAAACTGTCTTCTGGACTGCAATCAATATGACTTTAGGAACTGTTGACAGACAGTTTTGCTGAAGTGCCTGTTCTGGTTTTAGCTCCTGCTCTATTACAGAAATGCTGCCAGTGAAGTTCATAAGCTTTCACAGAATCTGAAAAGGAAACCTTACTTTCATGTGACAGAAGTTTTTTTATTTGAAATAGTTTTATGGAAAGTTAAAATATTTTAAAGAAATGGATCAAGTACACCAGCCACTTGAAAGAACACTGAGGTGTGCTCCAGATGCTGCTACGGAGGGTGATGCTTGATCAACTGTTCAGAAAAAGGGCTTGAAGTTTAGATTAGTTACTGTGCCTGTTTGTCCTTTGGGTAATCTGCAGATTTCTGTCCCTCATTGACAAATGGGCAAAAAGTGCTGTGGAAGACAACATTTCAAAGCCTCTTTTTTGAATGGTTGGCTTACAACTTGATGCCTTTTAAAAAACTCTTTATTGTAAAAGCTGCTATGTCTCTGTGTATTCATTTTTAATAAAAATGCTGTCTAAGACAGCTGATTTTATGTATATTTTTATATTTCTTTTAACTATGATCAGTTAAGACTTTTTTCAGACTGTGACCATTAATAAGTGTGGGAGTTGGGGATGAATAGTGTAGTAACTATTGCTTTATTTATTTACCACTATTGGCTTACCCATGGAAACTTTTTATTTGGATACTAAGGTAAAATTGTCATGTTGGGCTACTTAGATTTCCTCTAGCCAGGTACAGGAGGCTGGGGAGGGGATAATAAACATGACAAGTACATGGGGAATTCTTCCTTAACCCTCTCTGTAATGATCAGCTTACTGGGAAATTCTTGAATCAGGTTGTCTGGATTGTTACGCTTGGGTGTGGTGCTCCGTGAGCGGTGATCAGTAGGAAAAGTCTACCTCTTCTTAAAAAAATCTTTTAAACATTGGGAGTTTGGCACAGTATTTGACAAATAATCACGTGTGCAGAGTTAAATTCTGGAGAGGTATGGGCTTTTTTACAGAAAAGACTTTAACCTTTGCAATGTCTGAGAATCACAGAGGTCCTAGTGGGATGTTTCCTGGAAGCTCATGGTTCTGGAGAAGACGAGAAGACAGAAATAAATGGTTCCTTGATTTTTGCATGTTTTTTGGTGCTGGCTTTGAAGGACTGTTCAATAACACTGAAAACTTCTGTGAGACTACCAGGGTTCATCATGTCCTGCTGCAGATAACTTAAATGCTACAACACTTAATATTTCAGGAAGCTCCTATTCTGTTGTTGGTTAGATTTTTTTTAAACAATAGTTCCCAGCAAGGCTGCTTTTTATTATTTTTTTAAATTATTCTGCTTTTTTCTCTTCCCTGACTCAATATTCTGATAAATGTTAAAGCTTTAATGTAATAAAAATGCCTATGGTAATCAATGGTAAGCAAGTTCTTTGGTGCTGCTGGCTGTTTTTCCTTGCAATGAATGGTTGTAAGTTCTGTGTTAACAAAACAAGTGCAAATATGAGCTGAACATGTTTGCTGGTGCCACTTTGGAGAGGTTTTAATTTCTTGGAGAATTGCATGTCCTAGACAAAGGGGATGTAATAGTTGCTGATTGTTGGAGGATTTGCCAAGATATATTTTGGTGCTTTGTCCTTAAATGTAGAACACAAAATGGGGGTGGATGAGGGAAACTAATTGTCCTGAAAGATGGTCTCTAGGCTTAATTCCTAAATCACCAACCATGATGCAGTGCTAGGCCTTCTGGTGTTTATTTTCGTATCTTGATGCCTTTAAGATGTTTCACAAGAAAACCACAATTCCATTTTTTAGTTTTTAACTGTCTTATTAAAAATGGGGATTGCGTTTAACTGTTCAAGAAAATATCCTGTAGTAATATTAGAGATAATGGTAAACTCTTAACTTCCAGTTTAAACTAAATACTCAGCTATGGTTAATACCCATGCAAGAGTGAATGTACCATGTGTTTCTGGGCTGTGTAGGAAACCAGGATCTGAGAGAGAGATACACCTATGAATTAAACTTGTTCAGACAACAGGCCTCTCTCCAAATGTGATCTCTGCTTCAGATGGTAATCCTGTACCTCCTGTAAAATAACTAATTTTACAACTCTCTTTTGTGGAAGGTCAGCCTCCTTTATTCTGATGGAAGGCAGTGTGTTCAGAGCATAGAGATCCTGGATTTGCAGCTCCACAGGTAGGAATGCAGTCACATCCCAGCTGGGGGACTTACCTTGAGAGCTATTTTCTTACCTTCTCATTTTTTTTAAGAATCTGTTTCTGGTTGTCTGTTGCAACATGTGGATACTGTGTCTGTCTGTCTGGTGCTGCCTTTCTAGGTAGCTTGAAAAAAATTTGCATTGGTTGTTGCAAGTGGAGAAGTTTTTACAGAACAAGAGTACAGGTAATTTTAAGGGAGATAGTTGTCCCTATTAGAAAAAAACCACCCCCCTCCCAGAGGGAGTTTGCTCCCTATTTCTTTGCATGTGGATCCTATTCTCCTAAATTCTAATTCTGTCCCAGTCTGGTGGGGGGAAATAAGGGGACAGTTCTGCCTGGATAGGTAAGAGAAAAAGGTTTGGGGTGTTTGAGCTGAAGTTTGTGCAAAAATGATAAGCTGATACCAAATACTATATTCCTGCAGGCTGTGACCTCAGATGGGTTACCCCAAGAGGTGGGGAGAGGCCTCCAGGGGTGGACAGCCCCAGGGTGATGCAGGAGGGGCAGCACTGGGCATCCCTGAGAAAGCAATTTAGCTGTGCAGTGCTGCACACTCCTCAACTGGAAACTGTCTCTTTAATAGCTCTAGACCAGCATAAAGCATGCTGCAAAGTAAATTGAATTTGCAGTAACCCAGGTGGTGCATGATTATCTTCTCCTCCTGAAAGGTTTGTCGTAACAATGCATCAAACCCTCACCTTGGTCTGAAAGCTGGGGGCATCAGAGAAACTGAACAACAGAAATGAATCCAGTGCTAATTTTGCATTACTGCTACTGTAACACTGGAAGTTGGGGGTTGCTGTGGATGTATTGAAGGAAGTAGCCCCCAGTGAGCGAGCTGAGGCTGCAGTTGTGACCTGGGGTGGAGAGGAACAGTGCTGGTGAGCAGAAAGGATGGAGGCATGGCGGTCCCCACTGAGACAGCCAGATGCTCAGCTCTTGTAAATGCTGTAGGTACCCAACAGAAATAGTTATTGTATAAATAGTTCATAGAAATAGTTCTGCATAGCTTGTCTGCCCTAAAGCAGGAAGCATGGTCTTTTTCTGTGTCTATGTCTAGGTCTCAGCTCAGCATCTCCTCTTGGTTCTCAGGAATTACAAGACGAGGGATTTATGACATCCCTGCTTGCACAAGGAGGCAAGAGGCAGCCCTCACAGCCTGGCTCAGGGGTCTCTCTATTCCTGGGTGCTGTTTGCTGCCCCCACAGCACAGCAGCCTGAATCCAGGAGCACACCCGGGTGGCTGGAACACCCCTCCTTCAGCCAGGCTGTCAGGCCACACCTCACTGCCTGTGTAGGAGGCCTGCAGCAGCATCCACTCCGGGGGAGATGTCAGGGAGCCTGAACTTCGCTTGGGAGCTGCCAAAGCCTAAATGGGCTTCTTTGCAGGCTTTTCTTGGAGCAACAGCTGCAAGGTGAAGCTATGGAGCAGCTGGGGGTCAGTGTGCAGTGCAGCAGGGACTGGGGAGAGTGCAGGGTGACTTTAGATGCACCAGCTACACCTTGTTTGTTGGCATGAACCTTCTGTTCTGGGAATTCAGGGAACTGCTGTCTCTAGGTGTTTATCAACATGCATTTAAAGCACCAGATTATTCATACCCCATCTTCCACAAGCCTCTACTGTCAAAAAAAGAGACACTGGCATATGCTGTGAAATGACACAGGTTAGCTTTGTCTAGCCTTGAATTTGTTGGGGATTAAGAACAGCTCTGCCTTGCTGGCAAGGCCAGGGGCAGCTCGGCCTGGACTCTTGTTAGTCTCTGTTCAGGTTTGGTGTTTAAATAGGGGATGTAGCTCTGTCATGTGCTGCCTGTGGCAGGAAGCAGCAGGGCTCTTCCCCTTCTGGTCGTCCTGCCCTCACCCCAGCCATGGGGTGGCCAGTCAAGGTGGAGAAACCGAGAGGTTTGGGGCTTGTATGTTAATTTTTGTGTGTCTATGAGATGGCAGGAGAAAAGTATGTACAAATATGAGAAGACTTTAATGTCCATTTTCTTGTTGTTATAGCAATTTGTGAAACTTCTCTGCTTTGAAGTTAAAACTACAGTAGAGCACCCACTTGGCTTGAGTTGATGAACAGTAAATATTTTGATGACCCTGTGCTCTTTCAGCCACACTATCAGCAAACCAGCTTTAAATTACAAAATGTGTTTCTCTCAGATTTTGAGTAGTCCACTATTGCCACAACTTACACGTAATAAAACATTTAACTAAGACTGCAGAATATTGCAGTGCTGTATGAGCTACCTACTTTCAATCTCTTGAAATAATAAGTTTATGCTAAGTACAAAGGGTAGGTTTGTATATGAAGCTTTTTATTTCTGTTAAAGGTGAGTTTCACATTAGAAAAAGAAAGGAAGTATTCTTTGTAAGCTGAATAAAACCAGGGATTTCAAAACTCTGCAGCCTGGCGTGTCTGAGGGCAAATTAAATGAGATGGCTATCACGGAAGGAAGGAAAACCTTTCTGATCCCAGGGGCTTTGGTCCTACAGATGCTGGCAATTCAGGGGAGCAGACTGTCTACTGGAAGTGCAAATCCACTTGAAAACTGGGTTTGTTTTACCAAGCCAAACACATTCTCATGAAACTCATATACTAAGAAAGCAAATAAGTTTTTATAATGCACTGATTTTTTGATTTTCAGCATGATGGCAATATTATTCAAGGAAGAAAAATACGAAATCCTAAATGTTTGCCTCAGCATATGTTTGCTTGGGCTATGAGGAAAAATTATGTGTGGAGATTCTCCCACCCGGTGCCTGTTCTGTCAGATGTGTCCCAGCCCCTGCTCCTGGGATGGAGGAGAGCAGGTGCCTGACAAGAACTCTCTTTATTTGAGGGGAAAAGATTTCCTTTATCAGAACGTGCTCCTGTGCTCTGTTATGAGTCTCAAATGTTGACTTCTGCCTTGGCTTGGCTAAAGAAGTAAGAGTTTTGTTGCTTTCTTAAATTCCCATGACTCTTGAAAGAAGGGAAGTTACTTTGTTTATGGACAGTGGCTGGAGAGGGGAAATGCTTCTGTAAATCTAAATGCACTTAGTGTCTTTCTGGCAATACTACAGTTGGTCACTCTTCATTTAAAAATCAGTATTTGGTCACATATACTATACTTTTATACTATAAGGGCAACATCAAAGCATCAAATGTTTGGGTGTCTCACAAACTGTATACAGTAGCATTCCTTGAAAATGAAATGATAAGGGGTTTAATCAAGAGCTAAACAATTTTCCTGACAGAGAAAAGCAACAAGCCTAAACATTTTGGAAACATTGGAAAATCATGCAGTTAACAGCCACCCCACAGGCGTGATTTTCCTGGTGCTAAAAGCATGGCTGGGTCTATTTCCTCCCTTTGGGTGGCAGATTGTTTTATTTTCAGTAGGGTCAGCAGCCCAAAGTAACTTATGTACAGATGAGAGTTTCCAGAAAGAAGCTGTTGGTGACACAAGGATGTGAAGTGCCCTAAAGCTGACACGCTCAGACTGGCTGGTCTGCATGAGCAGGGAGAGGACACTTCTCTGGATCTAGGATTGTTGCTTTTTTCTTAAATAGGGATGGAAGAGCCACAACTAAAAATAAGTGGCTTGGCTGGAAAGAGGAGAGCAAAAATGTAATGAAACTGTGTAGGAATGTGTTTGGGCTCCTCCCAAGGCAAAAGGAGAAGTAGGGACAGCTGTGATTTGCTCAGGTTATCGTGTTCAGATTCCAGTTACACAAACTCACCTATGGTGTGCTCTGCATGCAACCAGGATAAATGGTTTGAGCTTTCTTGGATTGGATCCCAGAGCAGCAACATCAGATGGAGAAGAGTAATACAGTGCTTTGTTTTGCAGTTCTGTGCAAGGTGTTTGGATTTTTTTGAGGGGGGGCACTCTATCAGGACACCAGCCTCTGCAGCTCAGCACCTCAGCCCAATTTTTCTACGTGTCAAGAGTTATTGACCATGACAAGAGTTAAAAGACAACCTTTATCTTTTCACCCCATTATCCATCTTCCAGTTCTTACCAGATGCCAACGTCATTTTTGGACTGTATAGCTCACAGTGAGGTTTGGTTGTTACACTTGGGTTTAAGATCAGTCTGAGAATAAACAAGTTGTTTTCTCACCTCAGCCAGACCTGCCAAGTGCTGCTGTCTGATGTGGGTAAAGCTGATGTTTCTGGGCTCGCAGGAGGCACCCCTCTTACCTCTGCCAGAATGATGATGATGGTGATGTTATTTGAGCACAGGAGAGGGCAAGTGAAAACCTTTTTACATCTCTGGCTGGGAAGTCTGCTTGTCAGCCTTGTGAGAGCAGAGAAAAATGCTTTAGTTTTGGCCAAAATCTTGCAGAATGAAGAATGCTCTGAGGAAAGGTTAGCTGATCCTGAGTGGTGTTATTAGTATTCTGGGCTTCAGTCAGGAGATTAATAATAGCCACAGACAGTGTCTCTTCATATTAAAGTGTCTTCACATGAGTAGTTTGGGTGAGTGCAAAAGGACTGCAAGGCACAAGCAAGCTGTCTTGTCTCGCCCCAACTGACAATGAGTCAACACTTTAATATAAAGAACAGACAGTTGGTAACAGTCATTAACATAACAAAGTGCCCTATAGATCACTCCAAATTCATCTGACTGTTTTTAAGCAAATGTTTTCCCCTGAGAAGTGGCAACGGAACAATTTGTTGAATGTTTTGCTGCCTGGGCCACCCTGTTCTGCTGGGAGTGGGAGAGGTGCTGCTTGTGGGATGGCTGGTCTAGAAACCCCTTAGTAGGGGGTGGTATTTGCTTGCAGTGGCTGAGTTGGTTGTTTTTTTTTAACCTGATTTCCTACCAAATCTGGACTCATGGGGTTTCTTTGTGGTTCCTCTCCTTACTTCCCTGTCTCTTGGCTTCCTCCATTGGACAACTTAAGATCTGACTTCTGTTAATGCAGGTAAGAAGAAAAAAAGAGTCAGACAAGCTACTGATCCTCTGTGAAGGAGCAACACAGGTTCAGCCACCGTGCTCTGTGCTTGGCCATGCCCTGGATGAGTGATGGTGGAGGCTCTGTGCTGGCAAAGGCCTGAAGAGAAGAAGGAGGAATTGGGGCCGTAGCACTGGCAGTTGTGATGCACATCTGGCATTGAAGTGGGATCAGTAGAGCCTAAGAGTAGCCCCAAGGAGGGAGGAAATGCCATACACAAGAGCAGGTCTGTTACTCGTCCTCATGGAGAAATTTGCATGACTTCCTTGCATACCATGGTGCTGGGAGGATGCAGGGGATGCACTGGTGCAACACACCAGGAAGCCATCCTGCATCTGCCCAGAGCAACCTGCTGGTGCTGCTGCTGTAACTTCCACGTGCTCTTGGACTATGGTAGGACACCAGGTTTCTCCTGCCATTTCCAAGGACTGTCTGCCACTGGCAAAAAGTCTGGAAGTGCTGGCAGCTGCAGTGGGTTTGGATCCTGCTGCTGCCCATTGGACTTTTCTCCCCAGCTGCCTGCCTAAAGACAAGCCCCCGTTCCAGGGGCTGCTGTCAAGGAAAGGGCTGACTCCAGAGATGTAAACTGGGGGAGTCTGGGGCATTCTGTCCTGGCTGAGTGGCACCACAGGTGAAGTTACTACAGCAACCCAGGCAGGGGCTGGTTTTGAGAGGCATCGCTTAGCCGCTGTACCTGCGTACCTGACTTTGCTGAGTGCCTACGGATGGATCGGCACCTCCAGGGCAGCTGCAGGCACGTGGGGTGGCCGGGGGCGCTTTGGGGTGGCCGGGGGTGCTTTGGGACCTGCTGCTCACCTGCATGAGAGAGAAATCCCGGGTTGTCCCCAGCTGTTGTGTCAGAGGGGAAGCAGAGGGACCTGTTCCAGCTCCGCCTCTGCCACCACGGCAGGGTGGCCGTGCGTGCTGGGCGGTCATTTCTGGGGGTGCGTGAATGTCCCTTTGTGCAGGGCTGCGCTGGGGGCTGTGCTCCTTCAGGGCTGCCGAGAGAGGGCTGGAAGATGCCAGTGTGGGACGCGGCTGGGACGGGGGCCGTGGGGATGGCGGGAGCAGCTCAGCGGCCCCACGCTCATCGACTTAATTGGGGCTGCGCCGCGGGGCTGGAGGAACGCGGGACGGCCGCGATTCTCACGGCGCGGGGAGGCTCCCGGCCGGCCAAATCATTAACGTCAATTAAGTACAGAGTGTGTAGATTACTGACATGTTATTGTTAGGGCTCTAAAGGAAATATAATTAATAAAACTCCCCCCACCCCCCACCAAGAGGCAGCCCTTTGTGCTCCCTGCCGGCACCGTCTACCTCCTCCCGCAGCCCCACGCTCCCTTCAGCAGCCTCGGACAGCGTTAACATTTGAATTAACAGAAAATCACTTTCTGAAATCTGTTAACATTTATAATGCTTCTGTACTTTGCCTGATCATTGCTTTTTTTTTTTCTGTCAGTTTGAGCTCGGTGAGAGGTTTCTTTTTTTTTCAAGTGATACCAAACATAGACCCATTATGCCGCAAAAAATCTCATACTCGTTTAATGATTTCCCATTGGTATCTTTGTTGCTATGAACCAAAGCATTAAATAGAAGCCAGCACGTTAATGCCATGTTGTTCTACATAATAAATTTGAATATCCCCCAATGAATATTTTTAACAGGAATTTTCTGAATAAAATGCATATGTGCCAGGGTATTACTAATTACTTAAAATCAGTTTTTGACATTTAATGTTGACATCTAAAATATTTCCTTTAATTTTTGGTTGCTTCTGCAAACAGAAATGATGGCATTTGTCCTCAGGAAGGCTGGGTGGACAAATAACGCTTTTACTCACAATGAAATGAAAAGCAATAAGGAAAATGTGTTAAATGTCAACAGTAAAGCATATCTTCTCTCCACGTATTATGAGGAGAATATACCCCAAAATATGCATACGCACAAAAAAATCCTTCAAGTGACTTAATACGTTTGAATATTAATGGTTTGAGTGTTAATCCATTGCAATGGCTCAGTTTTTTTCAAAATTGGCTATTTAAATACATTATTACCTCCATAAATTCTCTATGGTCACTGTGGTAGCCATAGCATGAAAAATAATCATCATAAATCTGAATTTACAAAATATCTCCAAAAATTGCACAGTTTTGCTGAGAGAAACAGAAGATGAAGTGTGTATTATTTAACTCAATATATTTTGTCCTTGCAGGAGTTGCTTGTCTGAAAAACCAGCAGATGGAGTCTGTTGGAGGACACGAGGGTCTGGCAGCAGCCTGAGAAACCAGCTCGGTTTTGTAAGCGAGGGAAGACTGTGACAGCCTTTACCATGTGAGATGAGGTCTGGAAACCTCTGCCGAAGAGGGTGCTGATGCTGCAGCACCGGCCTCTGCAGAGAGCAGCTTCGCTTGGGGCGCAGGTGAGTCAGTGCAGGCTGCCGTGCCTCTGCTGAAAGGGGTCTGGCCAGCAGCGCTCAGAGGCCTTGTGCCATCGCTGCCTCTTTCTGCTGGCTGCTGCAAACCCAACGCGCTCCGGTGCCAGCGCGGGCAGCCGGTGTCTCTCAGCTCTGCAGGAAGCCGCAGGGCGGCCCCGGCGCACAGCCCGCGGCGCTGCGGGCCGTGCTGGCCGCGGCAGCTGCCCGGCTCCGCGGCACGGCTCCGGCCCTGCGGGAAAAGTGCTGCCTGGGCCCAGGGGACAAGGGCTGTCGTGCCCTCAGCTCCCAGCACGGGGACATGCTGTTCTGCACTGTGGCACGTGTCCAAAGGCAGCGGTGATGTGTCAGAGAGCATCTCCGTGGGTGCTCAGGGGCAGGGAAGGCCGGGGCAGAGCCTGCGCCAGGTTTGTGCATTTGCAGTGGCTGGGAAACCTCTTATCTTCCCTTTTAGATTTTAAACTCTGTTTTTGTTAAAATAACCATGAGGAAAACCATGAAGTACTCCCACACTTCTGCATCCTGAGTGTCTCTCGTTACATGTGTTTGTCCCTGAATGTCCCGGGGTTGTTATTTGCCGTCAGCAGTTGCTGGGATGTTCCTTGCACAGAGTTGGCCATTCCACAGCAGTGTGGAAAGTACAGGGAGAGGAGAGGGTGCTGTGGTTTCTCAGTGCTCCCCCTGACACTTTGCCATGGCAGAAGGAGGGTTGTGATCAGGGTATTTGCAAAAAGTAGTGGCCAGCAGGATCTGCAGGAGAATCATGGGCATCACTTGTGCCCCAGAACAGTGGCATTTGGAGGGTTACATGGCAATAGCAGTATTTTTTGACAGAATGAGGGAAGACTTTTCCACCTCTTTCTCTATTGGCAAGACATCTGTTCCTCATCATTTTCAGCTTGTGCCCCATGAAGACTGCTCTCACCCACACCTCAAGATCCTTGTGCAGGTATTTGGGGATGTTACCTGCTTTTGCATTTCTTTGGCTGCATTGTCACTCAGCTAATAGTGTTCAACAAAAGTGAACCTCAGTGAACCAAAATTTGCAAAGGCTGGAGAAATACTGACCCATGTTAATCAATGAGAAGCTTTGCTGTTACTCTTCTCTTTCACTTGAGCTCTTACAACTGGAGTAACCTGTGCACACTGTCTCAGACAGACGATGTATCCAGGTTGTTAAGCCACACACGTGGTACAAGGACAAGGAAAGAAACCAAAAGTCTATTGAGTCCTTCCCAAGCCCTGGAAAAGGGGGACATTGCAGCAGCTTGTGAAGGAATGTGCCCAGGCAGCAAGTACAGCACAGACACCCCCTTTCACAGGGGGCAGAGTCCAGACAGACCTGTGTATGCAGGGACTGATCCTTGCCTAGCTTGGAGGCATCTCTGTGGGTTTAGGAACATAGCAGTGGGATTAGCTTTGCTGCTAAACCCTCAAAAAGCTGAGCACCCTATGAATTACAGCCTCTCCTTTCATATCTGCAGCTGAGTTTGACATATGTAGCTGCAGCTGGCCCTACCTCAACAGTTTTATTTGATAAATCTGATTGATGAGGGTTTTTTAATTCCTCTCAATCTATTTAAATTAAAGAAAAAAGGAGAGAGAGAAGCTGGAAAGTGCTGTAATTGCGAGGGAGCACAAGAGAAACCTACAGCCAGCAGGCATGCTTCAAAGGGAATGGGGCCAGCCAGAATGCTTTCAATTGCTGGCTAGTGAGGGCTTCCAATGTGCCCACAAGGTAGCTGTGTTTTAACTCTGATCCACACCAAAAGAGCTTAATTGGAAGATCCTGGGGGTTGATACATGCGGCCTCTTCAGTTTGATGAGCAGAGGCTGTTGCTGGAGCAGAGTGGTCCCTGGTGTGGTGGGGTGGCTGTGCTGGCCACCAGGAGCTCCCTGCCAGGCTCCCGTGCACAGCCCTGCCTCCCCTCCTGCCCTCCGAGCTCTGCTGAGTGTTTGCTCCCCGAGGAGTGAGCGCCCTGCTGGGTGCACATGAAGCCCTGATGGTGCAGAGCAGCCTGCCTGTACCTCCCTGGGGTCCCAGAGCCCCCGAGCCACCTCCCGCGGGTCCCGGGGCACCTGATGTGTGCTCTGACCTCCCTGGGCAGCAGGAGAAGCACGGCTCTCCCAAGCACTCGCACTGCTCTGTGCTCTGTGCCCACCCACGCAGTGATGTGGCCTGTGTTTGGGCTCCTGGGCGAGCTTGGCCAGCTGCCTGCACGCCCTCCTGCATCAGCCCGTTCCCATCCCGTCCCTCTGTGCCCGAGCAATGGGGCACAGAGAGCAGCAGCCTTGTCTGGCTTTCCCACTGCCTTCCCCGATGCTCCCTGGTGTCACTGGCAAATTAAGCAACTAATTTTCATTAGTGTCAATGCACCTTGCACCTAACTCTAAACTACCAATTAAAGTTATCGATTCTGATCAGCAAAGGTACTAAATTCCCGCTGGAACTGAAAAAGCAGGTACTAAATGTACAGAGACAATCTGTTTAATGCAGCCACGGATTAAAGCAACTCATTCATCATCTTTGTATCTTTGCAAATGCTAATCCCGGGGATGTGTGTCTGGACACACTCCTGTGTGTTTGGAGTCTTCTCGTTTCACCTGCCTGGGACAGGTTTGAGCTGCGAATCTCCAGCTGCCCCTAACAGCTCCTCAGAAACAGGCTGATATTTTTTGGTTCAGCTGCTTCATCCTACAGGATGATTAATTATTGTATAAAGATAATTTTGTGTTTATTGGTTTGGGACATGAGAATTTACCCGTCTCTTTCCTGATCCTGCAAACACAGGCAGTAGCAAGGGGCTACTCTTTTTCACTGACTTCTGCTGTGGATTCTCATGTTGCATTTCTCACTCTGCTCACTGAATTTGGTCCTTAGCTTGCATTCCTCAAGGCATCAGTCCATATATCTGCACTCTGGAGAAGGTATTTAACATTTTTATGTTCTAATTGCATCTGACTGAAGGTTGCATCCAAACAGTCATTGATTGTTAGGGTAATTTGCCCCGGAATATACAAAAAAAAGGTGCTTCATCCTCTGATACTTGGTCTGAGCTGATTCTGGAGGCAGGACCATCAGCATTCCTGTGCAGCAGTGTCTGCCCGATGCATAGCAGTAGTTTAAGTAGCTAATAGTGTGTTCGAGCTAAGAGTGAGGGAGAATATGAAAGAATATTATAATTGTGCATAACAGAAATTTCTATAATTAAAAATGGAATTCTCTGGCATTGGAGCAGAAATAGCAATTTTCTACCCAGTGAAGCTCCAAATTATTTTAAAGGGAATTAGATGTATTCTCCTGGACTGTGATCACTCTGAAAGATTTTTTGATGCTAAACTGTCTTTGAATATTGGAAAGAGCACACTGTTGTCCTCACCTGCTGCTAGCTTGGAAGTGAAATCATCACAGTCAGAAGTGTCATGGCTTTTAGATTTGTTGCACAGTTTTGTTCCCTCTGAAGAACTGTCACATGATTATAGCATGGGAAGTACCTTCAATTGTGTATTTTCACACAGGTTTTTTTGCTGTGTTTGAGACGAGATGAATATTAGCTTTGTATGCAGTTGCACCCCATGAAGCCACTTTTATGAATTAGTAGCTAAAAGGTGCAGGAGGTTCTATGTACGGGCCAGGGAGCTCTGTGTGAGCAGAGACCTGCAGAGCAGGTACTGGAGTGTCCAGGAGCTTTGTGGCCCAGGGACTCCCAGATGTGCCATCCCACAGTCCCTGCAATGCAGTGCAAAACTGAACAACCCCTTTATTTTTCTTGTGGGTTTTTTGGGGGCTTTGTTTTTTTCCATGGGTTTGGTTTTTCCCCCCTCCATGTGTTCAGAATTGTCTCATTCTAATCAGCCATCTCAGCACAACCCCCAGTATCATTCTGGATTTTTTTTTGCTCTCCCAAACCTGATTTTCCACATATCAGAAAGCTGCCTAGATGGGCTCTGGAGATACTGGTAATGAAGTATTTGGGATGTGTGTCACTAGGTTGCCCTCTACGTTTATTTCCACTGTAGTTCACTCAAGGCTGTTGCCATCTAGCCCAGGTTTGTCCAAGCAGTGTTTTCCAGGCTGGGAGTTCCATGTGGTCTCACATCAAGTATCAGCCCTAGGGTAGGCTGTGTGTGTGACTCATTTTACTGGATGTTTGTCAAGTGAGTGTTTGCTCACATGACAAAATACCCTGCAGGCTGGCTCTGGCCCGGTCCCGTTGGTGTGGGGTGCTGGTTTTGGAAAGGTGGCAGAAGGATGGGCTCCTCTGGCTCAGCTTGGCTGTGCTGTGTTGGGTGTAAATCACAGGAAAGCCATGGCTGTTCGCCTCCATTAGCTCTGATATAAATATTGCTGCTCTGCCCTCGGTGTTGACAGCCAGTGTTTCCTGCTCAGCAGCCCAGTGCCAGGCTCTGACAGCCTGTCCCAGTGCAGGGAATGCCTGACCTGGCCTCTCACCCAGTGCTGTGGATGAGAGGGTTCAGTTTGTGCTTAATGTACTGGGTGGGCACCCAGGGGAGCCTCTGCAATTCCCAGTTCTGCCACTAACTTCTACTGTGACCTAGGATAAATCATTTAATCTCTCTTTCTGCAGCAGCTCTCCCTTGGGGAGGGAGATGGGAGCAGCTTCTTTGTATCATCTGCTTTAGGACTGTATTTTCAATAAAGTGTGGCCCCTGATATCTACTTAAAGAGTTGCCTTCTGAAAACAGGTGTGTTTTTACTTGCCACCGAAGAGTTAAACCCACAGGTGACCAGGGCTTTTACCTCTGTTGGGGTACTAGGGCTTTGCTGTGATGCAGCAGGTAATAACGCTCACTGCTGCAGGGTCCTGTCGGTGCTGCTGGTCCTGCCACCTCTCCCTCGCTGGCTGTGCCCTTCTTCTCTCAGGGAAAGTCTCCAGCTGTCCCCTGATGTCTGTGTTAAAGCAAGAACCAGCCAAATGCTGCCCTACCTAGCAGCATGGGGAGGTCAGGCAAGGGAACATATTTTACTTGCAGAGCTGACATAATTGTTTAAAGCAAACAGACAGCTCAAGATTTTTGCTAACTTACAAAATCTGGCATCTCTGCAGAACGTGTTTGGACTTAGCAAGGCCACTTTCACAGGCAAAGCATTGTCATTAATCTGCATGTTTGGCATTGCTGCTGGAGAGCCTCCTTTTTGCTCTGAGATGTATATTCATGGACTGAAAGTTGCCTGGTTTTGTTTCCATGCCGGCCGCGTGGGTTTGCTGGGCTGGGATGTCCGTGAGCAGGCACCCGGCTCTCCCAGCTGCACCAGCACAAAGGCTCTGGTCACTGCTGCTGGATTGTCAAGCAAAGTGTGAGCTGTGATTGTATTGAGGCCAATGCAATCATATCACCTGCCAGGCGGGGGAAAAATAGGGTCTAAATAAGATGACGAGTGAATGATGTGGTCAGAATTAAAAGGATAAACAGCATCTTTCCCTTAATGAGCTCTGTTTAACATGTGAGAAGCCCCACACATGCTTTATCTGTATTCTGACCAGCGAGGAGCCTTGCCCAGACTTCATACAACAATTCATCACGGCCGATTTGTGCAAGGCATATTTGAGATGTAAGATGTGTGACTCAACCTCTTTTATTCCCTCATTAATTTTCTATTCTGCCTGAAATGGGTTCTTAGAGTGCTCATCGACAGGGTTTAAGCTGGTGAAAATGGGGCGTTGGGATTTCTGCTCTTATTTTTGTCACCGTGGTTGGATAAAGGGGCAGATGTACAAACACCTGGGCTGGGCAGGCTGGGTGTCCTGTGCCACCAGCACCTGCTTCCACCTGCGACTGCTCCCATGCATGGGCAAGTCTGAGAACAAGGCTGATAATTGCTGCTATTACTGACAGTCTTTCCAAGAAAATTAGTGGCTGAACAAAAGGAGTTTGAAGTTTTTAGCTCATGTTGATATTTCTGAAGACTTCACCTGAAAGTGCTTGAAGAGCTGGGATTTTTGGTGAAGTTTGTGTGTACATCTGTGTATCTTGTGCAGATTTGCTCTCCTGCTCTGGTTCTTGTCTCCCTTTCAGCACTCCTGCAGGTGCTTCTCACTGTGTCTTTGTGCTGCATGCTTTACATGTCTTGTTGCTGTGATGTGTATTAACTTCTCAGACTCCCAAGGGCCACAGAAGATGAATGGCTTTATCTATAGGATTCCAGCAATAATCCAGTTGTGTATGAAACATGCTCCCCAGCATCAGTGCGTTGCAGAGGGCTGGCACTATCTGATAGCTGCAGAGGGGCTGCGGGCAGCACGTGTGATCTGAGCTGCACCTCGGGCTCTCCCGGTAACTCCTGACAAGTCACTTAAATCCTCTCTAGGGCACTGGATCCAGAGGCAGACATGGCTCAGCTCCACAGATACCTGGGGTGCTGCGTGAGCTAATTAACACCTGTGAAACACCTCAGCCTCCAGGAAAGGGCAGCAGGTGAGTGCTACACTCACAGCAGTGAATTTGGGCACCTTCCTGGGAGATACCTGGTGGTGTGAGAGGGCTTGGGGACCCTAAACATGTGCTGTGGGGGTGTTAGAGAAGATCCAGCCTCCTGCAAATGCCCTCCTCTGATGGAACTGGGCTTTTCCAGTCATTTCAGGTAGTGCCTGTAGCAGCATGGCAGTTCACTCCAGTGTGCAGGGGTATTGTCCACTGGCTTCTGATTTAATTTCAGTCTAGGCAAAAAAATGTCGCCTGTGCCAATCAAGAAGCACAAAGCACACAGTAAGCACAGTTCAAAAGCTGCATTACCCTTATCTATTAGTAATGATCAATTAGCATGAAGGTCAGTGGGCAGCCTGGAAATGAGTCAGATAAGAAGGGCAGAAGGAGGACTTGAATGGAGAGGAAATTTTTGATTCATATTTGGCGTTTAAAGTCATAACTCTGTAACAGTGGGGGCGGAGGGTAGCGTTAAGTAGTCTTGCTGTCACACTGACTCAACCAGAGTGTAAATCATGCTGGGAGAGTGCTGTGGCTTTTTCCTGGTGCTAACGCATTATATTGCACCACGGAAGGTATTGCAAGCTGCAAACAGTACTCCTTGCCCTCCAGCCCACCCGAAAAATCCTGGGGCAGTTTAACCCCTCTGGCATGGCACAGCACCACAGGGCTTAAAATTCTGGTCCCTGGCTTGCACCACAATGAGTAGAATTGACAGTGAAGGGTAGTGCAGGACAGAGGGGGCCTCAGTGGTCACCTGGGCATCATCCAGTTAGGAGATACCATTCAGGGCATTGGTAATGGTTGTGGGGGAGAGGAAAGAACAGCTTGTAAGCCTGATAGAGGTCAAGAGGCATTTGGACAATACTCCTGGGCACGTGGTATAACTCTTGGGTATGGTGCTGAGCAGGGCCAGGAGCTTTACTCAATGATCCTTGTGGGTCCCTTCCAACTCAGCCCATTCTGTGATTCTGGTGCCTCAGGAAGGGACCTGGCCCCATCCAGTCCTCCCAGGCCAGGTAAAGGGCATCTTCCTCATAAGACACATCAAAGCTGTTCCTGAGTACAAGAGCTGATGTCTGAAGCAGCTTCTCTGCGTTAAAACAGACAAGCGAACAGTGGCGCCTGCCACGAATTTCAGACAGTATGATACAATCTTTCTTGTTTTCTCATGTTTACGTGTCCCAGGTTTTCTCTGTTGCTGTGGGGCAGGTTGGTGGATGGGTGGGAACCAGTCTGTCACTTTCCAGTGTGTGAAGTTCATTTCTACTTGTTTCTCCCACACATATGTACACATGCCTGAGTGCCAAGGCTTAACAAAACGCTGCACCTCCTTTCACCCTGGGTGAGTGCAGGGACACACGAGCGCTGGGCCTCCAGCCTCTGCCCCTGAAATACCATAGGATCTGGCCCACAAGCTTAAAATATCCTGGTGAAGTGATGTTTTAAATCGGGAGAGCATGACACACAGGTTCTCTTCTGTTTTGTGGAGGTTAATTAACCCCCTTAAAGAGAGAGGGGGTAGTGAAATAGGTGCTCCTGATACCAAGCAACTGCACTGCCTGTTGAAGATGATGAAACATAAGTACAAAAGAGAATAGGTAGGGGTAGGTTAAACCCAGTGTTCCTGCCTCTGACAGTTTACTTTGATGAATGCACTCATTCACTCAGCTTCACCATTTGGATCCTGCATAATCAGAGATAACAGGCGGATGGTTTGCATGAATAACTAAGTTTGTCATGTTTAATTTTCTTTAAAAAAAGAAACAGCAGTTGCTTTACCCTCATCCTTCAGGCCCAATACATATTTATAAATTGTCAGGAAATGAAAAGCCTTTTAACAGCACGCAACAAGCATGCAAAGCTACCAGGAGAAATAACTGGGAGAGCAGTGAGTGCAGGGAGCAGCACAGCCCACCTGCAGCTCATGTGGGCTCACCTCGTGTCACCTGGGAAGGTGGTGTGGGCAGAGGATGCTGAGCAGGCTGTCTGAATTGTTAGGAAGTGTGGCACTGATATTTGTTTTGTGTTCTGCAGACAGTGTCTTCTGACAGCTTGACATTGTGCAACAAGAAGTGTTAAAACTGAAAAATGAACCTGCGTTTGGCAGTCAGCTGGTAATTCAGTGACTGACTGTGCTGCTTAATATTTGATAGGGTGCTCGCTTTATAGTGCCTATCCCATCACTGACAATTTCTTAAAAACTACAAAAGGTCCAGCTGGACTTTGCATGGAGCAAAATGGTAGAGGAACATCTTGTGCAGAGCACTGCTCCCAGCAGTCACACCATCCCCTCCAAAGCCAGTCCCAGCTGCCCTGGGAGCTGTGCATGGTGCAAATGTGAAGGTGAAAGCACTGACTCACTGCTGTCATGGCTTTGGTCCAGGACCAGCCCTTCCCAGCCCGTGCCAGGCCTAGGTGTGGGCATCATGGCTGCTCTTGAACACTGCTAATATTACAATTTTAAAATATCCAGTCTCTTTATTAAGTAAATGATTTCTGCAGAGAATAGTGTGATATATTAAAATGTCTGTGTAGAAAGCTCCCAAGGGAGAAATTCAGGAGAAGAAAGATTGGATCACTAAAACTGAGAGAGAAACCAGGATCCGCTAATGTGATGCTGAAAGAAGATGGCCAAATCTAGTTAGAGGGTCTTCTAACCAGCATGGCTTTTTTCATAATCATCCTATCAAGATGATCTTTGCAATAGGCGACCTCTGACTTCAGTACCAATATATATGTCACCAGACACAAATCCCTCAAGAGCTAACTCAATGATATTTCAAGTAAGAACTACTAGGCAGAAGCACAATCTGATTACCAGCGTGTTTGCAGCCTGGGAGGCACGGGAGATCTATGAATGCTGAATCCACAGAGCACTACCAGGGTAGGAGCACACCAGGCCCCTTGCAGTGGCCCTGCTGGCTGCCCACCCTGGTCATCCACAAGTCCCACTGATGGCACGTGGCTTGTTACCACAGTTCCCCAAAGAAGTAAAACCTTGAGTTAATTAGGGATCCCCCTGCTGGATTATAATTTTACTTTAGCATCAATTAAAACAATCTCAGGCTTGCTTCAAGTTGCAATCAGTTTATCACATCAGCACAGTTTCTGGGCTGAAAAGCCCCAGATCACTGGAAGGGTGGGTGCCAGGGTCACTTGTTGTCCCCAGGGAGCCTGAGTCCCTAGTGTGGGCTACACAAGCTCTGCTGAGCAGCGTGGTGCTGAAAGGCAGTGTCAATCTGTGTTAGAGTGCAGCGCTGGCTCCAATGGTAAAACCAATAAATCTTACCAAAAATACCACCAAGGTGAAAAGTATGAAGTGTTTGCCACTAGTGGTTGTCTGGGGAAGAGAGAATAATAAATTAGAAATTCAAAACCACATGAGCCTGTAAAATGTTGTTTCCCTGCTGAAATTATATTACAGAAAAATCTTTAAAACATCAGTTCCCTTCACTTTTATAGACCCCACTTCACGAGGCGCCTCTGGCTGTGCTCAGTTTTGAGCTGTTGTGCCGCTGCTATGGGAAGAGAGCAGGCTGAGAGCGCTGGCATGTGGGAATGTTTGGCTGGATCAGCCTGTGGCCAACACTCACGGGCATCTGGCCAAGGCTGGGCGTGAGGAGCCTGATTCTCATTTACCTCGAGGTGGCTGTACAGGGCTCCCTGGGCGAGCAGGGCTCGTGCAGCGAGCCTAAGTGTGTGCGAACACTAAGCCATGTAATGAATTTAAAATCCCCTGAAGTTAACCCAAAACAGTCCCACAGAGACATCGTGGTGCTGGTAGACCACAGGCACGTGCTGGCTGCACCCTTGTCCTTGCCAGCGAAGGTGCTGTGCTGGCAGGCACCCCCCGGCCATGGTGGGGACTTCGGTGGTGTCGCTGCCCTCCCGCCCTGGCCACAGCCCCGTGCACCGCCCGCGGAGCCCCACCCCACGGCACCCGCCCGCCCCGAGCAGCTCATCTGCTGTCTAGACTGGAGAGCCTCGAACAGAGACATCAACGTTTCCATTAATAGGCATCTCTGTGCTGCTACATGGTCTGAATTGGCCTCTATTACTTATTAATGAAGATCCAAAAGTGCATGTACTTAAGACCTTGCTTAGCTAAGGGGAGTCTTCTAGGGCCAATTTGAGCCCTATTTAATGACTAATGGCTATTGAGACATAATGTCCACTAAGCAGACATCACATCCTATTTAGTATTTAATGTTTAAATATTTAATTAATTAAACACTGCCAAATATTTAATTAAACACCATCAGAGCCATCCTGACACTTCCACTATGCATAATGCAAAGGAAATCAGGGCTTTCCTTACCAGCCCCACAAGTAATGCAGACTCAGCCTTACTCAGAAATAGCTGGGGTCTGCATAGCCAAAATACCTGCAAACACACACAACAGAGAGGGCGGGTTATTAAAAACCTCCTTTTTTTTCCCCCCCTCCAAATGAGCTGAACTAAATGCTTTGTTAGTACATCAGGCTCTGAAGTGACATGTAGGCAGAGCGGTGGCACCGTGTGCTGCACTGCAACAAGAATGCTATGCTTGTATATTGACTTTTAATTATTTAAAAGTAAATGATTGCTACTTAGCATGGCATACCTGCCAGCAGTTTACACTAGTTTTGCTTAAATATTTACTCTGCTATTCAATAAAAAATGAGTCTACTGAAGCAAAAAATGAGAACATACCATATCACATGACCCCTCTCCTACCTGTGGCATGCAACTTCACAAAGATCTATTCACAAAGAGATGCTAGATTTTGATAGTTTTCCTGGACTAACCCAAAATATATGTTTAGATCAACCAGGCAGATATCCAGGTACAACCAGGTGTTAATTACCAGCTTTTGACTTCCAGTTGCATATTTAGTTATGGAAACTTGGCACTTCAAAATATGAAGATCTTTAAAGCCCGGTTTCAAAATCTGGACAGTGAGCATCATTTAGGGCTGAATTGCTTATCTGAATATTTTATTACCAAGCTCCATCCTCTGATGCGTGCTGAAGCTGCTAGGTCATGTTTCATCACTCCCAGCCTGTGTGGGGTTGTCTCACTTTAATGTTCCCACATGGGATCTCTCGCTAACAAGGAATGTGGCTACCAGTTGGAAAAACCATTAAAGTCACATCATTTTTATGCTTGGATTCAAGCCATTTATTAATGAAATGAGGATACATATTTTGGGCTTTCTTTAGAGGATCTTACACTATCTTATTGGCTGCTCCAGACAAATTATCTTTCACTGTAAAGAGCTGATGCTTCAGTTGCTCAAATTGGGTTTTACTTATACAAACAGGCAAAAAAAATTGGACTCAATGCTGTAAAAAGCCTCTATTGTTAGGGGACCTTTATCTCTCAAGTTCAGTGATGCTTTGCTTTGTCCATTTGCATTTATTGAACAATCAGTTGCCTGAACAACCAGGAGTTTGCCTACATCTACAGGCTGCTGGGATGTTTTGAATTTTCATGTTCTTCTGCCCACTCAAGCAATAACCTCAAACTACATTCATTCCTTTCACTTCTCTGCCCCTTACAGTCTTTTAAACAAAGGTATATAGCCACCCAAAGTGTGGAGGGAGAGGTCAAATGCCATTGTGCTAATGCTTTGCCCAAAAATAAATGCTAAAACTGGGCAGGATGGAGGACTCATCCACGTCATTTAATGTAGCAGGCGCTTGACGGTCTTGCTCGATGTAGGTCATATCTTTTAATTACCTTTTGCTTTATTCTCACGTGTATACAGACTACCTCCGCAAGGCCTTTGAAGCGGGCAGCGCCTGTGTATCAGAGGGGCAAAGGCGGCCGGGAACCGCCCCTGCGAGCAGGGAGGGGACGGCTGGGGACAGCGACATCGCGTTGGGGCTTGGTCCCCCGTGCCGGGTGGGGAGGCAAGGAGGGACAGGGGATGGAGAAGGCACTGGCCTGGTGAGAAAGCCGCTCTCTCCAGAGGGAGCTTCCCCGGCTCAGCCGGGGCTGGGAGCGCTCTGCCAGCGCGGCGTGTGCCCGCTGCGCTTGTCACATTTGCCAGGGGACTCGGCCCCAGCTGCAGCCCAGGCCTTTCTGCGCTCATTTATTATTCAGCACGTCTTGACTGCTTAATTGCGGAGATGTGTAGCAGTCTCTATCAGCGCGCGAGCTCTTTTGGGGGGAAAATCAGTGTGGACAGCAATTCCACGTCTGCATTCTCAGTTTCTAAAGAAACTCCTTCCGCCATCTGCCA
Organism: Promerops cafer; assembly: GCA_013398275.1. Lineage (NCBI taxonomy): Eukaryota > Metazoa > Chordata > Aves > Passeriformes > Nectariniidae > Promerops > Promerops cafer. The sequence goes on along the minus strand of VZSE01000985.1, from coordinate 1,639,093 downwards.
TCACTCCGCAGGTCCCCAGATACGGTTGGCAGCCGCTGAATTTTGACGGTGCCCTGTCTGGGTTTGCACCGCTGATCCTGCCTTGTAGCTAAACCCTTGTAGTTAAACCCAACCCCGCTGGTCCCAGCCGGCAGCGGGGGCCGCCCGCCCGCTCAGCCCTGTCGCAGCCCTGTCGCAGCCCTGTCGCAGCCCCAGCACCCGCGTCCCCGCGACAGCGCTGCCCGAGGACACGGCTCCCGGAGGAGGGTGGACAGTGCAGGGCTGCTTGGTCTTACTTTGGCCCCGGCAGGCAGATGAAGCAGAAAAAGAGGAAAAGGGGAACCTGTTTCCGGCTGTGACACACGGGGTGGGCGAGGGACCGTGTGAGCCCCAGCACTGCCGTGTCTTCAGCAGCCCCGCTGCCCCGAGAGCCTCGCAGGCTGCCTCCCACCCGCCCCGGGGGGCTGTTCCTGGGAACCACAGGTATTCCAGGTACAATTTCCTCCTGTGGTGACGTTTCAAAGATCTCGACAACATTCAATTCCTTCTCGCTCCGGCAGCCGCGCAGCAGCTGCCGACCACGGCAGAGGGAAGGGGCGTCCCGGGGGGGGCGGCAGAGGGGGCTGGAGACCGGGCAGCGCTTCTTCGGGCTGAGCCCTCTGCACCTCGGGGCGAGCCCCAGGGACCGCCTGGGGATGCTCCGGTACGGCCTGGGGATGCTGTCCCTCCTTCCCGGGTACCGTCTGGGGATGCTCCCGCACCGCCAGAGCCCCACCGGGGCGGGCCGGTCCCGCTGCTCCGTGAAACCCCTCTGGAGGCGGCTCGACCCGCGGCGCGGCGGGGCCGGGCTGTCCNGCCGCACACTCCCGTCTATCCTCCCGCCCCTCCACCCCCCCCACCCCAAAAGGACAAGTTTCTCGTGCGGGGAATTTCTGGTGGAGCAGCCCTGCCCTGAGAGCCTCACGCAGGGCCACGGCACAGACACTCGGGAACTCTCGGGGCCTTAGAGGATTTTGCTCTCCACGCGAATAAAGTTTGGTGCGGAAGAAATTCACTGAGGCACAACCACCGTGTCCTGTAAAACTGCTGGTGCAGGAGTGGATTAGTATTCTCCTCATTACAGTGACTAAACTAAACCAGCTCACCGTGTCCAGTGTCAAAATACAAAGTTCAAAAGTACTCTACTAATTTGGGTTAATCTTCTTTTTTCCCTCCCAGGTATGTGAAACACTACTGGAAACACCATGGTTTTGGCTGTATTTGTTTATGGTCAGTGATTTTGTGCTTATGTAAGGACTGGAATCAATATGTAGATGAAAAAGGCTGTTATTTTTCCCTCCACAATCTTAAAATGTATATATTACAATTCATTGTCTCACGTAAGATTTTATCAGGCATGTTGTTTCCACTGCACATCCTGACTTAATGCATTGTGGCCTTCAAAAATTAGTCATAATACAGCACATCAGCCAGGAAGAGACAAACGTTTCCATAAACTGCATGTTCCATCAGCGTTTCATTGCAACCTATAGGCAGATGGTTTTGTCCAAATTCAGCGGAATGGCATGTGTTCCAGATGGCTCCATGTTCACAAATAATGTATTCCCATACAGCTCCGACCAGGACACGGGTCAGACTCGGTCTTGAAGCAGAGGTATATTAGTAACAAATGTGCCACTCTTCCTCCCCGCCCCATTTCTGAGTGAGCACACTACAGACCGTTGTTAGCCTAAATACAGGCTCTAGGGTACTTGAAGATCCAGCAGCTTTCATGTGGATTTGTTGGTTCCTGGCTCCCATGATTGTGCACAGGGAAGATCGTGAGCCACGTCCCCCGTGCTGCCACAGCCCCTCCAGCTCCACGGGCAGGAGCTCTTGGTGGGATCTCAGCCAATGTCCTTGTGAAGCCCACCTGGTCACAGGTTCCTCTTTGCTCTGGGGCAGCATTTTCCATGCACGGTGCTCAGCTCCTGGGAGGTGTCCCTGGGCACTCCCCACTCTCTGGCTTTGTCTCCCAGTTTTACAGCACCCTGTGAGCTGCTCGGGTCATCATGCAGCGCTGCATTCCCCATTTCCCAAGGAAGCTGGGCTGGTGCCCTGGCAGGGCCAGCAGGATGTCCAGGTTGATGCAGAGAGGGAATTTGGGAGCAGCTCTGGCCCCTGTGCCCGGACCCCCGTGCTGTGGGTCAGCTCCTCTCCTCACCACGGAAATGATTGTCAGTTGATCCTTCACTACTTCAGCGATGCTGATCAGCTTTTGAACTGCTGCAAATGAGGCCAATCAGCATTACTTTCGTTTCATTACTTCAAGAGCTTACTCATAAATTTCCTCTTATCCTGCTTCCCCTTTGGTCTGGAATTAGCCACAGCACTTGCTATGAGCTGCTGTACCCAGTTCTCCTCCAGTGGAGCCGTTTGATCTTTCCTAGGTTTAGTAATCAACGGGCAAACACGCCTTATCTTGTTTGACTTAAAGCAATACACCTTCTCGCCCATTTTTCTTCGCTTGGCACGTGTGGTGCTGCTGGGGAAGCAGTGAAGCTGCAGCACCTAACTGACCTCACTGTAACACGGCAGAGAATGAATTGGCAATGAGTCCATAAAATAATTAACAACATCTTTCATTTAGCTGTGTGAATTTTATTACTTGGATGTTAAAAATGGGGAGGATGGACTTCACTGCAGATGAAAGGGTGGTTCACCCCTGTTACTACCAAGCAGACCACAGCTCAGTGCACTGCAGGGATGGGTTTGACAGAAACACACTTCTGGGGCAAAAGTCAGCATGGTCCTGAAAAGGTACAACAGGAATGTAAAATATTTCCATTTTCACACCATTTCATTGCTGTTGGGGTAAGCTGAAATGAGATGATGGATGGTTCCAACCACAGTGATGCCAAATGTGTACCCAAGAGGACTTGGATGGTTGGTCCAGGGAGCTCCAAAAACTCTTCTGGACTACAGCAGTTAATTAAAAACAGCGTGGGCATAAAAGAGTCCTAACAAATCAGAAGGCCTTCATATGTGTTTCCCTGTCAGAAGAGAGCAAAAAATAATCATTTTCAGAGGCATTTTGCCTCAATTTTCCTGATACCTAAAGTAAGCCAGCCTGCTACCCACAGAGAGCGAGCAGCAACTCTCTTTCTTTTAAACAATTAATTTTTCATAAAACATAAGCTAAAAAAATGTTTCCATGTTAGGATATCTTCTAAAGGTTTATGAAAAAAGTGAACACTGAAACTGCTGAGACATGAAAAAGGCAGCAGGGTGGGTTATCTGTGCAGCTGGGGCTGAGCCCAAGCCTCCACAGGCAAGAGGGTGAGGGAGCCCTTGGGCAGCACCACTCCCTCCAACCTCCACCCACCTGTGCTTTTGGGATGGACCATTTCCTGATGAAACACAAATGGCTCCAGCTGGCATAAATTACAGAATTTCCAGGGGATGCTGAAATTCACAGCACCTGAAGGAAACCAAAGTCAGTAAAGAGTCCTGTGCTCTTATGAGCCCTTTTAGGCCTTGAGCTCTTTCTCAGCACCTCTTTGTTTTGCAAGGCTGGCCTTGGAGTAGACCCAAGGCAAATAATTGTTGCTTCGTGCTGTGCAGACGGCTGGAGAGGTAAGGTGTGACCTCATCTTCCCTCGGTGCGGATCTGCAGGGCTCCTCTGGGGCAGGAAGGCAGCAAATAGGAGCCTGGCTGTGTGTGAGGGCTGGCTCTGGCTGTATCCTGTAATGGCTGGGAAGCTTCCCATCTTTCTGCTGTTGTAGTGTGATGGTGTTCACCAAAAGAAACCCTTTCCAGAGTGATGTGGTGTGTGGTGCTGGAGCACAGCCCACGGGCTCTGGCTTTGTTGCTCTGAACACGTGCTCGAGGGAAGTGGAATTCTGGTGACTCCCGTTTATCATATATAAAGTGGGGATAATAATAACCTATGTCACAGGGGTGTTGCAAGACTTAATTAATTAGTATTTGCAAAGAGCTTTCAGATAATTGGATTAGAGGTGCTATATTAACACAAACTGTTATTGTTATTATTTATTTATTATGTACTTGTAGAGTTCATCTGTGCAGGATGTTTTTGCTGATGTAGCTTGCAGATGTAAACAGAGGAGATTGCATTGAGTTAAAGGGAGCAAAAGATACAAATTTCTATTGCAGTTCTTGCTTGTGACCTCCTGAAGGCTACCCCACACCCAGAGGCTGATAAACAGTTACAGGGAAGTTTTGAGTGATGTCTCCTGCACTGGGAGGATGTCCATATTTCTGGAAAATGCCCCCAAAATGGGTGGGAACAAGTCCCACAGTCCAGGATGCTGTTGTACAACATATTTAGCTTTCCTTCCCAAATGCCTTCAGCCCCTGTGTCAGGCAGGGGATGACATGGAAGGAATATTCTGTGTGGGAATAAAAGACCCGTGTCCCCATCCCTGTGTGGCTGTCCCCAGCAGCAGCAGGGTGTGGAAATTGTGGCACTGCAACTTTTGCAGGTTATTGAGGTTGGGTACCCTGGATTCATGTTTTATTTTGGAATACGGTTTTTAGGGCTCATGTAAAATGGAAAGACATGAGAAGAGCAGACATGGTCAGAAGGGGCAGCACTGTGGGGATCTGGTGCTGTGGGAGGGGTTCCTGCCAGGTTGGGTCATGGCACAACATGCACCAATCTGCACTTGTTTCCACAAAATGAAGTTATTGGTGAATATGTAAAATAAGCTTCCTAAAGCTGCAAATGCTTTTCCATCTGACTCCAGCTTCTCTAGGTAATTCACCCCTGAGGTGAATACTTGGGTCAGAGTTAAATAGAGCTGCTTTGGGATTTTGTGGGTATGAAAACAGACTAATTTGGTGCATAAGTCATTTTTAGTGCACTAATTTCCTGTTTTACATGCAGAAATGGTCCATAAATGGCACAAAAGTCTTGAGGAAACTAAGCCTAAAGCATCTTGTTCAGATAGACTGAATGCAGGAGTCTTCCTATTATATGAATACTCTTGGTGCTTCACTTCTTACTAAAGACCAGCAAATCTTTATCAGTTTATAGCTCTGCATAGGTTATTAGTTGTCTCAGGAATGCATAGCTCTGTTTTTCTTCATTAATATTAGGCTTTTAGCCTTTGAATTTTTTCTTTTTGAAGAGCTCCAAGTCCATGGCTGAAGATCTGTAGTCTTTCTTCATTAAAAGGAGCAACAACAACTACAGTGTGCAAACGAGATATTTAGGGAAACCGAGCAGGAGCTGCTCTGTCTGGGTTGGGTGGCTCTTCTGCAGTGTCCCCAGGTGCTGCAGCATCTCCCCCTGGGCCCCAAAGCTGGGTGTCCCCAGCTCTGCAGCAAGGCAAGACGCTGCCCTGCAGTGCACTAAAGCTCCAGGCCTTGCATGGAAATGCACCAGTCTGGGTTCCAGTCTGCCAAAGGGCCTTAAAATGAGGGCTCAGTCTCAGTCCTCTGGCTCAGGATTTCCATTAACTGCAGACACTTCTTGGCTTGAGTCAAAACCCAGGAGGGAAAGGCTGTCCTGGGGGAAGTTACTGAAGTCTGAAAAACTTGTGAAAATTCTGAAGTGCAACCAAGCCTGTTATGAAAAACTTTGGGGTAGAATTTTTTTCTAGTTGCTGGTGAGTTACCAGCGTGGACAAGCCCTTGGCAGAAGCCTGGGTGAGGATTTCACGAGGTGAGAGAAGCCTCCTTGGAGAGGTTCTGGCTCAGCTCCTGGGCTGCAGCCCCTGTTGCCTGCCACGCTCTGGTGGTGCACCACTCTGTGCTGTCCCCAGCCCAAACCTGAGCCTCCAGCCGCGTTTCCCAGCGGTGCTGACGGGGCTGCCTGGATGCGTCCTGAGGGCAGCAGCACCAGCAAGATGCAGGTGTAGAGAGCTCAGGGGCTGGCTCGAGTGCCAGGCGGGTGGAGTGGCAGTGAGTCCACAGCAGGCTCGGCGTGCCCAATTTATGGCCATTTACATGTGAAATTGCGCTGATCTAATTTGCATATGCAGTCATAGTAATCGCGGGCCAATTAAACTTGTAGTTCACAAAATCTGGGCCTGAAACCTTTACAATTCTTACAAACATACTGATCTGAGTGTATATATCACTTCATCAAATTCATGAAACCATAAATTGTGCCTGTCTGGCATCACCAGCTGCATGCGGGAGTCGCTGGGGCTGGGCTGAAGGAGCCATCGGCCCCGTGCAGCGGCTGGGGAAGATATTTTTAATGAGCTCTTCCCTATTCAAGGATTGAATCAGAGCTGTTAGGATGTCAGGGTAAGATTCATTGCAATATCTATGGGAGATTTATCTTTATTCTTCCATTTTTTTAAAAATGTAGTTGTCCTGGAGGAGTTGTTACAATGTCAATAAATGTGTCGTCTACATTTGTTAGTGCAAATGCAGATATAAAATGTCAGAGATTTGTCTCAAGTTTTCTATTTCTACCTTAACACTGAGGAACACAAGTGGCTTCCAAATGGGCTGGTGGCTGGGTGGCGAGCAAGCCTCTGGCCTCCCCAGCCCTAGAGATCCTGCTTCCCTGATGGGGAATTGGGTGGTTCGGGTCCCCGGCCTGAGGATGGGGACAGGGAGAGAGTGTGGAGGTGGCTTCCTTGGGCAAGTGCAGCAGGGTTCTGCATTGCCACCCTCCCTGGCATGGCACCACCCCACTGGCTGCTCCCAGGAGCTGCCTCCTCCCCAGCTGGAAACATCTGTGAGCACCCAGACAGCAACTGACCCCGACGAGAGCAGATTTAAAATGTTGACTCTGTCTACTCAGCTTCAATCCTCCTCTTCCTGTCCCGGGGAGGCACATGCTCAGCACCTTCTCCAGCCTTCCCAGAGGACACCTACTGTGTCTGCACTTACCCCTTTGTGCAGTTCAGCTTCTCAGGCGCATCCTGCTAATTTAGCAGAGCATCTCTGAATAGTTGGTGTTGGAGCAGGGCTTTATCATAGCCAGATGCTGTTGATGACTTGAGGTTTGGCTTTTGTTCAGCGAGAAGAGCTCTAGCTATTGAAGCACTAAGTCTGGGGCTGGCTATTGCAGAGCCAGATGGTTTCGTTCCAAATGTTTAAATTCTATAAATCTTTAATCTATAAATTCTGTTGTCACTATGGAAATGATAGGTTAAATTTTGCAATCCTTGTAGATAGTTACCCTCTGAGTAGATATCATCAAAGATTAAAAAGTCATTATTTCTTGGCTTTTTATATATTTTTCCTTCTTTGTCATTTTTGTGTAAGTTCCTACAGGGGAAAAAATTATTCCAAGTTCTGAGATGGAGAACATCAGAAATCAGCTTCTCTGAACTGAATTTGACAGAATTTTTTCCAACACATTGCTCTTCTTTGGTCTAGATGCAATGTTGAAGGCCTCGGTGTATTTGTGAATTTTTTTAGTCTTCATATTCCAGCCAACTGCAGATTTTACTCTCTGAATGATATTTTACACATTTTACAGAAAAGCTGTTATTAATTTCATTCTTACCCTTGTATTTTTGGTTTTAGGCCTGTAAGCAGCACTCTTTTTCTTCCTCTTAAGTCTTGGTAGGCTCTGGTGGTGCTGCTCATGGCCCGTGGCTGACTGCTGGGGTTGACAGGCACGCTGTGCCTGTCTGTCACCAGCATCACTTCTGCAGAACAGCGTGGCTTGGAAACCTTGCAGAAGTCCTGTCTCTGCTCAGACTCTCTGTGCTGAGGGTGGGGAGGCTGCCCTGGGCTGGTGGGGTGGGCTGTGTGCCCTGCTGAAGGACTGAGCTGCACAGTGCCAGCGTTGGGATGTGCAGAGTGGATATGGGGGCTTGTGGCTTTCCCTGCCCGTGCTGCACTGCCCTGCCTGCTTGGTGTTACCAGGGCCATGTCAGGAGGTGCCTGGTGCCTGGCAAGGCATGGCAGAGTCCCAGTCTGGAGCAGGTTGTACCACAGGCTGAGGGGATGCTGCTCTGGCTGAACTCAACTGAGAGCCAGCAAACCTAATGCTTTTTAAAGCAATCCCACAGTCTTGCAACACATTTTATACCTGATCAGCTATGATTTGGGAGATGAAACACACCTTCTTGGGAAGAGAAACAGTTGCTGGTGGAGCTAGGTGAATTCACAGATCTGACCTAGTGGCTCAGTCAAGGGAAGAAAGATTTTCAGCCTGCTCCAGCCTCAGTGTCCCAATGTCAAACCATATTTCTGTGTGTCCCTGAACTATCTCCTGCTCAGTGCCTGCTGCAGGTAGTGTCAGCCTGATCAGCTCTTCAGGGACCTAACACTGGGCTCCAAAATGTGGGAGTGAAACAAAACAGACTACTCAGAGTCTGAGAACTTACCTGCAGTCATAAAACCAGTCTGGGCTCACCAAATGCTTGCCGTGGTGTAAGCAGGGCTGTGCCCATCCCTCCCCTGCTGCCAGGGCAGAGCCCAGCCCTGCTCCCTGCCTAGTTGGTACTGAGCAGGGAGAGGAAAACCTGCCCACTTTAACCACCCCCCAAGGCAGCAGCTTGCAATGAGCTCTCGGTGCTGGTGTTTTGCTCCAGCATAACTTTAAAGTTGTTAGGGACAAAGCTTTCAATGTATTTGCCTGAGTTTATGCAAATGTATTAAAATGAATGCAAATTGCAATCTATTGATTTTTTTAAAATGATATTGGCAGGCATGAATGAGGCAGAAACACACCGCACTGATTTTTCACTATCTTGCATCTTTTCAAGCACTTTACTCTTGTGCACAGTGAACAGAAGTGTCTGAAACTCTGTTTTATGCTCGCTTTGTAGAGGCCAGAAAGCTGAACACACAGTGGAGAGAAGCTGAGCCCAAAACCATTAACCATTTTGAAACTAAAGAGGATTACTGTCACCAGATCCGTGTATCAATGAACAGAAAACACACGCAGAGGGGAGCGATTTGTGTGAGAGAACCTGAAGAGCTGTAACTTGTGTGTGCTGGGGAAAAATGCCAGGAAGGGAAAGGCCAGGGCAGGCTTCAGCAGAGGTGCAGGGAACCTGGGCAGCCCTTGAGCAGGCAGGGGTGGGGAGAGCTGTGTTGGGAACCCCAGGAGCGTGCTGCACGGGAGTGGTGGTGGCAGCCCTGCTGTGGACAAGAGGCACGGAGTGATGGCAGCCTGCCTGGCCTGGGGGCAGGGCATGGACCTGCAGCTGAGCTGCCCAAAACCAGGGCTGGGCACCTGAACCACACAGACAGTGGTGGGGAGCTCTGGGATGCAGGGTCTGTGCCCCATAAAACTCTGCTGCTCCTCATCTTGTGCAGCAGGAGAGACGTGGCCCCCAGCTGCAGCTTGTACCCAGTGACTTAGTGGTTTGTTTTTGAATTCCTTTTCAGTTTATAGTAACTGGCCTGAACCTTTGGGTTCTGCATCTCCTATCCATGCTGTTTTTTTGAAGTCTTTCTTACAGAGTAATAGTGTATATCAATACCACATGGCTTTTATTTACGTGAGCTTGTTAAAGGATACACAAAAAAGGTGACTCTTGATCTAGTGTACAGGACAGGCAGGCTGGGAAGGTGCTGCTGGGGGAGTGATTGCTGCCATGACTTAGCTGTGTGCTGAAGGACATCAGCCCTGTGCTCTGCTGGTGAGGCAGTACATGGAAACACACTTAAAGATTTTTATAATTTAATTTCGGTTTCTTTGTTTGTTTGAAGAATGGTCTCCTGTGTTTTCTTTATAAGGTGGAAGGGGTTTTCCTTGCAGATGGTTTGAAGATGAGGGCTGGAAGGCTTAGGGAGGTACAGAGCAACAGAGCCTCTTGTCAGAATTTTTTTGGCAGCTGCAGTGAGAGAGGCTGGGCAAATCTGGGGGGTGCCTGGCAGAGGCTGTACAGCAAAAAACAACCGAAGTGACTTTGGGGCTAATGCTGTGCCCAGAGACAGAGCTTGACATTGGAGGGACTCAGCCCTTTGTGACCTTCCTGTTGTTATGTGGTGCCCCTCACCTTGACTCTGTTGTCCAGCTGGGGTGGCTGGGTCAGATGTCAGGTGATGGCTGCATGGTGACCTGTGCAAGTGTTGCAATTTCAATGCATTCCTGGAAATGTGGGTAAATATCTCCAATTACAACTTGAACTTGTTGTGGTGGGTGGTGGTGGTGTTTTTTTTAGTTTGGTTTTTTGGTTTGTTTGTTTGTTTTTTTTTTTGGAAGTCCTCATTGCAGCCCTGCAGGGGGAATGGGTACAGAAGTCAAACCTCTTTCAACATCAGGGCACTACAGGAAGGGTTTCATCCTGCACAGGCTCCTGTCCAAGAGTTTTCATCATCACTAAACTTTTGTGCCAAGCTGAACTCCAACATTGGAGGGAGGAAAAAAGCACAGGAGATGTGTTTGGTGTCCTTGGTATTGTAAATAATTGCTGGACAAGATGGAAGTAATGTTTTGAAGAAGAATTGATGACTTCTATCAGAAACACTAATGAAACATTTCTGTTAAAAGGGAATTACATGGTCATGTTTGTATGGCTTTTCATAGGAAAATCTTTCATATTAATTGGCTACAGTGCAAACCTTAGGATAGAAAATGGCTCCTTGTGTCTGGTTCTATATAGAAATCAACGAGGTTGAGCAAATTCGTTGCTAACCTGCAGCTTATATAATATTGCATTTATTGGGAGTCTTAAATCCTAAACCTGCTGTTATATACCCATTTATGGATCAAACACCTAATGCTCTTCTATTGGTTTAATGTACTATTTGCTTAATGGACCATTGACATAATAATTTGATATAGATTCCAGTCATACTATGTTGCTAAGCCATGATATATTAGTATAGCCCCCTATTAATGGTGGAGGGCAAGCATGTTACATTATTATCCATGACCAATTAGTTTCTGGCTATCTTAGGGACACACTTCTCTAGGTGTTAGTCTTTATGGACCTGACTGTAAGAAGTCTGAGCATTCCTAGCTTCCACTGAAGTGAATTATGTTTCCTGATGGATCCATATTTCCAGGTTGCTCAAAGCCCCCTAATACAACCTGTGAGCATGTCACTGTAACTGTACATTTCCACTTGCAGCTGGAGATTTTTAAGTTCCTTTACTTTTAATGGTTTTCTTCCATTTTTACTCAATGGATAATCAAATAATGTTTTTCTTTCCCTTTTCATCTTTCTTCTTTATCAATCAGAAGATGTCTATAAGGTCAGAAGGGACTGTTCATGTCAGGAAAGCATGTGTTGCTCCAGGTTGAGGGTAAAGTGCCTGGAAAGCTGCCCATGGAAAAAGACCTTGGGGTGTTGGTTGGCAGCAGCTGAACGTGAGCCAGGTGTGCCCAGGTGGGCACACAGGCCAGTGGCACCTGGCCTGTACCAGCAGTAGTGTGGCCAGCAGGGCAGGGCAGTGATGGTCCCCCTGAGCACAAGCATTATGAGGAGCACCTGGGGGGGCTCAGCCTGGAGAAAAGGAACCTTGGGGGGACCTTATTGCTCTGTACAGCTCCCTGACAGCAGGGTGCAGCTCCCAGGGAACAAGTGAAACAACGAGAGGAAAGGGCCTCAAGATGCACCAGGATAGCTTTAGGCTGGATATTGGGAAAGATGCCTTCACTGAAAGGGTGGTCAGGCTCTGGACCAGGCTGCCCAGGGCAGCGGGGCAGTTGCCACCCCTGGGTGGGTTTAAAAGATGTGTAGATGTGGCACTAAGGGACATGGTTTAATGGTGGGCTTGATAGTGCTGGGTTAATGGTTGGACTTGGTATGAAAGGTCCTTTCTAACTTCAATAATTGTATGACTCAGTGATTAATATAGATACATTTAGTTGCTCACAAATAGGATTATTGTGCTACAGTTATGATAGCTAGTGTAGAGCTGTACAGCAGCAAATATGATCTCTTCTGTCTTTCACCCCCCTCATGCTCAGATTATTAATAACAATATGAAAATACGAGGGACCAGCATGCAGATTCTGCTCTTTGTGGGGTGCCTGCAGAATTAAGTGATCATTATAAATAGGAGGCAAAATTGGCATTTTATCTGTCTCATACACTGTAATTAAGTAGCTGATTTCTTCCTGATGTGGCAGCAATAGTGGCTATGGAGAGAAGGAGAAAGGGTAATAGTTTTTCCAGCCATTTCTGTGAGGCTGCCTTATACAGGAAAATAAAGATATAAAGCACAGGTGACAAGGGAGCAGATGAGTTAGTGATAAAAGGACTAAAACAAGAGGTTTGATTTGCACAGATTGAAAAGGATGTAGAAATGTTTGAGTGGATGAAAACAGGGTGGAACAGTCTGGGCTCCTGGAGCACTGGAGGCAGTGTGTACGAGCCAGAGGGAGGACAGTGCTGGAGGGGAGAAGCAACGAACCTGGATGCATGAGGAGTTCATCCAACTGTTTAGGAAAAGGTAGTTTTAATATTCTAGACTGGTTTTAACATTAAAATCCAACTGCAAAAATAAAAAAAAAAGGAACAGACTTCTTAAAGAAAAGCAGGCAAATTTTCTCGGTTGTTGCTGAAGAGTGAGCAGAGAAGCCACCACCCTGCCTGTCCCACCTGCTCTGATGGTGGTGCTTACAGGGAGCACACAGGCTGCTCTGTGTACCACTCCCACCCTTAGAGTGATGAGAGGCACCTCCTGTGAGTGTTTCCTGCAGTGTGAAGGCTGTGCTATGTTCCCTGTTAAAACCCTGTTTTCCTTAGGGTGGTATCATGGGGACTTGTAGGAGCATCTTTAGGAGACTCTTCTAAGCATCTTCGACTGTGTACCTGGGTAATGCCATGTGTAGATGTATGTATTTCACACTTGCTAATTCAGAGAGTGCTATTCATGCTGTGCACTGGATAATGTAAAATCATGTAGAAAATGTAATATGGGAGAATATAATTAAAACTATACGATGTAGTTGGGTCAAATAACTTAATTGAGTTCTTGAAGGAAACTAGTTTTCTGTTTTGCTAGTTTTTAGCTTTTCATATTTGTTTCTTTTTGTAGCACTGCCATTTTCTTAATGTTAATTGTAAATAACTTTCAAAGCTCCTTAGATGGAGGAGTTTCCCCTCCCTTCCTTTCCAAGTTGTTCTGTGAACATAACGTTGGAGGAAAACATGTCAAGCAGGATCTGAGGGCCTGAGAGAGGTGAAGCTGCTGCAGCTTCATGCTCACGTCCAACCAGCAGCAAGGCTGTAGATGTATTTCCAGTAGGCAAATGCATGTACCACAAAGAGATATCTAGCTAGCTAGGTGTGTGTGTATATACACACCCAGAGCTGGGGGTACAGAGCAGACAAGCACAGAGTGTCACCAGCACACACACCACTGCGAGCTCCATCCCGCTCTCCTCTCTGGTTGTATAATATTCTATATTCTATACATAATCCAATAAGAAACAGATGCACGCATGGTGTAACCTACAGCAGCAGTGCTCAGACACCCAGCCTGGCTGGAGCCCTGCCTGCCACCCTCCTCTTGTGCCCCTCTGGGCTCACGATGGGCTGCTGGGCTTGTGATGGGCTGATGCCCCGCGGAGCTGCTGCTGCAGAGGGAGGCCTGGCACCCTTGCTGGCAACAGGAGCCCCTGAGGGCTGCCCATGGCTGTGGTGCTCCCCTCTCGGGGCTGGCAGGGGCTGTCTGTCCCCTGGTGTTCTCCCTTTTACTCCCCAGCGTGGCTGGAATCTCCTCTCTTCTCCCTGACCCCTTTGGTGGGTCTTACCTGGACTCCTCACTCGCAGAGTCCTCCTGGACCTGCTGTGGGATGCAGCAAAGACAGTCCAAGGCTGTCTCCAAGAAGTCCCTGCAGAGTTTGGGGGAGGAATAAGGATGTACAGGAATTATCCCGCTTGAACTTGGACAACTGGCAGCCATATGTGTAAGCAAACAAAGTTTTACTGCTTCTCTAAAAGAGATAGTTTTAAAAGCTTTATTTTCTTGCCAGTTGGCTAAGAAGTGAGCAAGGAACAATAGATTCAAGCTGAAATAATTTGCATTTATGATGAAGACAAGGAATATCTACCTTGCATTTTCCTAAAAAAGAAAAATTAAACCCCATTTTTAATTAACTGATAAACTATTAATCAAATTTTTGCAATGTTAGGTGACACATTATTCATTTAGATAGAATGACTGTGAACTTAAACTAATCAAATCTGATTTGCCCACATATGCTTGATTGAAATACATTTTAACTAGCATATACAAAGAGAAAATCTTGGATTTCTTACCTAATCTTCAGAGTATACTGCTGAGTTAATAAGGGCAGTTTTTTTTTAAATGAGACCACCATTTCTTAATCTGCATATCAAAATCAAGAGCAACTTAATTGCAAAACACATATTCCTGAAATCTAATCATTATACTGCTTTAGGGTATTTTATTGAAGCATGTTAAATTATGGACAGAATATTAATGATGAAGCTAATCAAACCCAATTAGTCACTTCTAACAATAGTCACATAAATATACAAGTCAGGTACTAAAGTACTGTAGGTATGGTTTTAAGGTTTTTTTTTTAATATAAAATTTATGTGGTATATATGAATTATATACTCGTTATTTTTAATCTAAAAATCTAGGACAAGTCATTTCAAAGAAAATGTGATATGCCAGAAGACAATGGGACTTGTCCCTTACCATTAGAACTGCCAGGGCTGATTTCTGAGTATCTGAAGGTTGCTGTGACACGAGGCTGCCGGGCACACGGTCAGTAGCACAGGAGGGTGCATCCGTGGGCTCCCAGAGGTGGGAAGTCGGGCGCGCACGTGCGGGTTTCTCTCCGCTTGTGCTGTGATTACCCCGGCTGCACAAACTTGGCTGTGTGCTCAGTCTGGTCTCAGGCTGCACACTGCAACATTTGCATATGCTGCTGCAATAATTGTAGTATATAATAATTACAGATGTATTGTGTCTGCATTAAAAATCAGCATCTTCCTTTAAGCCCAGTGCAGCGTCTCGTAGAGATTTAAGCGTGGTGCTTATCTTCATGCTGATTCGTTTATGTGTACTTTGATATTGATATTTTGGGTGGCTTTCAGTTTGTTCCAGCCTCCTACTTGCTAATTAAGAGAGGGCAGCTGTCATCTTACTTTAGGTCTATCTATTCCATCAGAAAATTCACACAATGCAGGGGTCACAGATGACCTTCTACTGATGTATCTTTTGAAAGATGATGTGTTTTCAAAATCCTTTTAAATTGCAACTCTTACAGTTTCCATAATTATTCAGGTCACATAAAAGAATGACTTAGCATATTTATAACCCCTCTTTGCACTTTCAGATTTAAGGACATGTATTTTCTAATTTGTAATCATCTAATTTTAAAAAGGGGTATCCATAAATAATAGGTATGGTTTTAGTGCCAGACAGGGAAGCCCTGACAGGATTTGTGATACTCTCGGTGCCAGTGGCTGTGCTGTGTCAGGGACCTGAGCAGCCTTTTCCTCCTCCAAGCCATGATCACCAGTGGCTCAGGCACGTCCCTGCTGCATGGCCCTGTGCAGGGCTGGCCAGGGCACTGGGGAAGAGGGCACTAGGGAGCCTCCCCTGCCAGATTTCATGGAAATGGGTCTCCAGTGATGAGCAAGGAGAGCTGCTGCCACAGGCAGCGAAGCAGGAAGGGGACAGCAAGGCTTTCACAGGGAGCTGCTGGGTATAGCTCCAGGGGCTGGGCCACCACTGGGCACCAGCAAGGGCAGGGATGGATTTGTGTAACCATCACAGCCAGCAGGTTGCTGTGGAGGGGCCACCTGGCACACACCTGCCTGTGAGCAGGTCTGTGCAGCTGTGCCACCCCGACGGCTCCCAGAGGGATGGCTGAGGCACAGCTCTTGGGGGATGCTACATGGGCCACCAGAGGTGACACTCGCTTTTCCACACTGACTCTTTCTTTAATAATGAGATCACACACAGGTGCTTATGCTAGAAACCAACCAAGGCACGCCGGTTCCTGTGTCCAGAAAATAGCTCTGTGTCAGAGGTCTGGGCAGGCCCTCTGCAAGGTGCTGGGAGGGGAGCAGCCCCTGGCCATCGATGACTGTGCTGGCAGCAATCAGTGGCCAGCCCTTGCAAACAGTCTGTAATGACACTGGGACCTGCAAAGGGTTTTCTCAAATCAGTGTAAGATTAGTTGAAACCTACTTCTATGAAAAGAAAATACTTCAGTGAAATAAAAGCTGCTGTTAAAAGTAGCACTGGAGCTTTGGCTTTAGACAAGATTTACATTTTTACCTGCCATGCAAGTCCAAATGGGTTTGTCATAAATAGTGCTCAAGTCCACAAAAACAGGCTGAGGGACCAAGGGCTATCTGAGCTGATACCTGCTTACGTACTTTTTAATGTGGGTATACAGCTTTTTCCAAAAGGAATCAAAAGCTTCTGGCAGGTTTGAAAAGGGAGATGACTGATACTGTATTGTAAATAGAGAAATTAAGACTTCCTCTACTCCTTCATAAACTCTTCTGGAAAGCTGCCTATGCTCTAAAGGCCGCAGGCTGTTTTATTCTATCTTTCATTATAAAAAGAAGATTGAGAAGTGACTCAATTATAATGTATAAGCACCTTCTTCATGGGAAGAAAATACAGGGTACCAGGGAGCTTTTTCAGCTAGCAGGGAAATGTGTCAGAAGAACCAGCGTCTGTAAACTGGAAATAAAGCTGCTGTTTCAAAGTGCCTGCTGTAACTCTGCTGGGTGTCATGGTGGGTTCTGCCTATCTTGGTGGTCTTCAGACTATCACAAGGTGCCTCTGAACAGTATCACTTAGTTATGTAGAAGCTGTTAATAAAAGTCTAAAGTATTAAACTTAATGCAAAGCTATTTTGCTGGTCTAGGAGCTTTTGCTGTGCAAGTTGGGGTAGCTGATCTAATAATCCTGTCTTGCCTTGACATAACCAGACCTGGCCATTATACTTCCTTGTCCATTGTAATTGAGCTTCAACAAATATTTGGTGCTGTCTTGTGAGTGCAAGAGGAAATTACTGGTTCCTTGTTTTTTCTCACATTTCAATTGCATAACAAACCATCATCCCAACCAAAAGAACACTTGCAAGTAAATAATCCAGTATTTATTTCCTCTCATTCACATAATATCTGGTTGCTCCTGTTATTGCTACATTAAGAGTTAGTTCTCCCCAAAGTCTGAGTTTGTGCAATACTCCAAATGCACTGCAGCTGTGTGTACTTGGCCGTGGCTCCTTCAGCCTGGCCCGTGCCCAGGGGAGTGACTGTCTGTGCAACCCCTCGGACAAGGGCACGCCTGTCTCACACAGACAGCTGAGTGTCTGGGGGTGCTGAGCACGTGGCAGGGAGAAAATCAGTTCACAGTGTATGGAATCTGGGGGAAGACCCACTCCAACCATAGCTTACTGTAGTGTTTTATACGAATAAATGGGAAACTGCAAATTAGTTAAAGCTTATCAGCTGGGTGGTTATTACCTCATGCCTCTAGTGAAAAAAACAAAAATCCTCTGCTCCAGCTAAAATACTTCAGCATGGCTCAAGTACAGCTTCATTCCCACTGTGTGACTCTTAGCAAGCTGCATATAGTGGTATTTGAATTCATCAGTGTTTCAAAAGAGCATTAAAATTTAACAAGTACATTTAACTAAAAAATCTATATCTAAATAGCATGGAGGTAGTGATAAAAAGGAGGTAATTCAGGCCAAGATATTGCATTAACTTCCCTGTGAAAGGACCTTTCAGACAGCGTGGAGCCAGGCTGAAGTCACTGAACTAATGCCAGTTTCTTTACTCAGAGCCCAAGGAGCCTGTGCCTTGGTTTAGAGGGGTGTCAGATTCTCCTCTTTGACCTTAACATGTGCGTGTTTTTGGACCCAAACAAAAAACCAAAAAAACCTCACCAAAAAGGAACAAAACCAAACTCACAAAGAAAAAAAACCCCAATTTTTGGGGGGTTTCCTTTGCTAGTACTACAAAGTTATTTTGCTTATCAGAATAATCTTTCTGGAAAGCTTTCCTCTCCAACAGATTCACTGAACCAGGGCAAGAGCATGGCCAACCCCTGTACTACTCCAACCTTACCAGGGACTTTATTAAGGTTAATATCTATCTCTGTAATAACTGAATTTTATTAGGTGAGGTGAAAGTTCTGATATAGTAGAAGAAATGTTAATTCCATATGACTTTGCTTGATTCCTGAAACTTTCTATTGCAACAACATGGACAAAGTCTGTCCTTTGCTACCTTCCCCCCACCTCATGCTGAAACACCTTCAAAGTGCTAAAGGAACAAAGCCCAGACCCCTTGAATTCATTCAATCATGGATGAAATTCAAGTGCTTACACAGTATTGTAGAGTACTCTGCAAATACTGAGTCACCACAGTGAGTTGTCAGTTCTCCTATAAAAATTACTGAAAATCATTATTGTGTGATTTATTTCCCTGGCAGTTTATCTAAAAATAAAAATCGGACCCAGATTTCCTCAAAGCCTCTAAGTCTCAGCTGTTTTAAAACTGAAAGTTAATAGTGAAAGCTGCTGCCTGACAGTTTTAAATCCCTTTTCCTATGTGAGCTGGGGGTATGGGGCATTAGGAGCTCCCATGATGGCAGGAAGGGTGGGAGCTGTGAGTGTGGCCATGTGCACAGACCATTCCTCCCCAGCAGTTCTACACTGTGCTTCCCCTTCCATCCCAGAAAAGCGTGGCAGAATTGCAGGTTGAGGTGTTGTGGAGAAATCTTCTTCTGTGGGAGTCTCCTACTTGACCTCTGGGTGACAGGAGGTTAATTGGGAGGCTTGGCTGTAAAGAAAGGCTGGAGAAGGTTTGCTGCTGCTTGGCGTGCTGCTGTTTATTACAGAGTGTGATGAATGACACTTCCTCTTTCTGAAAGCCAGGAGTTGCCAGATGTTTGCACCCGAGTTTCCAGGTTTCATAGGTCAGAGTAGAGCTGGTTGGGCTGCAAAGGTTTGTGTGTGCTCTCTTTTGGGGACATATGGGTTAAAGCAGAGTCTCAGAATAAAAGCCTCACTCTATTGAAATGAGTGGCAAAACTCCCATTCACTCTGGATTGTCAAAATGATCTGTAGAGCCCCCTAAGATTTGTGTTCTGTTAATAATTATTACTTGTACATAAAAGTAAACTTCTATATTTAAAACTTATAACTTGGCAACCACGGAATGCACATGTCTATAATGAATAACCATGTGAGCCTATTACTTCAGCTCTCTTCCATTCTCATCCTTTTCTATATTTTACCTGCTATTCATCTGTCCAAATTTCAGACTGTAATGTCTTCTGGGCAGAGACCATTTTTTCTGCTGGCAAAGTGGCTCTGTGTCAAACAAGGCAAGTATTTTAAATCAGGGGAAACAAATGTTCCTGCGTTTGACAGTTTCTGAACACGAATGCAAGTGATCAGGCATGCGTGTCTAGAGATGTGCTTTCTACATACACATATTGTTTCCTTTTAAAGACATCTGCATCTACAGAATTCAGTCCAGAATTTGGCCTAGAAGTTTACCATTATTATGCCTCAATTCAGCAAAGCGTGACTGTAGGGAGACTTAAAATTAAGTATACATGTAAGTGCTTTGTTGGATGGAGGCCTCTAAGATTTTGTGCATTTATGCTCTTGTAATTTTAAAATGAAACATATTATTCAAAGTCTTCAGTTCTTTATGCTGTCACTTCCTCATTTATTTTGATTTATTATATATGTATACATGTCCCCTAAATTCTAGAGGCCTTTGAAAGCAAATAAGTTCAAAATACATTGAAATCAAATATAAAAGTAGTATCTGCTCTTAACTGAGCTGCAATAATGTCTTCAGTTCACCAGAACCACTTTTGTGCCTTAGCAGCAACTTCCCTATCAAAGCTGTCTCATGTCAAAAACTTGGTTTTCAGCCAAGAGCAAACATGTCTGGCCCAAAGTGCAGGGCTCTTCATGGACAAGCAGCCCTAACATCTTGGTTCCCAAGAATGGCAAATATTGCTGCATTCTCTTTGCTGAGCTGCCACCCTCTTGTTGAGGGGGTGTTCAGAAGTGCTGCTCTTCCAGTCCTGCCACCATGGGTGATGGTGTTTTGGACTTGCTTTTGGGCCAGCTATAATTTTCCATGCAAATTTTAAACCACAGGGATGCCACTCAAGGATGCCTGCTAGCTGTTGCTGTGGCAGAATGGACCAGGTTTGCATGGGGATGAAAACAGAAATGAGGTGAGATGGGCAGGCAGGACCTTGCTTGCATTGGAGCCCAATAAATGTGAGTAAACAGACACCAGTTAAAACTCTTCATATAAATTGATATGAAGCCCAGTTCAGGTTATTAAAACACTTTGAACGTCTCCAAAAGTATTAGTCAATGAGGTCAATTACATTTGATATGCCAAAGGATATGGAAAAACCCCCTTGTCTTTAGCATAGGAGTCTAATAAATCCTAATTTGTTGTGTTTTATAAAATTGGTATTATTTGTACATGTGTCCTGAAAACACAGACTGCATCTTTTGGGAGCATTCCTCTCTTTGGTGCTCATTGTTGCTTGCCTTAAGTGTTGGGGTCATCTTACTGATGTTTGCTTAAATATTTGTAGCTTATATCACTCCACAGAAAATATGTACTTCAAGTCTTTTATTCTTTTTTCTTTCCCTAAATAATGATCATAAACATCTCACAGAAATCTTCAGGGGTCAGAAAATATGAAGACAACTGACTTGGTTGCATTTCCTTTGCTAAAAATGCTCTGTGAGTTCAACAAGAAGTGGAGTTACACCACTGAGCCTGCAGATCTCCATTTGAAGTGCCACCTGCAGTGGTGGTTTATGAGATGAGGCTTGCTCTCCTAGAAGTTATAATGAGACCACCCAGCCCTGATTGCATATGCCATGGATTAGAATTCAGATGGTAATAATTTCTCACTATTACCAAGGCCAGATTTGATCTGGTTATGCAAAAAAGAGTTCCAATAGTGCTCTGACTCTCCTCAGTCTACAGCTTCCAGAGAAACTCTTTCTTAGGCAAGTTGATGGATTTTTCTCTCTTGAGGAGAGTCCTGGATCATGAAGTTACTTTCCCTGAAGCCATGAGGACTGTGTCCATAACTGGGATTTCATGCTTAAGAAAGGACTTGCAGGAATGAATTGTAAGAATGAATTGTAATATGCTTTTGGTTTGCAGCAGCAGAAGTAGAGGACCGTGGTTTCTGGCTTCCTTTGGTTTGTCATATTCTCATCCCAATTGTTTTGTTAAAAATCAATGTAGTGCTCAATATAATTTTTGATTTTACTGAGAAGAATTAAACAAAATTGGAAGGATATCTGGAAACCAAACATGCCTTTAGCCACAAAATGCAGTGTTTCAAAGTAGAAAAAATGCCAAGAAACAAAACAAAAGGTGAAATGAAAGGGAAGTTGAATGATAGGGAAACAGGTTTAAGCTTGTCAGGGAAATGCCCTGTTTTAATATGAGTACATTTGTTAAAGTGTATAAATAAATATATGTAAATATATGTAAATAGTTCCCTGAAGTGAATAAGAAATTATAATTAAAAGGATAGACAAAGTTATTAATTGAAAGTAATGATAAACCCAACCTTTGTATTTACAAGCTTTACTTCAGCCACAGAAACTCAGGTGAAAAATTTGAGAACCAGTTTAGGGCTTCTGTGCTGGCTTGCTGTGTTGTAGAGACAAGAATCCAATTATTTGGAGAAATGCCCCTTGATCACTTGGAAAGGAGGCATTGGGAATGCCCACTTAGCAGGTACCCCTCCTACAAACTGGAAACCAGAGGAAGAGTTTTCTGAGACACTAACAGCATCAGACTGGCTGCCTGTGCTACAGCAAAAAATAATGGTGAATAACCTGCCCTTGATCAATAATGGGCAGAAAAACATACCCAGTAAAGAGTATTTAACAAGGCCACTTCTGGTTGAGAATTCTCTCTGGCTCTGGCCCAGCTGGCTCGTGCTGGACCTGATGCAAGACCTGTATTAAACACACTGTTGCGGGCCAAGGTTTTAGCTTGCAAAAGTGAAGTGCAGGCTTTGCTTTCATACAAGCTTTGTGCTACCAGCTTTGGTTTGTGTGTGCTTGTTTGACAGTTGCTACATTGAAGAGAGTTAGTGACCCAAACATCACAAAAGAAATTGTGCATTTGTGGTGTGGGAGACCTCTAAATCTGCCCCTTGAGTCTGTACAAGGGCTGCTCTCATGCTGCCACCCTCATCACAGCCTTAGCACAAGGGAGTAATTAGCTTGTGAGAAAGACAGACACCCTTAATGTCACAATCTTCTTGTTAATGGAAACGTGCATTTGGTACTGTCTGTTGAACAAGCTAAAAGAATAAATTTCATAGTATCCCTCATACAAACCTCAAAACCTGATTCTCCTTTCACTAATGCAGGTATAAATCACCACTGAAGTCAACAGAGTTATTTCAGCTCTAATTCTGGGACATATGAGAGGAGATTGAGGCCCTTAAGGTATTTGGTATCTAGGCTATCTTTACTGATACACTGCCATGATCAGAAAGCTCTCCTCCTTTACAGGCAAAAGATGAGGGGAAAAGGCAAAGTGACACTAATCTTTTCCGAGTCAGGCTTTCCTCCTGGGTGTGACTACATGCAGAAAAGCAGGGATTTCCAGGTGATACTAATCAAGGATGGCAGAAGCAACTACAAAGCATACAAATAAAGCATCCAAGTTTCATGTACCAAACCAACCATGACAGTACTCACAGAACAGCAGCTAGACTACAGTGAGCTGTGTCGCTGCAAGGGGCCCAGAACTTTACTGTGTGATAATAACACAAAAACAGGTATGCTCTTATTATTAGCAAATGCATAATAAGGTTAAAGCATAATGCACACTAAGAGTTGGTTATCCTGCCTTATATATATATTTTACATAGATGCCTTTTTTATCAGGAGAAATTAAATTTCTAAAGATGGTCTCACCAGACAGCTTACCATTTGTCCCAGCTTTTTTTTAACTAGCTGCTCCTGGATGTGTGTGGTAATGTGTATGTGTGTCTGCATAGGTATGGGCTATTTCTGACAATTTTCTGTATCCTGACTGAATCCAATCCAATCCAGACTCCCCTTCACCACTACCAATGTGCAAACAAAACATACTGTATTGATGGACTTTAAGGTCCAGTAGCTTCAACCAGAAAATCAGACCCCCTTTTCTCCCTGCAGAGACAAATGAACATCAACCTACTTAATACTTAACCCTGTCCAAAAGCTGAACCTGAGGGAACATCAGTTTGATGGTTCTCAGATATCAGAATGTTAAACATGGGATAGTTGTGTGGATGGATAGCAAGGGTGAGGTTAAGTTGGAGCACATAAATATTTAGCTGTCACCTAGTGCCCCATAGCTTACATTTCAAGCATGAGTTAAGGTATTTAAGTGTGTAACCAAAAAAAGAGTAGCATGTTGGTGCCATCCCTGAATCCTCTCACCTTTCCCTAATGAGAAAAGACAGGAGAGAGGAACGTGCTAATGTCAGTACCATGATGTTTCAGAACAACAACCATATAAAAACCTTGTCTGGACAATGAAAGGTGTCTAGTAGTGTGACTCCATTGTCATTATCTGAACAAAAAACACTGGCTGTTTCAGGCTGATTAAACTGAGGGAGGTGCAGGCTTTGACCATGGTTCTGCAAGCATTGCAGAGCTTCACTCTTCTAAGTAGCTCCAGTGGAACTGGGTTGCCTTCCTGATTTACCAAAGGAGGGGGACTTATGGCCATATTTTTTTTTTTCAACGGGAAGGCCCAAAAGGACTTATGTGCAATACAAAGAACATTCAATAGAAAAGTTAATAGTGGTTTTATTCAGAATAAAACTTTTGGATAGAAAGAATATTAAATTGTTGCTGGCAGAGTGGAGACAGTTAAACATCTGCTGGGGCACTTGTCCTCCTGGCAAATCACAGCAACAAGGAAAGGCTTTTAATCTTTCACAGGAATTTAAGTATCACTAAAAGTTCATATTAAGCATGCAGGGTGGGTGTTGCAGCCAGAATTACATATGCAATCCTAAGATGGACTTGGTCTTATGGCATTTTGATTATGAGTTAGCTTTGACAAAAGGATACTAATTCTAGCATGTGCTCTTCATGATAGAAGACTGAGTATGAAATTTCCCTTAAGCAGATCAGGGAGCCTGCTCATGGCCTGGGGAGTTCATTCACTATTCCTGTTCTCATACTGTCTCCATGTGCTGACAACAGAGGTGGTCACGTCTCTGACCACATGGGTCACATCTTGTTTTCCAAAGATGCATTCCTCTTATGGGTGCTCTATCTCAGGATAACTTTTTCTCCCACTTGATAATGATGAGCTCCTTCTTGTTGCTTTTCCCCTGTACCCAGTTTCCAGCCAATCCCCATACAACTGCTGTTCTTAGCACAGCTCTGCATGTATTTGCACACATGTGTGAGCTCCAAGATTCTTAACCCTCTTGTCTTCATCCACAACTTTTTGTTGCAATCCACGTTTTTAGATCTAAGGCTCTGGTTTTGTAAAACAGAGGGGTCATGGATTCAGCTTTGTTTCTCTCTGCAGAAAGACTGGCTGGGGCATTTTCTCCCATGCCTCCTTCTTTCTGTCCTCTCCTCGTTTTCCTCTTCCCTTGTGACTGGCGTCTTTGCAGAGTGGTGGTGAATGACTTTGACACAGACTTCTTTGCCAAAGGAGAATGTCTTTAAGCCAGAGCCCTGGTGTGAGGTTTTCTGCTGCAAATTTAACTTGACCTCTTCAAGACTTTGCTTCTAATCCACTGCTCTCACAGGTAGGCTGACCTGTTCATATCAAAACTGAAAACATGACACTGATTTCTCTTTCTAAAAGTTCATCCAATCTGACCAGCTTGGGGTTTGGAAGAAGCTCTGCCAGCAGCCCTGTCTTCAGCTCTAGTATGGGCATGTCTGCTGAGCACTAAGCCAGCCACTTGGAAGAGAACATGTAAGCTTTGCTTATTTGCCTTTCCCTCACTTAATTACAGAGAGTCCTCCACAGCTTTCTCCAAGGTTTTATGAAAATCATCTGGTAGGGTATCTAAAGATTTAATGTCGTAAACAAGTAAACAATAATCTGCAGCTTAGAAGGCCAAATTTCAGTTTGATTTATTTTATAATCCATAGAGTTTCACTGGTGACAGTGGTTTTGCACAGGTTATAAGTGCAAAAGAATGTGAGAAAGGCTTCATGCTCATCTTTGGCAAGTGCTGTATCCCATCTGTTTGTCACTATTAGAACATTTCTTCATTGGCAGATGAAAAACAAAATGTACAAAAGGATGCCATAAACTACTCCATACTATCATCAGTACAACCAAACACAAGCAGTCATTACTCTGATAATGATGTAGCCTCTCACTTTGGAACTGTCAGAGGCCTTCAACCCAACACGTTCAGTGACTAAATGGTGTCAAGGCACAGGAAATGGTGAAGTCTTTGGAAGAGGAACTAAGAGAAATGATTGCATGTCTTTACATTCTGTTTAGAAAATAGTGTCTTGTGACACAGAATTCCTACTTTGTGGCTCCTCTTGTTACTTAAGGGTTTTTTATGTCAGGCAAAAATTTAAAATCTCAAATAAGATACTGTATCTTTATATTGTACATCTGTTTTATCTTCCAATCTAGTTGAGATCAAATGGAATCAACCAGAACATTTAAAAATGACCTGTATTTGTAGTATCTCCTCTGGGAGCCCTGAAGTGAAGTTCTGAAGAGCTTTGGAGCAGGCTTAAAGGGAGTTACTTACAATGGGCATTTAGTAGGACTGCAAGGTTCATAGAATCTGTTTAAACTTGAGATATCCTTTTGCTATCCCCTCCTTTCGCTGGTGAACCGTTTTCTGATGACAATATATCGATGTCTCTTGTCCATTTAAAAGATCCAGAATCCCTCCCTCAGTGACAAATATGCGCCAGAGATTTTAGCTAACTTTCAATTATTCTTGAAGATTATGGATGTAGTTATTTCAAAAACCAAACTACCCAGCTGCAGTTGCAAATTTTTATTTGCAATATTGGAAGCTGTATTAAAGTCTGGCCAAAAGCTAACTTCCAGCTTGAGTAACCATGCTTTGAAAATTGTTTCTAAATTCCTCATCTGTAGAGCTTTAACAAGCTCTTCAAGGGGGATGGGAACATGGATTTACAAAAGGGCACAGCAAATACTGTGTCATGTGTATAACACAAACAGTTGTTTTGTGGTGTGTACAGGGTTAGTCTTGCTCATGGAGAGGAAGTGTTGATTCTTTGGCAGGAGAAGGAAACCCTTGATCTAAGTGTAGGCATGATGCCCCTTCGTACCTCCATCTTATGACATACTAATCCCTCTGTGGGAGACAATAGGAGTCTCTCAATTCTACCAGCAAACATAAAATAACACAAAACCTCATTCTCTCAAAGGAAAGGTTCAGCACTAAACGCAAGGTCTATGACTGAACGTGCCTCTGTGGTTGGAGTGTACAGGTTGAAACACACCTGCTAGCGTGGCATCAAGCACCACGAGAAGCTGCTCAGGCCTTCAGCAGTCCAGCACGCTGTTAAAGAGCGGCTCCCTTCCAGCACCAACGTGTTACGCTGGAGGTGTCTGATGGCATTCACAGAACTAGCTAGTGAATTTACTGCACATAAATTACTGTGGTATTCCAAGGGTAGCTGTACACCACTCGCTTCCCATGCAGTAAGTTTTCCACGTAGGCAAGTCAGAGTGCTGCTCTAAGTGATTTTAATGAATATTTTGCAATCTGCCAAGTCATGGCAGCCCAGTGTAGAAGAAGGACAAGGTGTAATGGGTAAAAATTGAAAGAAATTTAAGTTAGATATTAGGAAGAAATTCTTTCATGTGAGGGTAGTGAGGCCCTGGCACAGGCTGCCCATAGAGGTTCTGGATCCCCCGTGGGAGTTCAAGGCCAGGTTGGATGGGGTTTGGAGCAACCTGGTCTAGCAGAAGGTGTCCTTGCTCATGGCAGGGGGAATGTGGGGGTTTTGATTAGAGATGTAAAAAAGTTTATTCAGTGTTTGGGTGGTCAGGCATCGGAATGGGCTGCCCAGTGTTGTGAGGGAGTAACCATCCCTGGAGGTGTTTTAAGAGGTGTCTGGCACAAGTGCTGGGCAATGTGGTTTAGGAGTTACAGGGGTAGTGCTGAGCAGACGGTTGGACTTGATAATCTTGAAGTAATCGTGATGATTCTATTCTATCTTTAAGGTCCTTTCTATGATTCCATGATTGTTCACCGCCAGCCGCCCTGCCAGTGCACACACACTCTCCAGAGCCGGCATCCCGAGGGCAGTGACTGTGACAGCACCTCGCAGTTACAGCGGACACACCGCTCTGTCTCTCCGTGGATCCGGGATTCGTGCAGGCCCATCTGAGCGCCTTACAGCCGCTGCTTCGCTTTCTGACGCCGAGGCCTTGGCGCCCGGGGCCTGCGCTCCCGAGCACCGGGCCGCGGGGTTGCCGGGGCGGCCCAGCCTGCCAGGCAGCCCCGGGGGGTGCCGGACCCCGGCGCGGGGGCC